>VZTX01000649.1:5621-21621 GCA_013400915.1 Pardalotus punctatus
TTTAAAAACAGCTTTTCCAAGGACTTGCTCCCTTCTCCACATGACCTTCATGTCTTTCATGCATTTAAAAACAGCTTTTCCAAGGATTCGCTCCCTTCTCCACATGACCTTCATGTCTTTCATGCATTTAAAAACAGCTTTTCCAAGGACTTGCTCCCTTCTCCACATGACCTTCATGTTTTCATGTGTTTAAAAACAGCTTTTCCGAGGACTTGCTCCCTTCTCCACATGACATTCATGTCTTTCATGTGTTTAAAAACAGCTTCTCCAAGGACTCACTCCCTTCTCCACATGATTTTCATGTCTTTCATGTGTTTAAAAACAGCTTTTCCGAGGACTCGCTCCACAGCCTTCCCAAAGAATGAAGTGATGATGACCACCTGTAGCTCCCTGGATCCTCCTTCGTGCTTTTTCTTGAAGACCCAATCCAGCTGAACGTTGCCCATGGATGTAGGAATGGCATTTATAATGTTTTAAGTCTTTAAGTTTCTCCCAAGTTGTCTGCTCCTGCTTCCACCTTCGGTACATTTCATTTCTCGCGTGATTTTGCTCAGCCGGGAGCTCCGTGTTCTTCCACACCAGCCTTCTGCTGAGTTTGACCTCCACACTTCGGGCTTGGGGGAAATCTTGCTCGAAAATCACCCAACTCCCCTGAACCCCTTGCTGTTTCCCACAGGATCTTCCCTGAACAGCCCCAAACCTTCTCCTTGAAAGTCTGGGATTGTAATTCCGTTTATCTCGCTCACTGCTCCCTGGATCTCCAGCTCCATCGTCCTGTGGTCACCGCAGCCCTTGACTTTTGCATTTTCCACCAGTTCTGGCTTTTTTGTGAGCACCACATCCAGCAGAGCGTCTTTTCCAGCCGGGACAAGAGTTGGGAAAGGATCCGGAGCATCTGGAGCGGCTGAGGGAGCTGGGAAAGAGCTCAGCCTGGAGCGAAGGAAGCTCAGGGGGACCTTGTGGCTCTGCAGGAGGAGGCAGCCGGGTGGGGGGCTCCGCTCCCAGGGAATAATCGGCAGCACCACGGGAAACAGCCCCTCGTTGTGCCACGGGAGGTTTTTGTCGGATTTTTTTTTGTTTTTGTTTTTTTTTTGTCGGGAAAAATGGATTCCCCGTCCGCCTCTTCCCGGCCGCGGCCGCGCGGTGGCGCCGTCCCGCGGAAAATGGCGGCGGCGCTGAGGGGAGCGCGGCCCGCCGGCTCCGGCCCCGCTCAGAAATGACGGAAAAATGCGTTTAAAGACTTGTAAAGAGGTAAATGCAGCAAGCGGCACCCGCTGTGGGCGGGATCCGCTTCACTTCCACAAAGGGAAAGGGGAAAATGAGGGGTTTATGCTGGAATAATCTCCTCAGAGCAGTGTTTGCACTCGCTAAAAGTGTGGGAACGGAAAACCCTTTGAACCTAAAAAATGTGTCGTTAAAATTTAAGCCCTTTTCCCACAGCTCTTCAACAGAGGTAATTCAAGTGACCAGTTCTTTCCAAGCCGCGACATATTGAGCTGTTTTGAGGTGATTTCTGCTCGCTAGCCCAGACCGTGCTGGGTCCATCTTTCACAACACTTTCCACAAACCTCCCACAAAACCTTCCACAAACTTTCAACAAAACCTTCAGAAAAACCCTCTACAACACCTTCCACAAAACCCTTCCACAAATTTACTACAAAGTCTCCCACCAATCCTTCCACAAAAATTCCCACAAACCCCTCTGCGAAACCTCCCACAAAAGCTTCCACAAACGTTTTACAAAACCCCTCTGCAAAACCTTCCACAACAATTCCCACAAAACCTTTCACAAACTTTGTACAAGCTTTCCACAAAACCTTCCACAAAACCACTATCCCAGGCTTCCACAAACTTTCTGCAAAACCTTCCACAAAACCTCAATTAACTCTGCAACAAAAGTTTGTGCCATTCACTGTGGATTTTTGGACATCCCAAGAGAGCTACAACATCAAGTAATGGCTCATAATTCCAGAAAAATTTTAAAAACAGCATTTTAAAATCCTTGGTGTTGCTTCAGCCGCTCAATATTCAATGATCATTTTCTTCTCTTTCAGAAGATGAATTTCTGATAGAACTCGTAAGTTTAAAATCTTGGATTCACACAGGAGTTAAGAAAATTCTGGAAAAGCTTATCCTGCCTTAAAATTGTACCTGTTGATGCTGTTGTTTCTCTTTTATTTAACATCTCACCATGAGTGTCCCAAGGGAAGCTACTAAAGCAGTGCCCCTCGGCCCAAGGGATGTGGTTACAGCAAGGTGGTCATTGAAAATCAAAAACAAAGGATAAAATGGGGCTGTGTGAACAAAAAACCAAAAATGCCATAATTCCAGCTGGAATAAATAAACAATGAGAGCAAATAAGTATCTATTACTGAGAGCACACAATGCACAGGAAGCATAAAGGCAATTATGAATAAAGTGGTAATAAAAAACTTGATGAAGGTTTGGTGTCTGTAACTACATAGCAGGATGTCTTTAAAATGGGGTTTGTCAGTGGTGAAGCTTATTTTCCAAAACACATTTCACTACCCTGACTGGCAAATCATTTGGCTTTATTTCATTCACTATTTGAAATATTTGAAGCTGGCGGTGGCCCCGCACCACCAGAAATCAGCAATCCACCGAACACAGTGTGGTGACCAGGAGTTGCAGGATGTTTACATTTCGCTCTTGTTCTTTTCCTCAAACACTGAGTGAATTTGTGCGTTTCATAACACAGGAGTTAATTTCAGAATGGTAATGATGTAACAAGTAACGCCACACCGTTAATTTCGTGTACTGTCTCAGTAACAATTTCATTGTTCTGCTGGCTCCAGCTGTAGCTTGCCCAGTTCCTGGGGAATTTTTTATTCCATTTCCTGAGACTAAACAATTCAGCATCTAACTGTGAGTTTAAGTGACCTACTGGCAAATTAATCCATGATGCACCTCCAAGGACACAGAATGATGGAATCACAGAATGCCCTGTGTTGGAAGGGATCTTAGAGATCCTCTAATTCAACCTTCTGTCAGGGCAGGGACACCTTCCACTATCCCAGGCTGCTCCAAGCCCCATCCAACCTGGCCTTGGACACTTCCAGGGATGGGGCAATCTGTGCCAGGGCCTCACCACCCTCACAGGGAAGGATTTCTTCCTGATATCTAATTTAAATCTACCCTCGGTCAGTTTAAAATCCTCACCCCTTGTCCTGTCACTTAAACCTGGCTCCATCTCTGCAACATCTCAGGCTAAATTGGTTCGTGGTCCCCTGGTGGCACCAACCTGCTGCATTTCTGCAGAGGCAGGGCTAGAAAGGGGTTCCCAAAGTCATCTTCTCCCTGGATTGGGTGACACAGGGCAAGCCAGGAGGGAGAAGAGCTGGCCCAGTGCATCTATAATTATGCAGGGAGTAATCAGAAAACCTCGCACTGTGAGTGTGGGATGGTTCCAGTCCTTATTTAAACTGAGAAACTATGATGGGAACTGGGAGACTTTGCTCCACCGAGAGCAACTGTTGTAGCTGTTGTTGTTGTTTTACTGATTAAACCATTTAATAGACACCTAATCACTCCCTAATCTGCAGAGAGCAAACAGCACCCTGTGCTCCTGAGCAGCATCTCGGGAAGGTGATTCATATATTCAGTCACGAGGCAGGAAACAAACATTTCTGCTCTCACGTTTTCTTCTTACCTCCACAACTTCCTCATATTCCTCTTCCTCCATTCTGAGGGTTTGCTTCTGTCTCTCCCCCACTCACTGGTCACGCAGCAGGTGAAAATGTGAATAAACATAAATATAAAATATAAATATAAATATAAAACATGAATAAATATTAGCCCACGACTGAAAGTACCATGAGGAGGTACAAGTCAAGCTCATAAAGCACTTGGGGTCATGGTTAGCAACTAGCCAGACCCTAAATAAAGTGGGGATCTGGCATTGCTTAGACTGCTATGGAAAAACACTGGATTAAGTTTCAAACGTACTGATATAAATTACGATTTTGGACAAATTCTTCATTCCACTGGTTATAACACCAACACTGGAATCCAATGAAAATAAAAAAGAGATCTCTTAAAACATTATGTGATATTTTCATTACAACAGAATTATTCAAAGCATGTTTCTTCTCTCTGTGCTATTTCATTATATCATTCAAGCTCCTGT
This sequence comes from Pardalotus punctatus, assembly GCA_013400915.1. NCBI lineage: Eukaryota > Metazoa > Chordata > Aves > Passeriformes > Pardalotidae > Pardalotus > Pardalotus punctatus. The sequence continues at coordinate 9,769 of VZTX01000649.1, forward strand.
TTGAGTAGGAACTTTATATTTTACTATATTCATTCGTAAGTAAAAGCATAATGTAGAAAAATACTGTAAATATCTTTTTAAGTGACCTTAGGTTAATGAGGCAATTTCTGTCTTCCCAGCATCAGCCTATAGAGATGCTCTCGGGTTTCTTTTTAAGCTCTTGTGGCTTTTTGCTCTCTATTTCTTCAGACCTGGAAAAGATGAAAACGCACAGAGTTGGCTGAAGTACAAAGCGCAGATTAGTGTCTGAACCTTTGAACGAATTAATTAACACACTGATTTTGCTGCAAGGCAAAGCTACAATTTTCCACCAGAGTCTGCAGCCCTGTTTCTAATGTTGGGAGGGGATGAGGCTTTGGAACAGCTGCTCCTGAGTCCAGGGATATTTGCCGTGAAAGCTAATCCTGCCAACTGACGGGGCAGTTGTGTTTAGCTGGCTAAACTGCAATTCCTTCTGAGGCAAGGGAAGTCAAGTAATGCAGGTTAAATATAGGAACATGGAATACTGTCCCTTTTTAGTCCCAATGAGCTGAGAAAAACGGCCAAAAAATGAATTGGAAAAACCGTATTGTTAGCGATTAAAATGAATTAAGAATAACTCCAGTAATGAGCGACAAGGCACCTGAAAAAGTAGGCCAAGGGCTATGAATAAACTCAAGAAGTGGGGTTTGCATATGAACACAATCTATACAACCTGACGCTGTTCTAACCTTCAGTTACACTTCCAAACACTATTCCAGGTTTTTTCCTCCTCCTCCAATCTGCAGCTGGTTATCCAGACAGAAAACCTGGCTTCTGTGGGCCAAGCACCACAGCTGGTCCCAAAAAACTACACAATGGGGAAACGGCTCGAGATCCTCCTCTAAGGAAAAGAAGTGAAATGCAATTAAAATGTTCTTACCAGCGACATCCAGTAAATATCCTTTGGAGCAAAGGCTCTCCAGTCTTCCCTCCTGAGCAGCACTGGGTGAGAGCGAGTGGGTTCAGCGGCTCCCGATGACGTGTGTGACCAGCACAGCCAATCTGCCTCCAGCCCGCTCGAGTTTCATCCCTAAATATATTTGGTGACCCTGCAGGAGGCCACCTGTTCTCAGCAACATCGGGGAAAGGGAGCTGGGCACCTCCGTGCTCCTGAGGAAACCCAAAACACGCCAGAGCTTGGCTGGACCGCACCAAGATGGAGCCCCGGGCAAATCCAAGGGAGCACTCCAATGGAAAAAACATTATCAGAGTTGATAATAACATTGACAAAGGCAATTCCATTGCTATAATGTACCTGAAAAAACACCTTCCCAATTCAAGAATCTCTGAACTGGAGGAGCCCACACTGCAAACAAAATTTTTAGTATAAAAATTTCTTCTATTTCACCCTGTAAGTACACCTGAGGTGCTTTTTCACCTGGATGCAAATCAGGTGTCAATATTTTTATCACTTATGAGGTGTTTTGTAGCTGAACACGCAGCCCCAGGAACATGTGAAAAGTGATGGTTTGCAAGGAAGGAGCCCAACAAAGCCAACGTGCCTGGTGAAGGAAGTCCAGGAAGAGTTGATAAACAGATTAAGTGACAGGGGAGCGACCCTGGTATTTTGGAAGGTCAAGAATGCCTTGATGTATGGAGCAGAACCCGGGTGATGAAAGCAGCCATGGCTTCGTAGGTGATCCCTCCACTGACAGTATAGGCTTGGCTTTGGTTCCTCAAGGAGGCGCATTCCAAAGCCAATGGCAACGGGGATCCCTTTTATATGGACCACAGAATTCAATAAATGATTGTCAGGAGCCCTTGAGACACATCTTTTTCCTTAACTCTTTCCAGAAGTTCATATTTATATCCAGTTGAAATATCATATCTCATTCCCTACTGCCAAATATTTTATCGTCTGCCCAGACTTGCAGACCCCTCCCTTTCTCCTTTGGGCGGGGCAGACATTTTCAATTACTCTGCATTTTGCTTTCCTAGGCAATCTTTCAGCTGTTAATCTGATTTCTGTTTATTTATGTTTCTTAACAGCTTTTGAAATTGTCCAGAAGTTAACACAGCGTGTTGGTGGAGTCTCTGGAGAGCAACCTCAGCATAACCTGCTGCTCTCCAGTCCAGCTCCTCCGTGTGTGCCTTCCAGAAAAAACTCACAGGTTCATTTTCCTCCAAAGTGCTGCTTCTCAGCTGATTGGATACAAAACGTGACCTCTTCATTGTCAGTAACAAACCTTAATGGAGTGAATGGCCAGCTTTCCTGATTGAACACGGAATTGGTTATTGTCATTTCCAGCTCAACTCCTGGAAGTTCCTGCAAACAATTTCTCCCTCAGAGATACAGTCTGCACCCTCTGTGTTACTGGAACATCACCATTGGACTATTTTACACCGCTGTTCCATCTATTTGGTTTAGAAAGACACTAAACAAGGCTGAAGTCACGTGCAGGAGGCCAGCACCACTTTTTCTGCTGCTGAAATGCAGCTGTGATGCGAAACGTGGCAGATCTTCAGCAGCACAGTTCAGGGCTGGAAAAAAGCAGGGAATAACCCATGGAAATTACAGAAGGATCACTGAGGCTGGAAAAGATTTCTGAGATCATCAGGCCCAGCTTTTGACTTTGTTCTGAGAATATGAACTCGACTTTCTGGGGGACAAATATTTCAAAAGCATTAAGCGTGCCCCAGGTTAACACACCAGGCCGGATTTACCAACAGCACATAAATCAGCACGTGCTCAGCCATTCTGAACTAAAAACAACACTGGGGAATTAGTTAGGCAGGAAAATATGTTGTTCTGCATTTCAATCACAAACTTTTAAAGCAAAAAATATTTTTCTTGTACTTAACTTATTTAAATATGGAGTTCAATCAGTCCTGCTTATCCAACAGGAGCATGATGGAGAAATGCCCTGACGTCCCAGGTGCTATATTTAACTTCCTGACATAACCAATAGAGTACCTGGGCTTAACAAGCACTGTATCATTGGAAAAGGACATTTAAATACATATTTGTGCCACTGTGTCTATTTTTAAATTACCACCAGTGAGTTCCTTCTCATTCTTTTCACCATTCCCAACCACGAGGCTCCTCTGTCCAGCACGTTTTGGTTTAATGTATGGAAATTCTGTGAAGAGCATTTTTACCAAAAAAATATGAAGTGAAGGGCTTGGTTAGACAAATGCAAAGGATTAACTTCAAATTAAATACACATATATTTCTCTGACCTCTCCCTTTTTACAGCTGGCCAATCTTACTTTTTCTGGATGAAACCAAGCTGGGAGCACAGGCCTTGTCAGGGATCAGCTCTCAGCTTACAAATCAAAAGGTTTTTTAGGAAAGGACACGTGTTCTAACAAGAATTCCACTTTTACTTTGGTGCTGCTTATCCTCTGTCTCAAAGTAGGACTAGAAAGTATGAGATCATAACAAATAATACACTTGGAGGCAGAGAATCAAAATGCTGTGAGTGGATCACCTACAGTGTCTTATTTTCAGGTTTATTTTTTGATGCTGACAGGCTGATCTGGGGTGAGCAGCAGCACAGGGCAGTAGCTGTGTGGGGTGTAAACCAAGCGCTCACTGTGCTGCTGTGACTCAAAAAGACTGCTGGAAAGGGAGGAATAAAGGAATACTGGTATGAAAGTAAAATTCATTTCATGCATCCCAATGTTTCTGGACAGAGAAGGAACTGTGGCCTCACTGGTCAAATTGTTTGGGTATAGGCACAAAGTTTTTCGTATAGAAAGTGTCCCACCAGAATATTTCAAACACTGAGTCAAGAGAAGATTCAAAACAGGGGAAAAAAATCCAAACAAACCCAAACTGAAAAGAACATGAACGAGGTACAAATATTTGGTAATTATTTTCATGATGAGATATGATAAAACAAAGAGAAGTCACATGAACAAATGCACCTCCAGCTGGTTGTAGAAACTTAAAAATTAGGTGAATATTTAACACCGCCACCACTGCAGATATAAAATCAGAGTGTAAAAGGTCCTGTATATTGACACAAGATATTCACTGTGGCCACTGGCACGAGGAGAGTCCTCCTCACATGACAGCATCTGTCACAGCCTCCCCTGTTCTTTACTTAGGGCCTTTGAGAATCCTAAAAGAAAATATTTATCAGCAAGATGATGTCAAACAGCCCAATTTATCTCCCCTGCTAATGTTCCCAAGACAGCCACAGGGTCTTAGACATTGGTGCTCATCAGAAAGAAGATACAGCAAAGGCAAATCTCCACAGGAATTCCAAGCCAGCTCTGATTGTATCGATCAGATTTCCTAACGGGAGCTGATGGGGGAAGCAACTCAGCACCCAGCTCATCATATTCCGTTTTTGAAATATTAATATACATTACTATAAACTAGGAAAGGAAGGTGAGGTTCTTCTCAAATCTTTTCTTCTTCCTGCTATTTATAAGACAAATAAACTTTTATATTTTTAGAGCAGAGGTACAAATACCAGCTGTAAATGCCAATGAAAAGCCCTGATTGGCAGCAAGAGTTCCAGCTTTTATCCTGTCTCCCCCTCCTGTCCCTTTGGACAAGCCTCTGCCTCGCTACTCCGCAGTAAAGATAACACAACTCTTTTATCTTTTAAAGACAACTTTTTCATTATTAGCACCACGTTGCAACTCATTCTCTTTTGACAGTGAGAGATGTTGTTGTGTGAGCAGATTGATCTGTTTAGGATTGTCCCATCCATGGAAGAGCCAAGGCCAGGTTGGAAGGGGCTGGGAGCAGCCTGGTTTGCTGCACCTTCTGCACTCGGGTCCTCTCCCCTCGCCGGGGTGGGTTATTGCTGAGGAAATACAATTCCTGCTTGCTGTCCTGTAGTTGCAGTGTTTTAGGATTTTCCTTTCTCTCTCATGGAGAATACAGATAAACTGTACTTTCTTAATCTCTGTGTTTTGTGTTAGAGGTGTACAAGCCATAACCAATAGGTCTTTGGGGGTGGATTGTCTTTGGCCAATAGACAATTGTTTATTACTGTGTATAAAAGGAACTTCTTGTAAATAAAGTTCTCTCTTCGCCATCTTGAAGCCTGTCTGCCTGACCTCTCTACCTGCTTCCACAAATCCCACAAATAACAGAAAAGCAAACCATACTGTCCCACCTCAGACTCCGAGGGGGGCTGCCATGGGCACACATCGATTGCCATTTTCTCACAACGTTCCAGTTTAATTTGGCCTCACATTTTCAGCCCTACTGGTTTCCATATCCTGCATCCTTCCTCTGGCTTCTCACTGAACTCCTTGCAGCGAGTTCAGAGCAGAGTTGCTGTTTCTTACAGAACCGAGCTGAAACAATTTATTGAGAAACCCTAACCCAGTCCAGGTTCATTTCTATCCCAGAGCACACTCAGATCATTTCAATCTTCCCGTTTCTGACAAAGCTTGGCAGCAGGAAGGTTTCACGGGGCATTGTTCAGCCCTGCCAACTTTCCACATCACCCCAAGCGGCACCAGCAAAGGATGGATTAACACAGCTGGAACATGGAGGCATTCCCTGCTCTAAATCCTCTGGGGTGAAGGGACAGGGCTGAACGCTCCCTTTGGAACCGTGACCAGAGCATCACCTTCATTCTGCAATCACCTCTGCTGCCTTTTTCAGTTCAACCATTGCCCTGATACTGCTGGAAGGTATTTGTGCCCTGTGGGAGAACAGAGAGAAGAAATCCAATATTTAATCCCTAGGCCTCCATACCTTTTTTTCAGCAAGGATATGCTTTCTTCCCAAGAGGGAACAAACTCTGAAAAGAAAGGTGATGGAGGTAAAAGTCCTTGTCACTTCGTTTTTCCCTTGAGCAGAAGAAGAAAAGAGTTACTATCAGTCTTCTCCATTCCAAGGGTTTTCCAATTAGTGCAGGGCTCATTTGTGGAGCTTCCAGTGAAATGGCCTCGTGATCCCCTTGATCCCTCTCCCTCCAAGCCCCTCTGACTCTCCTACATTGCACAGTGGTTCCCACAGTCCATGGAAAATCAAGCGTGCGATTCATGGGCTGTGACAAGAATTGTCCAAAGATAACAGAAGCTGCTGCAAAAGAAAGTCAAGATTGAGATAAAAACTTAATCAACCTCCTAGAGAAATCCCAGAATAATTGAATCTCCCCACTGATAAACCATCCATGCCCCTTCAGTCTCCTCCTTCCAAAGGATGCTGACCAAGCAGTGGCCCAGAGCTCACATGTCCAATGTCATGGCCTTTAGCAAACTGCAACCTGTACACGAGACTTCTTTTTGAAAATATTCCCTCTCACGCTGCTGATTTAAAAGGAACACATTTCTATGAAAGGTTTGAACATCTCTGACTATAAAACAAGGAGGGAAAAGGCAACGGGCTTCCCATTCCTGCCTGGCATTGCTGGAGTGGTGTCTCATATCCTGAAATACAACCTGCAGTAGTCCATCAAATATTAAGGCTGCTCGCTGGCCGAGGCCAGGAATACTCGGCAGCAGCAGCATTTCCCAGGGGCAGAATGCTCTGTGAAAGGTCACTAACACAGCACTGAGGCCACCAACACAACAGCCACCAGGAGCAATTCTTCCCTGCGCTAAAATTAACAGCGCTGAGCAGCCACGAGGAATCTGCTGGGCTCCACTGCTCTGCAGCAGCTCCAGACAATAAAAACCTGCATCAATGAAGGGATATTTAATCCCAATAAGGAGTGATAACATCACAAATTACCTCCCTTAACTCACTGGGCATGGGGCCATGCTCTCCTGGGAGCGATATCCTCTGTGGGGTAACCTGCAGGAGCTCCTGAGCCAGCAGAAAATTCTGCAAACTGAACTGATCCCACTGACGTTCCAGCAGTGACAGAAATGGGGATCTTACCTGGATAACTCACACCAGGGACACCTGGAGCTGGGCTGGGAGAGCTGGGAATGTTCCCCTGGAGAAGGGAAGGATCCAGGGAGAGCTCAGAGCCCCTGGCAGGGCCTGGAGGGGCTCCAGGAGAGCTGGAGAGGGACTGGGGACAAGGGCTGGAGGGACAGGACACAGGGAATGGCTTCCCATGACAGAGGGCAGGGATGGATGGGATCTTGGGAATTGGGAATTGCTGGCTGGGCTGGAATTCCCAGAGCAGCTGGGGCTGCCCCTGGATCCCTGGCTGTGCCCAAGGCCAGGCTGGACATTGGGGCCTGGAGCAGCCTGGGACAGCGGGAGGGGTCCCTGCCTATGGATGATGAAATTGGATATCTTTAGGTCCCTTCCCACCCAAACCATTCTGTGTTTCTGTGATTCCATGATTATCTCTAGATCTTTGCTAAGGAAATCCGTGGTCCTGCCATTCACCCTCACACCAGACAGGCTGGAGGTGCCCCCAGACCCCCCAGTCCCTCCCCACAGCCCACACATCTGTGCCCAGCCTCACTCAGCCTCACACACAGACCTTTCACCTTTGCCTCCTTCACCTGTCCAAAATGGCCCAGGCTTCTTAATGCAGCTTTTCTCTGCAACGAGGGCTCAAGGGGAAAGAAAACTTCATTCATCAAATAGTTTTCATTTCCAAGAGCCTGGCAGACTTTCAGCTCCTTTCTTTGAAAACCATTCCATGGGAGGCTGAACTCCTGATGACTTCATGGGGCTTTTTATAAAGCGAGATAACGGCAGTGGAGGGACAGAAGCAGCTGCACAATTCCCCTGGCTGGGGCAGAGATGCTCCACAGCCTTCAGCAAGTCCATCACCCCCGATGCCAGGAACGAGATGCTCGTGGAAAAAGTGGTTTCCAGGGAAAGACAGAACTCACCCTCCATTTGGGAATGTCTTGTGACAGATCTCGAGCACATCCTCACTGTCTGCTCATCGGGGCTGCTGAAGGATGGGTTGGTTTAATGCAATCATTCCCTTCACAACCTGAAAATTCAGCATTGATTTAACACAGCTTACACCAAAATTGAACCTTTTCAGTGCCGGAAATTCTCTGGCAAGAATATCTTTGCTGAAAAGCATCGTAAAGATTAAAAACCCAGTCTAACTCTTGCAGAAGTGTTGTTAATCCACAGATCTCTGAGCAACAAATATTTTTGAGTATTGAATTTTTTTAACTGTGACACTGCAAATCAAGTCAATAATTCCCAGGTTTGAATAGACTTGTTCCTACAATGAAACAATTTTCCTGCTGTTGACAACCAGCAAAACCTGTGTAAAAATAACCTATCCCTTCACTGTGGAGAAGTACCAGAAAACACAAAAATGTCAAATTTACTGAAGGAGGATTTTTTAAAAAAGCAGAAACACGATAAACTAAGGCAAAACTAAAGATAGACTATCCCAGGCACGGCAGGAGCCCAGCGAAACAGCATGAAATTGCTGTGACTGTCTGATAAAAGCTCAGCCTACGAGATAAAAACTAACTTTAGGGGGTTACTGATCTGTGAAACAGATCATTAAATTATTCCACCGTGTTTATTTGGGCTCAGAGGTGACTGAAGTTTTAGCAGCACCTTCAGCTGATGGTCTGCAAAACCAGGACTGGCACGGGAGAGAGGGACAGGGATAACTCCGTGGCAAGGGAGGAACAAGATGAGGAAATGGCTCAGGCTGTGCCAGGGGAGGCTCAGGGTGGATATTGGGAAGGTTTTTTCATGGAAAGGGCTGTCCAGGCCAGGGCAGCGGTGGAGCCCCCATCCCTGGAGGGATTTAAAGCCCTGTGCATGTGGCACTTGGGGACACGGGGCAGTGCTGGCCCTGGCAGTGCTGGGGGAGAGGTTGGACCCGATGATCTCAGAGGGCTTTTCCAGCCCTAAGGATTCTGCCATTCCTTGCTCCACACACAAAGCTTTTCCTTGTTTGCCTTGATTAACAGCAGTTTTATGACAATTAGCTCCCCAAGCCCCACACAAGTGTGTGTGGTACTACAGGGGAGGGAGGTGGGGCAGGGGATTTCCTTTGGTGGCTGCACAGGCTTGAAGAATTTAATTCCCTGGGATACAGCAGAATTCCCTTAAATAAAACTCTTTTCACATGAAGTATTTGCTAATAAAAAGGAGGATCCTGCCCCCATCTGGCCTCCCTGGAAGGGAGCAGCTGGAGCAAGAAATCACAGATTCACAGAGCTTCAAATCCTGCTTTGGAAGGGACCCACAAGGATCATCGAGTCCCGCTCCTGGCCCTGCACTGGATACGCCAAGAATCCTTCCCAGCATCTTAGGGCGGTGCTGGCAGGATGGGAACACTGATTTTCCAGCCACTCTCTGTGCTCAGAAACTCAGGGGTTGGATCCAGGCTGGACTGGCAGGGAAGTGGGATAATTTTAACCTTCCTGGAGCACCTCCAGCCCTGCCGTGGCTCGTTTGGGATACAGATGGGTCCGACTGCGCCGTGTGCCGGGAATATCGGCCCTGCCATCTGCCACGGCGTGGGAAGGGCCCACAGTCCCTCAGCAAAGCTGTGCCCACCACCAGGAAACACAACAACAATCGTTCTATCCACTTTGCCTCCATAAATCCCTGCCACATCCCAGATTCCGTGTCACTGCCGGGCAGGGACACCTTCTGACAAAGTGACTTGGCCTCAGAGCTGGGCTGGCTCTTCCCCAGGCCTGCGAGGGGGAAAGGGGAAGAAAAACCCAATGGTCAAAATCCCGAGGGGCCTCTTGCTTTTGGAAAAGCAGAAATAGGATTTCATTTTAAATCTCAAATCAGCTGAAGCCCAGAGAGCCTCCAGCACCTTCCCCTTCTCCCTGTCCTGGCCCAGTCATTCCTTCACCATGGAGCAGTGGTTGCTGCTGCTCCTGGCAGGAAAACCCTGCAAGAATGGGATTTTCCCACCTTTACCTCTGTTCTAAGAGACCCAACTCACAAACATGCAGAGTTTTTGCCTTGTCCCAAGATTCTCTTTAGAAATATCAGGAAAAGTAAGAATTAAAGGTCTCAACACGTGGTGGAAAAATTGCAGTGCCTGGATTCAGGCTGCCCTTGTCCACACGCTGGCAAAGAGGGGTCTGTTCCTCCCTGTTCCTGTCCTCCCTTAGGAACAGCCCACCACTGATGGAAAACTCCATCAGCACTCCGGGATTTTAGCCTGGAGAAAAAGAAGCTCGGGGGGAACCTTATTTTTATCCACAACTTACCTGACAGGAGGGTGCAGCCAGGCAGGGCTCGGGATCTGCTCCTGGGGGACAAGGGAAAGGGCGAGAGGGAACAGCCTCAAGTTGTGCTGAGGAGGCTTAGACTGGATATTAGGGAAAATTCCTTCATGGAAAGGATTGTCCTGGCACAGCTGCCCAGGGCAGGGGGGAGTCCCCATCCCTGGAGGACAATTCAGACATTGGGATTTCTCAGGAAGATTTGCACATCAAGCAGATTTCAGGACTTTCCTGCGTTCATCCGTTCACTGCAGCACCTTTGGCATCCCAGGCACGAGGGATCTCCAAGAAATTCCCTGAATTTCCAAGAAGCTCCATACAGACAGTTTGGTTTATTTGTTGCTTACACAGCTCGGACTTCCACCCATGGATTCAGGTTTCAAAGCCAAACAAACAGATAATAACACAACATCCGTGAGGATTCCACAGCACAAGGCCCTCCCCTAGAAGCAGCTCTTCAACATTTACACTAAATCTTTATTTCTGAGCAAAAGATTTAGACAGTTTTCGTTGTTCCCAAGGAAATCTGCATCTCTTTGCATGACCCCACGAGTTGCCTACATAATTAAACACACATATATATTTGAAGAAGAAAAAGGCCTTCCAGTTCAGAAGAATAAAGGCAAAAAGCAAGTCAGAACAATAAAATTAGAAACAAGAATTCTATTTCTTGTCAACATTGTTGACTATTCTGTAGCTTTGCATGTATTTCATCCCCATATTATAATAAAAACATATTCACAATAAGTCAATGCAGACTGTGCAACAAGAGAGTAGCAACACAACCTGTAATTTAAAAAGCAGTAATAGCGTCAAGAAAGTGCTGTGTTAATTAAAAAAAAAAAAAGAAACCCACAATGAAGGAGAACTCAGCAGTCTGAACTTTTATACGCTCAGGAAGAAAAGCTAAAAAGTAACATTTTTCATTAAAAAGCCTATCAACAGTTCCATACACCAGGTGTGAAGGCCTAAGGAATGCACAGCTCAGAGGAATCCTGGGCTAAACCAGACAAAAAGAATGTGTGATAACGGTGGCTTCTTTTTTAATCACCTCATATTTAATTGGATTCCAAGGAAAACTAAAAGCAGTTTTCAGAAGTTGTATCAAAGTCAAGGAATGATGGAGTTAAGAGGAAAAGGCAGGAAAAGACCTGGCTTTAAGGCAGCTCAGCATTCCTTCACCCGCCACAAAAATGTCCCAGGAGGAGCATGGAATCCCACACTGGTTTGGGTTGGAAGGGACCTTAAAGTTTATCCAATTCCACCCTGCCATGGCAGGGACACCTCCCACCATCCCAGGCTGCTCCAGGCCCTGTCCAGCCCGACCTGGGACAATTCCAGGGATCCAGGGGCAGCCCCAGCTGCTCTGGGCAGGCAGAGCAGTGAGGACACAGCGCTGGAGCCAAAGCCCACCCTGGTGGGAAAAGCGTGTCCCAAAGGAAACAGCTCCAGCCAGCACGGCTAAAAACAGAGGTGGAAGGATAAGGAATGTGGTGGAAAGGCATTTTGGCATCTGTTCCACCATCTGAATACGGGGTTTGCTGCAATTCCTCAGAACTCGAGAACTCCATCCGCCCGTGTGCTGCTTAACAGGGAGCTATTCCACAGCATTTCCCCATGGAGATGGATGCAGCTACTGCAGCTGGAAATGGCACAGGGAGACCCCAATTCCCAATCATCCCGGGCTGGGGGGCTGCAGAGCTGAGCAGGAGCAGCCCTTTACACAACCCCGGGACCACCGAGGCTGCCAAAGCCCCCAAGGTCACCGAGTCCAAA
>VZTX01000651.1:0-27586 GCA_013400915.1 Pardalotus punctatus
GTTAAAGAAGAGGTTTTGCAGTATCTCACACAGCTTCCTAAACTTTTCCAGGCTCCAAAATGAGACAAATCCCTTCACAACCAACCCACCCCCCTCACCCCAGACACACCCAAGAGTTTCCAGTGCCTGAGCATGTGTGTGACAGGGATTGTGGCTGTGCCCTCCTGATCTCTCATGTGCAGCAGTACAGCTGTGGGAAGGCCAGAGAACTCCGTGCTCCAAGGGAGGGTCCTGACAAAGAGCTCCAGTGTCTGCCCTGTATGTGGGGGGTGATAACCCAGTAAAATAGTGAAGTTTTGTAGTGAGCCGTTTTCCAGGATCTCTGGGCAAGGGAAGAATAAAAAATAATAAAGCAAAAGGGGGACGAGTGTAGGTGAAAAACACAGTATTTTTTGCAACTTTAAGGTGCAACCTGTGTGCCTGTTTGGGGCACAGCCCACTGCATTGGCCCTTTTGTAAGAATTCGTAAATAGCCCCTGTGTTTACCACATAGCCACAAACCACTGCTCAGAGGTCAATGGAAACACAAGGGAACACAAAGAACCCTAAGATATTTTCAGGCTGCAGCTATTCAGGTGTGTAACTACCTAAGCAGAATGATCTGATGCCTTATTTACTTATTAAATCACCTTTTATTCCATTCTCTTTAGCAAACTATGTATTAATGAACTCAGTGAAAAGGGAGAATCTGTTCACCAGGTAGTTTCTGTTCAGCTGTGGTGCTTCCTGACACACACACTGTAGTGAGGGCTGGGGAGCCTCGTGGTCAGAGGTGTGAAGGAGGAGAGGAATGCATTGGAAAGCAGCTGTGAATCCCAGCAATTTTCACCTTGGTAACAGGGCTGCCAGTACAGGACAAGTTTACAAGGACGACGTTTTCATCCAGGAATTGACAAGGTGACAACCCAAATAACTGAGTTTGGCTTAGTGAGCTGTTGTTTAATTTCTGAGGGTGAACCCTTCTGCTTCCTGAAGAAGAAGAGAGCCTGAGCTGGCTCAGAGAGCTGCAACTGAAACAGCTTCAACCAACACCACAATCACAAGGAAGGTTAAGTCAAAAAAAATCAATAAGAATGGACGAACTACTGAAGCCAATTACACAGAGAAAGCAGCCACTGAAGTGGAAGCGAGGATCACGTACCTTTAGATTTTTTCATGCTCCCAGTTTCTGAAACACTTAATGAGCTCCCAGATATTTCTTCAGAGGTCTGGTCTAAGAGTGTGCTGGTGTCCCACTGCTGGCTGCCATTCTCCAAACCCCAGGCCTTGTGGGTGCTTTGCTGTGGGTTGGTATCAGGGACTGTTTCTGAAGCACCCAATGACAGCTTTTCATCAGAGGTGATTTTTGCAACAGCTTCCTCCACAGTGGGTGGATCTGCTTCCCTGCAGGAGCTGTCCATGGCTGCAGCATAGTCCATCATCAGTGAGGCTTCACTGTCCTGAGATAAAGAGGTCTGCCCAGTGGAAATAAGAGACAACACTGACACAGTCATTCTGCTGGAGAAAAACAAGCCTCCCTGCAAAAGTTATTTTCCTCTCTTTACACTCAGACTTGTATCACTCAGGACCATCAGCAAGCCACCTGAAGCTTCCTTAGCTCTGCTAAAGGAGAGGAGCATTTAGCAAAGTTTTAATCATGTTTTTAAGGCCAAGTGAGTGAAAAAAAGAATTAAGTACATGTCTTCCACCTATTCCTGGCCCCACTACAGATAACAGGACTCCCCTATATGTGCTGCTCTAATGAAGCGTCAGCATACACAGAGAATCTTTTGGCCCTTTTATGAAAATTAGTATCAAAGCATTTCATCTTGTCTCCTTGTTTGCCCTCCCTCTGGAACAGAGACCAGAGAACCAGAGGTTTTTCAGAGGGTTTTAACAGCTTTGAAAAAAACAGAAATCTTTCATACTTTTTCTGTGCATCTTCACTACATGGGTGAAACACAGAGAAGGACTTATCCTCTTTTCTCACCTAAATTGATTTTCCCAAATCCCTAACACTACTCCCATCCAAGCACACCATGCATTTTAGCCAGGCTGTCAAATCTAACAATCAGAACCCAACACCCTCATTTGGCTTAACTTGAAACATTTACAGAAATAACCTGGCACACACAAGTAGATTCTGCAGAGACAGCAGAAGCCATGAGAATGCTGCAGTCGGTGCAGCAGAGGCTTTACAGTACTAAAAGTGTAAGTGCTGTTTTCTGCTCTACCTTGGACACCCCTGATATGATAATGGTGCTTTTCTTTCGAGGAGATTTCAGTTTCTGCTTTGCAGACTCGCTCAACTGCCGAATGGCTGCTTCTGCCACAGGGTCTGTGCCATTCAGTACCAGCAGCTCTGAAAAGAAAGGATTATTTCAGAGGGGAGAAGGAAAAACAGGAAAAATCAGAGCAGAGAGAGGCGGGGTTTGTCCTTGACTTAAAATTCACAGAAATGGCATAAACACCATAAACATCTTCCAATTCACCACCCGGTGTTCAGGTCCTACCTTTCCCTTTTGTCACCCATTTTTGGAGAAAAGGTACCCAAGTGGCACTTAAAAACCATATCCATGAGAACGAAGAAGGTTCTGGAAGCCTGGACAAAACATCCCATTATTTCATTACATTGCTACGCTGTGGTGACAGTGGGGACACCATGAGATATCACAGTCATGAAGAACCATAGTTCTAACAAGGTACAAGGCTGACACGTGATGCTACTTCCTCAGGTAGCTTTTTTGTTATTTTGCTCCTTTTCCAAGCATCCCTGCTCAGCATTTCCAGATTTGCTGTGGCACTGTGATAGGATGGGGAAGGCAAAGTGGCTGCCTCCAAATCCTGTAAAGTCCACCTCCTTTTCCCTTCCAACCACTGCACACAAAATCTTCTGTACAAAACGCTCTTTAGTGACAAACACAGGTTTATTTTTAAGTACGGCCCTTTCTGGCATCTAGCACGCAGCAAATATACACTGATCAAATTCATCCAGCTCAGGAACAAACAGACTAAGCAAGTCAACAAGACAAACAACCCCATGTTTAATTGCCTGAGGTGGATTTTTCTGGCAAGAGTTTTAACAACAAAAGAATGGAGGCAGGAGTAGAACCAGTGTTAACTCAATTGAGCAGTGCCTTTTGTTACTGTGACATTACTGTAATAAGCGATGACGGCTGGAATTTAGGAACAGGTGTGCACAAGGAGTGTGCATGTCTGCACACTCATCATAAACCTGGACTTTTTCCATCTCCCCAGCCCCTGCATTAATTCTGATTGTTGTCATCACTTAGAACTATGGCACAGACACAGCATCTTTTCCAGAGTGCTTGCTGCTATTTTACCTAACTTTCCAATAACTTTTACCTAAGTTACTGCCATATCAAAAGCTTTTTGTATTTCTTTCATTTGGCTTTTGTTCCAATGAGTAATTCTTCCTGCAAGAAACACTTCCCAGAAATTCCCCTGCACTCCCAATAAAAACATTGTCTGTAACAATATGGTCCACACTGTCTTCAGATGAGTCTTCCAGTAAGTGTTTTGTCTTTAATATCACAAACAATTAAGAGAGTCAACTCAGAAGTCTTGCACTATGTTAACATTTCCCAAATTGGTGTAGTAATACCGTGCTGCTTCATGGTGTCAGAGTATTTCTTATCCTGGAGATAGGCAAAGATCCAAGTGCTGTTACAGCACATTCATGGTTACTGCTTCACATCCTTCCCCATATTTGTTGGCCAATACATTTCTGTCTCTCAGAAACCTCCTGAGTGTGCCAGGAGCAGCCCAGATCATCTCCAGGTTGTCCCATCCCCACTCAGATCAGTACAAAGCCAACTGAGCTCCACCCCAGCTGCCCACTGATCTACTGAAAGGTTCAGTGGTGACNGCTGAGCTCCACCCCAGCTGCCACTGGCAGCCACACTGGATCACATCTTCCACTGCTGCTGCCCACTGTTCTACTGAAAGGTTCAGTGGTGACCACACACAGGACTGAAAAATATGCTGAAGATTTACAGTTGCAAATTCCCCAGAGTCAAAATCAGGTTTGATATACAATTCAAAGTCAATTGACAATTAAATTATTGTCAATGACACCTGACACTGTGAAGGCACTTCAGCTGTATGCCAGGTGACTTAGGAAGGTGGACAAATGGCACAGCAAGCCCCAAAAAGCCCAGTGGCAGGGCTAGGAAAAGAATTCAGTGTTCCTTACATCAGTCCAGCCTCTGCCTTCTCTTCAGACACAGCGCACTTAGACACACGTCACAGGGTTTTCATTTAGTGCAGCATCCCCATGCCTTTATGAAAGGAGGCATCTTTCATTCAAAAGTAAGAGAAAAGACTTACTTTTGGCTTTTGTGCAGTCACCTCCTCACTCGAAACCACTGCTCATTGTTATATATTCAAAACCAGTAATTTAAATTGCCAATTAAAACCAGATTTTTACTGCAAGACTGCCATACTCCAACCCACAGTGCTTTAGAACATAAACATCCCAGTGCTGCTGACAGGCAGTAGCCATATGGGTTGGCTGTTATTTTAATAGGATCACACTAATCCCACATGCAGAAGAGAGAAATGTTCTCATTGTCAGCTTCAAACATTTTTATTACCTGTATCTGAAGATGAGAAAGTTTTGCTGACTGGAGCACCATGAGAATGGAGGGCTTCAACAGTGAAATCCTTTTCAGTCACCTTTACTTTAACTGGAGTTTTCACAGGAGAATCTGAGGACCAAGTTTTTCTGGTTATTTGAAGTGGTCAAGACTTTTTTTATTTCATTAATAAGAATTTATTATATCTGTTATACCTGTTCAAATCATAAGTTTGAGGAAATTGTTTAATACAAATTCTCAACACATGTTCTGTGGTAAACCTGAGCCCAAAGGACCAGTGAAGTGTAGGAATTCATTGTTTTAAAACATTTTACTGTAATATGCTAGATAACACCCACTTAAGTAAAAGAACTGCTTTAACAACTTAAAAGAATGCAGATTTTTGTGAGACTTCCCACCAAGGTTTTTCTTTTATACTTCTTCCAAAAACTGGAAAATCTGCTCCTGGAGGACAAGCTGAAAAGTACTTTGTCACCAGGCAGCACCGATCTTCATCAGAGCTAATGATAATACAGATCAAGGTTAGAAGGCACAGGATGGTTTGTCATCAGCAAACATCCCGAGTGATACATTTGTCATGTGAAAAACCATCCCCCAAAATCCAGGTCTTCTGCATTATCACACCATTGTGAAGATTTACAGCATGTATTACAAGAAACATTAACTGTTCCTCTCGTAAGAAACAAGTTTTCATGAAAATTAAAAACCTGATTCTGGGGAATACAAACAACAACCCCACTCCAACACGTCGGAGAACTCGGGAAAACAGCGCCTTTCCTGACATCCCACTCCTCAATGCTGCTCCTGGAGCCCAGGGACAGCTCTGTGAGGGAACACAGGAAGATCTGGACTGGCTGACCTGTGCTCAGTGGGGATGATCTCCCTTCCAGACGAGGTTTGGTTCTCACAGCAGTGACAGTGGTGACCACAGTCCCACAGGGCATCACAGTGCGATCCTTTTCGATCTTGGTGGCCAGCACTGGAGAGGAGACTTGCCTTGCCTTCAGTTCACTGGGTTCTATAAAAGAGAACTAAGGAGACAGAAAACATCACCTCAGAAGCACAGTCAGGCAAGGACTCTATTTCTAGCTGGTACGACTTCAAGGTTTTTGCTGAAGCAAACTCAAGAGTTAATTCTTCTGCTAAAACACAAATACTGTGCAACCAGAAGAGGCTGCTCTGACTTGGCCACAAGTCCAGAGCATGACACGAGCATTCACAAGCATTTCTCAGAGTAAAAGATCCCCCCACATGCCCCCCAAGCCCAGCAGTACCTCTGCACTGATGGATCCCAGCCCAGGCCCTGGCTCAGAGCTGCTCTCCCTGGATCCCCTGCTCAGTGCAAAGCTGTGCTGGCCGGAGGGCTGCTTCCTGAACAGGTCTAGAGGTACAGTCACCTTCCCAGACAAAGGACCTGGAAGAATAAAATCGGCAAGATCAGCCCACACCTAAGCTATCAGGATGGGTAAGGGAGAGAAGATGGGAAAGGAGGAGGAAAATTCAGGCAGAAAATTGCAGGAACTGGTTCTACACCACAGGGCAGAGAAATGGCATTTCACAGCTTTTTTTCCATTTTATGACTATTCCTCAGCCTGGCCTAATACTGTGCAACAGGAAAGAAAGGAGCCATGAAATATTACTTATTTACTACTGTTTCTGGCCATTATTTTCACCTTTATATGCAGAATTATCTAGGGGAAAAAGAAAACTATTAGGTTCTTGGACAATCTCCATAACCAACTTCCAACATCTTTCATTTCAGAGGATGATGTGGATTCCTGGTAAACTGGAGCATCACAACAGTCTTTTTTAATTTGAACTTTAGTAAAACTTCAGCAGTTCTCTTGTTCCTCCTCTGACTTTATCAGCTCCACTAGACTGGAACAAACTATTAGCAAAGATACTGTACCATTTCAGAGATGAAATCCTAGCTTTTTGTGAAAAGCAGAATGTTTAAAAACAACAAATTCCTACACTTCACTGGCCTTTTGGGGTCAGGTTACCACAGAACATGTATTGAGAATTTGTATTAAACAGTTTTCTCAAATATTTATGATTTGAGGCATAATAGGTGTAATAAACTCTTGTATATATCTGTATTATACAAGTAGGCATCTACATTATAGTCACATAACTCAGTTCCCTGCTTATTAATGTGATTCTACTTTGAGTCTTCTCTTCAATTTTTTTTTTGAGAAGAACAAGTAAGGAGGAGCAGAGGGAGAAGAAGAGAATTGTCAGTGCAATCCACTGGGACCTTTTTCTGCAGGAAACCAGGCTGAAAGTTACACTCTCAGCAGGAGGCAGAACCTTCCTGGTGTTGTTTGGAAGACCAAAGATGCTTAGGAACTATCAAGACTAAACTTTGTCCAACATTTGTCCAAACATTTGTCCAACTTTGTCCAAACAATACACATTTCCTGACTCCATATAAATCCCACATTTTTATTAAAAATGAAAAATAGCATCCATATCAGAGAATTTTTTAAAACTTTTGCCTACATCTGACTTTCCAATCCCTCCAATAACCACATAAGCAAGGTATTGCACAACTTTGTATATCTAGATTATTAAAAATAGCTCTGGAAACAACAGAATCAAGTAGCAAAAACGTTTGAGCCCCCATGTTTATATTTAATCCAGCATAATCACAATTGGTGTGTTTTATACCTGACTGTGATTTTTTAACCTGAATTGTTAGGCCATCTCGGGGACTTGAAACAGAAGGATTTAGGATTAACCCCCATGACTCCCCTTCAGCCACAGAAAGAACTCAAAAGCTTAACTTAAACCAGAAAGGTTCACAGTGAACCTCTTAGATGTTTAGAAGGCTGGAGAATACAGGATATCAGTACCTGGAAGACTCAGTATATCACAGTCTAGAAAGAAACTCAAAGATTCTCTTTAACCTTAACCCAGAGCATGACAGAGGCACCTGATCAGAGTTTTCTCTCTCCCATCCATGGTTACTGATGGATCTGACACTTCCTCTATGGCCATCCAGAAGTAAAAGGGGCCTTACATCAACACTCAGCAAAGCTCACACGCTGAACATGCAAAATAATTCAGTCTTAATACTTACTATCCAACTTCCCATCTTCTACTATTTGCAGTTGCAATGCTTTTGATTTGGCACTTAGTTCACTGTGAAGGAAAGGAAACTATGTTAGGTCTTTGCAGGCCAAGCAGATTTTCCTTCCCACATTTGCCCCTTTCCCCAGCTTTTCTCAGCCCTCTCCAAGCCAAACACTGCACCTTGCAGGTGGGTAAGACTGACTAGAGGGATCACAGTTGGAAACCATGGCTCCCTCCACCGCTGTTGCCACAGGTTCAATTTGTTAAATTTCAGAGGCTTTTCTTTTCCCCAGGAGCTGCCAAACGCTGCCCTCCAAATGGATGTCAGTTCCTAGTCTGACTGCTGCATCACAGCACTAAGCTTTGTTTCTCTTGGTGGGACTAAATTTGTAAGTGAAGATGCTGGAACAGGTTAAATCAACATCCCTGTCAAAGCAGGAAAGTCTCCTGCAAAAACAGGACAGATGCAAAGAAACAAAAGTAGTTACAGCTTTAAATGAGAAGAGCCAGTATCACTTTTCCAAAATAAGACTGAAGGATGCTGCAAGACAACAAGAACGAGTTTCTGTGTGACAGAACCAGTGTGAACTACCCACAGAATTACGTATGTGGTATTTTCTAAGATGGACTAGACAACAGATAGAAATCCCTTCCTCTGACTGAGGCAGAGAAGCAAAGTGGGCACATACTGAGGAACCCTCCAGTAAAACTTTATTTTAGAACCTTCTCAGCAGGTGTTCTGCCAAAAACCCTAAGGGCAGGCAAACATATATTTTATTTTGGTATGTCTCCGTTTCAGGATGCTGTGATCCTGGCTGCAGACACCTCACCTCCATTAGATTCTGTGGGACATCATCTATGCAGATTTTAAGTTTTTCCCTGCCACTCCCACCCCTCCTGCACCCCAAACCTTGGAAAAGAGCACCTTGATGGTACTATTGCTGCTTTGCCATGAAGCTAAAGCAGAGCCTGGCATTGCAGTCTGTACATTGGTGTTCAGAGTGGGGGATATTTTCAGCTCTGAAGAAAGAAAAGGGAAGGGGTTTGTGTGTGTGAACTTGAAGTTAAAAAAACCCTGCCAAAATCCTAATCACTTATCTGTAAAAGCCCCCAAGCTTACCTCATGTACTTCTAAAAAGCAGTGTGGAAACCCCAGCATTATTCCTAGTGTCAAGGCCAAATTCCAGTCAAGCTAATCACATCCTGCCTGCCTTCTCTCAGCCCTTTCAGCTGGAAAAGGGTATTATTCTTACAAACTTCCTGTCCAAAACTGCTGGGAACTTGTCTGCTCTACAACACTGAACACGGTGCTGTTCCACCAACAGATGGCTGAAGTGAATCACAGACCCACTGCCTGAATCACCTTGTGATATTTCAGAAAAGAAAATTCACCAGTGACTCCCTCCTTTCCTAAACTCACACACCACAGAAGCCATCAGGTATTTTTGCTCTGTTGATAGAAAGTGAAAATGAAAATAATTTTAGATCTGCTCACTTTTGACCTTATTTACAGCACCTGTGTGAATCACAGACTACTGTTTAAGTCGCCCAAAAGCAGTTTTTCTTGTTCTACAGGAGAAAAGAAAATCTAGATAAAGTTTTATACTCTTGTTTTAGTCATAAACACCATTCCTTTAGGTGGCTAGCTGTTTTTGCACATTTGCTTTTTCCACTCAGGGGAGGGAATGGATAGACATTAAATTTCCTCAAATCAGTTTTCACAGTAAAGTGACTTCAGAACCTTGCTAACACATCTTTTTTGGCATTGTATGAAAGCACAAGGTGATTTATTATGCCTGTTACTGCTGTCATCTACTAGAATCATGTATCTACCATGGAACATCTAGAGACCTGGATCTCATATCTGTGCAGAGGGTAATTAGATATCCTGAAGTCCCTACCAGCTCCAGATTTCTCTGAGGCCACCCAGAGCAAGGCCAAGAATGGATCTATTTCAAAATGCCTTTCTTCTCTCACTCAGTTCAAGGAAAAAAAGATGCTTTAGTGTAAAAGTAATCTCAGTAGATCAGTTACTTACAAGATAAACTCTTCCTTCCAAAAGGGATGTGCAGCATTTTTGGCTACAGAGCTGGAAAACTTCTGCATAGGGTCATTCAACTGAACTATACACACAAGGTCTGTGCTGCCTGTAAGGGCAAGAAAAATCAATATCCAGTTACTAATTCTCAATCACCAAGAGGCCACTTACTGAAAAGAAATCCCCTTCCTTGCACACTGCACTTTTAAACAGACTTTTGCAGACACTTTCTCATCCTCCCACAGAATAAATGCCTTCCCTCAGTTTGCAGACTGAGGACATTAATGGCAAAGGTCAATATTGCATCACTGTTGTCTTATGCCCTGTTCTACATGAAACATGACAACCCAATTTAAATCCTGGCATGAAGCAACCAAGTGCAGGCATAAAACGATCCAAAAAGATGAGGAGACAACCGTAAGCAGGTGATGGTGTGGGTGTGAGGCAGGGAGGGAGTAAAGTTGCTTTCAGCTGCTTTAAAAAAAACCAGAAGTTTCCTAAGTTCCTCCTGGCCACAGTCACAGCGGTTTATTTGGACATGAAAATAAGCTTTTTCTGCTGGCAAGTGACTGATGACAGCAGTGCTAATTCACAATGCTTTTGTGGACTGGTTTTTAACAAGTGCGTGACATTTTAAAGCACTGCTGCAGACTTATCTCTGCCTTGATCTTGCAATTTGATAGTGCTGCAAAATGGCATATTATATCGCTGCTCCAAGGGGAAATAGTTTGCCAGATGTGCTCCTCTTAAAACAGTTTCTTTAATATGGCTTTCACAACATCAGAGATAATTCAAACCCAGACTTCCAAAAGATCAAGGAAAGTAGCAAAAAGCTCAGTACTGACTGTGCGCAAAGCAAACAAAAGATGCTGCTCCCAGTGCTCCAGAAGAATCTCGGTTTGTATTTGCTATCACCAGCTCTCAGTTGTCCTGTGGGGATGCTCTGGGGCTGTGGATCAGCCCTATCTCAGGCACAGAGGCAGCCTGGGCCTGGCAAGGTGATTAGAGGAGACAAAGCACCGTGTACACACAGCTTATTTGGGATCCAAGCTGACCCTGGAGTAAGCAGTTGAGCTGCTTTCACAGCAGGCTGAGGCTGAGCTGATGAACCTGGGCTGCTTTCTGCTCACCCAGCCATGTGTCTCTGCAGCCTGTTCCTGCTGCCAGCTCCCCAGCCCAGGGCAGGGACCCTGCACAGCCCTGCCTGAACCACACCTGAGCCACAGAGCGACTGTACCCAACAGGGTACTGCAGATTTTCTGCCCTGGACACCCTGCTGGAAACCATTACCTACTTTTTTCTTACCAGCAGAAATCACTTTTCCTCTAAATAATTCCCTGTAGAACATGCAGTAGAAAATATAGGGTGATCTTTGTTTACATACACAAACTAAGGAGATAAAAACAGGCACAGCCCACTTGCAGAGACCAATTCTGCTACTGGGTATTCACCAGCTGACCTAAGATATCTATAGAGGAGCCACGAGCTCCTATAAAACCTGTCAGCATCCATCAATCATCCATGGTTCCATCAGCACAAAGTGCCCCTCCCCAAGCCCCTGTGTACCTGTGCAGGTTAGCCTGCAATACTGAATGCTCTCATGGAGCCCGAGTTCCAACAGGATAATTCATTATTGCAAGGGAAGGCAGGAAAAGGGAAGGCAATATTAATTAAAAGTCAGCAAGTTATGTCCAGAAGCCAGCACCTTTCCAGCTGTGCAGTATTCCCACTGGATTTCACGTGTTTCACCAGTTAAACCCCATTATGAAGTTTTATTTCTCATACTCAGTTCCAAATATTTACACTCCAGGAGCTGCTGGGGAACCAGCAAAATTCCCTCCATCCCCTGCTAGAATTGCAGATGAGGATTTTGCCTCCCAACATCTGCGTTCCAAGAGCACAGCACATAAATTATCTCTTTCTCCCTCTCATTTTTAGGGAAGGTGCAGAGATTCTCAGGTGAATCTTCTGTTCTATACACTGTATGCACACAAAGGTATCTCATCTCATGACTTTTAAAGGAAGGCAAAATGACCCAATCTTTTGGGAAGTTTAGTTTGCACTACAAAATTGCAGAGTAATAACAAATCATAGAATGGTTTGGGTTGGAAGGGACCTTAAAGATCATTTCATTCCAAACCCCCTGCCGTGGGCTGGGACACTTTCCACTAGACTGGGTTGCAGTTGCCAGAACAGTTTTATTTATATAGGACATTTCACAGCCAAGAGTTCCAGAATTGCTTTTAAAATAATTTATTTTTAAATTTTTTTTTAAAAATTAGGAAAAAAGCTCTGCAGAGATTTTTAGGGGAATCACTTCCAACCAGGATGAGCAAAGCAGCATTATGCAAGACTCAAGGGCAGAAACCTATTACATCTAACTGCAAAAAGGAGCACAGCAAGAAGGATATATTTATCCAAAACTAGTGCCTTGCCCAATTTAGCAGCCACAAGCTTCCATTAAAAATACCGTTACAGAATTGTAGTGGCTGTATATAACAGAGCTTCCAATCTGTATTTCTGCTGACAAAATCTGGAATGTGCCTGCTCATGCCTCAATCAGTGACAGGACGTGCCTGCACTTGGAGAAGTCTGAACACTTGCAAGACAGGCCTGGTACTGCTTTCCAAACCCAACACAACCTTCACTAGGCAGTGACCTCTTATTTGGCTTCATTCTCCACTTGCAAGAGGTACCTTCTCCCTTATCTGTAGAGATGCTTCCTCAGGTGGAAAAATCCCTGATAACCAAAGACAACCTTTGAGGAGTTTATATACAGGACGAGAGTTTTAGATCAATATGCATATTGCTCAAAAGTAAAAGAAAAATGCCTGTAAAAATAAGGTAACACTGAATGAAGCCAATGTCACTGCCAGCAGTTAATGGAGAGTTGGATTTGAGCCCCTCATCTTGGGTACAGCCAAAATGGAACTTTCAGAAATTAAAACTAAAATCCAGAAAATAATCAGCGAGCTTTATACATGTGGTCATTTCAATCTGGTTCCAGCAATGATGGATTTCTGTACAAGAAGAACAAGATGCTTAAACACTCAAATAAACTAAAACATACATTAAGTCAGCACTGTCTCAGGCTGCCCAGAGAAGCTGTGGCTGCTCCTGGATCCCTGGAAGTGTCCAAGACCAGGCTGGACACTGGGGCTTGGAGCAACCTGGGATAGTGGAAGGTGTCCCTGCCCATGGCAGGGGGTGGAAGGAAATGAGCTTTAAGGTCCCTTACAACCCAAATCATTCCATGATTCTATGAAATCTGTTTCTCAGAACACAGCAATTTCTTAAATCTTCTTTTGAGAGGAGGCTGAAACGCAGAACTTCCACATTATCTCACCTGCAAGTACAAAAACCCACCCCAGCCCTGGCTGAAACGGAGCAGCAGCGCCCGGGCTGCGTTACCTGCAGCACGGAGATCGCTCAGCTTCACCGCGATGTTCCTCACCAGCAGCTTGAGGTCATGAGCCCTTGGAGGTTTGGGAGGACTTGTGCCCTGAGGGAGAAGGCTCGTGCTCTGTACATTCTGCAAAAGGCAACCAGGACAAGAGGGATTGTGCAGAGGGAAACACCAAATCCTTGTGTCCCGTGGACACAGGGAAGCAGAGGTGAGCTGGGCTGGAATACCAAAAAGGAGACACACAGGAGGGGCGAGCACTTCCACTGCCACGGGCTGGGCTGTTCCAAAGATGTGTCCCCGTGTTTCTCATCACTGAACACTGTTAAACTTACTCATTTGTGAGTCACTAATATATAATGAAAGCACTAAGCAGAAGGACACTTCTCTGAAGATTTTGGAAGGAATGAGACTTACCTGAACCTCCTTTGTATCTGCAGGCCTCACACTCAACACTACAGATGGAGAAGCTGAGCTGAAGAGATTCTTCAAGACATCTCTGAGCGTTTCAGGTATTGCACATGTCCCTGCTGTCTGTCCCTAGGAGGAAACAAACAATCAGGCTTCTCAAAACTCAGAAGAAGTTAAGGCAAAAATTAATTTGGTATATAGCTAAACCACCAAAGCCATCAAACATTAGCTTTGTCAGAGAGAGACACGGTTTCAGTTGCCAACAGCGCAATTTAACAGATCATGCAAAGAATTACTTAAATTTCTCCATTATTCATTAAAGAAAAGCTAGAATTAAACACTGGAAAAGTCACATGGTGTTCTGAGAGTTAGGAAGACACAGCCATTATCCAAAAAACCGGAAGTTTCATTGACAGTTTATATCTTAAGATGGTGTTCTAAAGATTCTGCACTGCTCTGCACTCCTCTGAGAGAGCAGATCAGGTCATCAGATAAGCAGATCGGCACCGTTCCACTGATTATTTAATGGGAGTTATGCCAGCTTGCAACAGCTGAGAAGAAACTAATCCTGTGCTGCACTGAAAAAAAAAAAATTATAGCATCTCCTGGAGGTCTTCAACCTTGCTGAAAAGTGCAGTGTATGGACAGAGAGCTGTGCTGCTCCAGGGCACTGAGCTGTAGTTTGACCATTCAAAAATCTCATGGCCATCTGTGCTTAGCACCAGCACCTCTGAGGGGTCAGAACACACCACAGATTTTTCTTAAACACACACACAGCTTCACATGATTAGTTCTAAGGTGTATGAAGAGTGGGAACTGGCCCTGCTCTCTCTGTGCTCTTGGAAAACATCTGCTTCCCACAGCATGCTCCTCAGTTTTCTTCTGCTCAGTTACCTACAGGGCAGAGATTTTTAAATTAAGCTATCCCAGAAAAGACAGCCTGACACCCAACAGCTCTGAGGGTAGCACAGGAGAAATCTTAGTGAGGTTTTTCTTTTCTAAAGAAAAGATTGAAGTAGGAGACAAAGATCTGATCTAAAAACAGAGGACTCATCCGTTTTTTCTCATCTGATACCACACTGAGAGACTTTACTGACGTGCACCTTGCACAGGATGCTTAACAAATTGGGAGTAACAGCCCTTTCCCAAGTACCCCGGTGTTACAGAAACATTAGGATGCTTCACAAAAAATCCCAGGAATGCTGTGTACAGAAATCCTGTTTTATTGCTTCTTACCTAACTGGCCTTTGATGACAGGTTCAAAACACACAACAGCACTGGCCAGTCCCACAGAAACTCTGCTGTACTCACACAGTGTGCCCTCAAATAACCACCAAGGAAACAGGCACTGGCACATCTCTGCAACTTGCAGATAATTAAGAATCATTCACTTTTAAAAAGGTTAAAGTAAATTAGGCTGTTTAAAGCCTCAGTTTCAGCAATTTCATTGCTTAGGTTACTTAAATAAGCACATAAACTGTGGTTAGTCTTCACTTTTGAAGGAAATTTCCCTCCCCTGCTCTCACCTAAACTGTAAAATCCCCGCTGTCTCTTGTGCTTCACCATCAGCCTAATCTGACATCTGTTATTTAACAGTAACAACAGCAACCACAGTCACTGGACTTGTACTCATAGGTATTTTCTGTTGTTTCCATAGTTATTTGGAAAGGAGATTGATTAAAGAGCCTCCTGTCAGTTCAGCCTCATTTTTCAGCCATCCTTTTTTTGGAAAGTAACTCTCCACCACAACACCCTCAACAAAACAAGCCATAATGGCTTAACTGCCACCCCAAAATGATAAAAACAGGTTTCACTTTGGGTTTGACTTTGGCTAGGGCTGCACAGCAGCCACCACAGGCAGCCTGGGGCACATCAGCACATGAAGTCACCTCGTGCCAATCCAAGCCCTACCAGTCATCCAGGCTGCTTTAAACACAACTCAGGTTCACCCAGCCATTACCAACAGAAATGGGTTATTACACCCAGCTAATGTGATGACAAAACCACTGTGGAGATAATCACAAGTAATTAAAGGTATTTATTTGTACACACAGTATTGCTTCCGAAGGAGGGAAAAAACAAGCCACAAAAGCTGACATTGAAGTTTAGGAGCTGAAGCAATTTCTAAGGTGTAGGTTGCTCACAGGTTTTAGCCCTTTGTTTATTGCCTCTCCTCTTCCATAAGCGCTAACAGAAACTTCAAAGAGAAAATAAAGATCTCTAACTATTAAAGAACTTAACAAGCGCATTTTAAAAATGCAGACAAAGCATAACTCTGCAATGCTGGACTCGGGCACCCCTCAAAAAGCCGTTTGTGAAGTCCAGTGCCTGCATCAGAGTCATCTGTGTTTGTCAGTAAGGATTTAATATTTAATGACTGTTCAAATGTGGATAATCAACTTGCCACCCCAGCAGGTGAAGGTCATTTACGGTGCTACGTGTGCACAGTAAAACCTACACTAAAACACACTTCAAAAGGCTTCTCTGTCTTTAGTTATGAGTTTCACATTTTTATGAACAAAAGCTGCAGTAATAAATGATTATGATTGTAGCTCACTCAGTACAGGTCTTTAGAAGCAGCTCTACAATAAACTTGTTTTTTTAACAAGGCTGTCAGTTGAAAAACCAACCACACAAAACACAACCAACCCACCGTTGTAAGAAAGGGTTAACTCACCACATTTGTGCCCAAAAAAATGTAATTGTGAAGGGTCAAAGGCAGAAGAGAATCCCAGCCAAGAATAAACTCTTTCAGGGGATGTTCCAAGAAAACAATCCCCAATGAATCAGTGCTTATATACAAAGATAAGGTGCAATTCCAAAAGCATCAAAATATTTTTAGATCATCCATCATTTCCTTAAAATAACTGTATTTTTCACAGCTGTTTCTGAACTATTGTTGCCAGATTTCAAAACTGATTTAAATTAAGGAAGGAGCAATTTTGTAATTGCTTTGATGGGAACACCATTACAACTGGGGTTTTTTTTCTTATTTTAGAAGTGTTCTGAGAAATGGTATTTAGGAACAGACGTTTTCCACACCTTTGAATTTGGATGAAAAATGTTTCCAAAGTCATTTGTTTATCAAATACAGACTTGTTTCAGTAATCTTGAGAGATGCTACTGGATTTCAGAGATGTAGGGGTTTGATGGATGGCAGATGTTTTACACCACATTTTGGACCAAGGGGACAGAGATCCATCTTCTCTACCATCACAACAAATAAAACTTACTGACTGACCTCCTGCACTGCTGGCTGGATTTCAAAGTTGATTTCATTTGTGTTAATGAGGAACCACTCAACTTTGACATCTTCTCCTTTGTCATCTTCTCCTTTGTCTTTCACATAGAGCTGAAGCTGTGGACAGGAAAACAGTTACTGGAGGGTGTTCTGGTGTCCTTAAAGCAAGTCAATCTCCATGCTAAGGCTCAACACAGGAAGAATGACACCAGTTTCTGAGCAGGGAACTTCAAAGTAACACTCTAAGAAGGGAGAAGTTGCTTAAGCTTTGAGAGTGCATGCCAGTTAAAAAAGGGAATTGTTCTATACATCCAAGCACTCTACCTGACGTTATTTATCCACAGTCTCCTGAAGAGGCAGCTTAATTTCTGTATTTATCACTTGCCCCCGAGGGAAACAAAAGGAAGAGAAGAGAGAACAACTTAAGACCTTACCTGCAGGTGGACTGGGGACAGTGTCACACTGTAGGACTGAGCTTCAGCAGCCGCGGGCGGAGGGGCTGAGACAGTGATGAGGAATTTAACAGAATCTCCCACAACATTGCAAGAAACCACCTGGAGAAAGAAAAAAGGTGAGGGGAAACAAAGGGAAAACAAATTAGTCTTCAGAAGGGTTGATGAAGGCAAGAAAGAAAATAAAGGAATTTCAGCTAGCAGAATTATGTGAAGTTCCACAGGTGGGAAATTTCTAGGCAATTTCATTCATGTCCCTACCTCTTTCTGTATATTCTTCTAAAAATACATAGTTCGGTTGTTCAGTTCTGTATATGAAATTTAATGCCTGCAAATTGTGGTGCTTCCCAAAATTTCTTTTGTATTGTTACCTAATTCAAAAGTAACTCCTTGCCTGACAAGGACTCCTTTCCATTTCACAGATCTATGTATTAAAAACTCAAAGAGGGCGATTTTGCACAACGAAACAAAGACGTTTGTTCTTCCTCCTCTTCTGCTCTGAGCTAAGTAGCCTACAACAGGACAGCTGATTCACCAAACAATCTTTAGGTTAATGGTATCCTACAAATGTGAAACTTTGGTATAACCCTGTTGCTACAGAAGAGGATTTTATCTGAGTAATTCCAGTTCTTGGTGGGATGGGAAAGAGCAGGAGCCTCTAAAAATTTATTCAAGGCTTTGACCAAACCAAGAAAGGCCCTGAAATGTGGTGACAAAGCTAAATGTCTGGGAAAAGTCTTTGTGCCACTTGACTGCAATATACTTTTATGAGCAGTAATTTAACTTCTTATCACACTGAGTTTGTAAACACCAGACAGTTTTTCCTCCCTCTCCTCTGTAAACTGAGATGCTGGAGCTGCCATGCAAATTTCCTGGAGTGTGCAGAAATTCCTGGAGTGTTCCTGGCGGCACAGGAAAGCCCATGGGGTGGAAGACAGAAATTATTCATCACACCACAGAGACATGTTTATTTTGCAAACAGATGTGCTGGTTGAGGAGAGCTGCTTGTCACTGTCCCTCTGTGGTTACTGTCCCCACAGCTCCACTGGAAAGGACAGCTGGGCCCTCCTTACACTGATTCAGGCAATGGGAACCAGGTCAATGCAATGCACAGACAAATCATTCCCTGCAAGGTTTGTCTGACAAAAACTCTGCATGGTGCTATTAAATTGTGTTTGTGCACTTACTGCTCCACTTACGGGCACTGGAATTGAAGCTGAAAGCTTTGAAAGGAATCAAGGACCTCCTGGAAGATCCTTATCAGTCTCTCCTTAAATACATTTCATCTCCCTGGGCTCTCTAGGGTACATTTTAAGGATGGCCAGGGCATTATCAAGAGCCTGAGTGCATCCATTAAGGTAGAGACTTAATTACAAAGGAGCAGGGGGTGGGGAGGTGGATATGACAAATAAAAATCCCAACCACACCCACAAACAATTAGATTTGCCTTTTCAGGTATGTCTTCTGCAAATTATAGTTTAGAAGTGAACAAATGAGTTTCCCTCACCTCTCCTCTTTCCCAAAGTCTGAATTCCTTCAGAAGTGATTTTTGACCTTAATCCCACATAAACAACACTAACACCCAGTATTATGGTAAAATATAAAGGATTTTTAATGGCTAACAAGAACAAAGAGCCCAACTGCTTATTTTACTTGTAGCTGAGTTGAAAGACAGGATCACTCCTTTCATTCAAAGCAATGGATTGACATGGTGATTCTTTAAAGACTTCAAAAATGAAAAGGTTCTTCCCTCTTTTTTGAGGGAAGAGAAGGAAAAAGGACAAGTCTGATGCAAAAACTGCTGGCGCTTCCATATCCTAAATGCAGTGTTTTATCATCCAAACACGTTTTCTCCACACATCCATAGGAAGTTCAGTGCATTCAGAACAAGCTGGACTCGCTGCACATATGATGCAGAGTCATTCATCTGGAATTTCTGGATGTCCAGGAGCCAAGGTTGCCAGGTATGTGGTTGATTAATGCTTTAAAAAAAAAAATAAAGGGTGGCCAGCGAGTTGGTAGATGAGTTCATGTGCCACTTGTTTCTTAATCACGTTTAATTCCAAGTAAAGGATGGAAACAGACACTGCAGGTAGTGGAACTTTGATTCTTCTTTCCACATCTTGTCAAGAGATGCTAAATTGGTTTTTCATATATATTTTTACCTTTAATTTCAAAGCTCAGACTAGTGGAGTTTGGACTTTTAGTCTCCTTGATTAATTTATTTTCTGCCAGCATCATCTACCAAGCCCTACTCCCCTTCTGCCCTCACTTTTACTAAAATTAGTAACTGTGGTAATTCAGGTACAGACACCTGTCACTTTTTAATCCAATCATCAAAAGGAGTGGTTCCATGTTTGTAAATGGAAAATAATATGTCTTTATGTCAGGTGAATCCCTTTGTTCTCAGAGCAGGATGGATGATGGAGTCAGAATACTGAGAGATGCAGAATTCTGGGCTAGAATTTGAAGAGAAAGCGGCTTTGTTTTCATCTAAGATGCTGCCACAAGTGGTGAGGAGGTGATTAAAGAGACTGCAACTGCTGCTTCGCTTGCTGAGTGACATTCCTTTAGAAGTGTAGCAGGTGATTTTGATAGACCAGAGCAGAAATATGTAGGCCATTTCCCCCATGACAGTCACACAAAGAAAAATACTGAAGCTTCCCCTGCTCCACTCCTCTTCCCCCTGCCTCACTCCAACCTGCTTCCTCAAATTCGTTTTCTCTGCACAGATGAAAATATGGAGAAGGGAGGGCCAGGAAAAGCACCCCTGTCAGATTGGCAGGGGCACGAAAGAGGAAGGATAGGTGTGCACAAGAAAACAGAGGAGCCTGCACTGATGGGAATAGAGCCCCCGTTCAATTTCATTTATGTTCCCCATTCTCCTTCCCACCCCCCTTACCAGAGGCATCCCCAGTCATCAACACTTCTGAGTTTTAGAGCCTAGAAAATCTGTCACTTTTATAACAAACTGCTCTTTAAAAATCAAGCCCTGAACAGCAGCTAATTCTGCACTCCCAGAGGGGTCACCCCCCAGCTCTTTTCTGTGATCCTACATCTAGACAAGACAGAACGCCTAAATTACCAGAAATAGGGTGAGGTGAAGTAGCAGCACAAAGAAACCAGGACCAAGGTATTTTCTCCCTCCAGCACCTCCCTTGGCACAAACACCCCTCTCTCCACGTGCTTTGGGGATCTCCCATGGAAGGGGTTCCCATCCCTTCCTCAGGTATCTTTGTGTCCCTGCTCCTCCTCAATCCTCTGCCATCCCTCCCCACACATACTGGCACTTAATCACCCCAATGCCAGGGTTATTCCTGCTGTTTCCACCCTCTCCTCTTCATCCCTGACCACCCCAGCCCACGATGGGGTGAGCTGCAGTGGCCAAACCTCCCTGACCTGGCTGGGCTCAGTTCCCCACATGCCCGACAGTGGCACTCAGCTCCACTGAGCTGCAGATACTGTAATACAAATTGCCTACAAGGATCTAAAATTGTGAGTACAACTACCCTAAAAACAATTCTCTTCCAGATAAACAACTGCAGGAACAAAGGAGACTGAAAAAGCACTGCAGTTTGAGCAAAGCCATTTTTCTAGAAAGTCAAGTGTCCAAACTTGTGTACTCAAAACTATTAAAACCCTTTCCTCTGCTTTGTTGTCCCCCTTTATATCCAGACTTTCTCCCTTTGCAATTCCTCTGTACAGAGCTGCAAAATTTCAGTTTTTTCCTTCCTGAAGTAGCAGCAGAAGCTGCATCTCAAGAAGCACCATGGTGTCTCTGCTCCTCACACACGCTGTCCTCTTGCCTTGAGGTTTCAGTTTTGGCACTGGCACCCCATTAATTTGTGCACTACACATTCCCTTTGCTTTATTCTTCCCTCCCGAAGTGCAGCAGCAGGTTCCCTCCCCGAGCTGAAGAGTTGTGACTTCAGGGGGAAGTTCTGACAGCCCTGATGGGGAAGATTTTCTTCACCTTCCTCAGGCCCTGACCACAGCACATGTGTGTGTAAAACCCTCAGCAGTACAGGCCTTGACTGCCTTTTTTGTTTGTTTTCTGGAAGGGAATTAGTTTTACTGCACTTGGTATTTACTTCCAGAAAGAGCAGGTTACTTGAGGTTACTCAGTAGTATGTAAGCAATACAAATATTTAACATGTTCACAAGAAAATTAGAATTCCCCATGAGGCAGCCACACACTGCAGGTTGCCTTGATCTCACTGTAAGATTTAGGACCCTCACAATTTTCCATATTTCTTCCAGAGTACTACTCTAAGAAGGGTCCTTTTTTGGCATGGAAAACTTATCTTGTCAATGGCCACACAGACAGTTCGTGTGCTCAGCTTAAAATCTCACCACAAGGAAATTTTTCAAGTCAAAAACTTCTGCTTTTTGACAGTCATTAACTCTCAGCTGTTCAGAAGAATTAAATTATCTTCTTGGTTACCAGAGCCAATTCCTTAATTTCTTGAGGGGGTTTCTCCAGCTTCTTCTCCACCCCCTTTTTATCCAAACAACTGACCAAGTGACCAGAGCAAATGAAGGGGAGATGACAAACACAATGTCTACCCCAAGCCCAGGTAGGTATGGATTTTTAGGAGCCAGTATCAAAGTAAATTTGCCCATAAATACAGTGAAAACCTCAGACCACTTTTCCAAATGGTGTTAACACCACTGTGAAGGCAGGGTGAGGGATGAACTCAGTGCAGAGAGAGTTTCCATGTCAGCAACAGAAACAAAGCAGAAGTTGATAGAACACGTGAATTTATCCACTCCTTTGAGACCAACAATTCAAATTCAAATAGGTGGGGGAAAAAAGGGGGGAGAGGGAATAAAACAAACAAGCAGGGAGTACAAGGAGACATGACAGGAAGAATTTTCACTCCACCTAACAATTTCAGTGAATATCAAACAGTGCAAGGACCCGAAGCAGTACTCGCATTTCAGAAGGGGGAAAATAAATCAATACCAGAAACAGACTTGCTAGTTTGGCCTTACTGTTGTGCAAGTCTTTACAAACCAATGTCTTCCTTTGACAAGGCACTCAGCTCTGAAGAAGGTTAGATCAAAATGCTGTCTTGTTTAACTCTGTAGGCTCACTGCACTAATAATTAAGCTTTACTCCATCATTCCCCCATTAAGGTGGACTGGGATGTTTGAAAGAGAGAGGATAGTACAGTGAGCAGGGAGGTGAAAGCTGGAAACAGGTTATGAAAGAGTCTTTCAGGCACCAAACCTATGGCACAGCTAAAGTCCAAAATACCTCAGGAGAAACCTGAAAGAAATGTGATGCTCAGGAGAGGAAACTGGGAAGCAGCAACATAAAGGAAGATTAGGTCATCACACAGGAAAGCTGAAAGACCTTGAAACGTAGGAGAGGAATGCAACACAAAATATGTAGTGTGTGTGTGTGTAAGAATTAACAACTGCTGCTCATACAAAGGACAGCTTATCACTGGGAGAACACCACAGGGAGAGAGACCTTGATGCAACAAGGCACTCACAGCATGAAGCAGCCACAGGAGAGGCAGACTGGAGCCTAAAACCCCTCAAGGAATTACTTTGACAGACAAAAATACGCTGCCTCCTTGTGTGGTGAGACCTCACCTGTAGGGCTATGTGTCCCTTCAGCCATCAAGTTCAAGAACATGGATTTAATTGGAGCTGCTGCTGAGAATGGGTGCACAGGAGAGAGATTCAGGAGCTAGGACAGCACTGTGAAAGGAGACTTAAGGAACAGCTTATGGAGGTAAGCTAAGCAAAAGCTGGAAGGAAATATAATCCCTTCAAAATACATTTACTGACAGCAAGCACCATGGAAGAAGAGTAAACACATTAAGGAGAAAGGATTATGTTAGTGCAGAAACTAAAAAAAGCCAAGGAAGAATCTGTATGGGGCCATAACTGCACCTAGGCTTGTAAAAAAACCCCAGTCATTAAAGCAGCAAAGCTCTGGGATGGCTTTTGAAACAAAATGAGGAGTTAAAAGCCAACAGGAACTGTACATCGTGGTCAGGGTAGTTCACCCCACCAAAAATAATCAGAAATAAACACATGTACTTAACTAGGAATGATCCCAGTTAGGAGTGCAGAAGTGACATTAAAGAAATGACCCTGAAGGAATTTTATCCCTTCCCATTTAAGTATGAAGTAGAAAAAGAAGGGAGACTTCTGTCATAGCTTGCTCCATCCAAACCCTCTGTGCCAAACCCTCTGTGTTGCCTTTTTTGTTGCTGTTTCTGTTGTGAAGTTCAAGTCCTCTGGAAATAGACTGTCCTAATGGAAAGGCTGGCAGAAAAAGCTAAGACTAAGAATATTTCTGATGTTTATTTTATTAAAACAAAACAACCAATACCACACAATGAAAACAGGCCACTTCATTCTATATATTTAGGCTCTGGCCCAAAATTGGAGTGAAGGCAACACATAAATAGAGGCTTTATCAAGGAGCAGTGTGGTGTAACCTTCAGCCACAGAGCAGCTCTGTTCCTGTCACCACAGCTTTGGCCAAACGGAGGACCAGCAGCATTCCAACCATGTCTGCAGCACTGCACTGTGGAGCACACACCAATTTTTGTCAGAAGTTTGAGTCTGGGTAAGCTGCAGGGAGAGATTTCAATTTCACATGCAAACATTAAGAGTTTGAAGAGCAAGGTGGGGAACAGAAAACACCAAAACGCCCTCCACAAAAATCCAAACCTTGGGACCCTTAGCATTACCTGAGGAATATGAAAGAGACAAACATCATGTAAGAAAACTCCTGACGTGTTTAGAGAAAGGTATGCATTTAAAGAAGAAGGAAAAGTAGCTACCAGATTGCCACCCTAAGGTTATTATAACCCTGTAATTCAAATAAATATTCAGGTTGTACCTTAACTGAAGGAGTAAGAACAATTCAGAGTTTTTTCCAGCAGCTGGGCACAAGACTATAGAAATGGGTTTTAGCACAGTTCAGAAAAAGCCAGTGTATGAAAGCAAACCTTGTTTATTCCAATAAATTTTAAAATGTATTTCTCTTGGTTTAAGCTGTTTTGAAACCACGTTAGATTTCTGTCTGCAGTGTAACAGCTAGATTAAGATGCTGAAATGGCTCAACCCAGCCCCGCCTGTCCCTTCCAGCAACATTTCAGACACTGCGCTGCAAAACACCAGTTTTTTGTGCTGTTATTTGCCTGCTTTTATTTGCAGCAGCTCTCCCTCAGGTCCTGGCTTCACACATGACACAGCACATCACTTTCAGACCTAGCAGTGCCCTCTCCTTACAATTTCCCATCGTGGCATATTCCAGTGGCACAGACTAATACTTGTGCCAACCCTACAGCCCTACCAAGCCCAGTCTCTCCAGCCCCACTGCTGGGGCAGGGACCACTGGTACTGGAATTTTAAAAAAAGAAAAAA
Organism: Pardalotus punctatus; assembly: GCA_013400915.1. NCBI lineage: Eukaryota > Metazoa > Chordata > Aves > Passeriformes > Pardalotidae > Pardalotus > Pardalotus punctatus. Next base: position 24,614 of record VZTX01000651.1, read on the forward strand.
AAAACAAGAGAAAATAAGTACACAAACAGCTTAACATGTTAAAAATCCCCAGCTGCCACCAGCCAGGGTGTGCCTCTAAATTGTGTATCAGGCAGATAAGCATGCATAGTTTGCAAAGGAATCATAGTAGAGCTGCTTAGCATCTAAATCAGACGAGCAAACCAAAACAACAAAGTAAAACTAAAAGAAAAGCATTAGGGTAATTTGATGCAGGTGCCTAAAGCTGAGCACCAGTTCAGATGTAACTAGTACTTACAGTCACTAGGACAAAAATGCAGCAGCTAGCATTGCTAACAAACATACACAGATTTTTTTTCCCTTTTACTCTTTTTTACTCTTCCAAGAGCTATGTTCTGCCTTATTTTCATTTCACATGCACTGAACCACCTTCCAGTATGTGCAGTGGGAGAGAAGGAAAGAAATCGCTTGCTCTGCACGGAATACAGGGTTCAGCAGAGTCAAGACTTCCACCCTCAGGACTCTGCACCTGCTCCACTGATCCTTACTCAGCTCCCACTTAGGAAGCAAACCTGTCATCAGCCACACAAACAGCAAGAGGCAGACAAAGATGTTTGCCTGTCCCAGAAGGGGAATTTCTTTCTTCTCTGTGAAGTCCCCACCGCACACTTCAGCAATAGGATGGGGAAGCATCATCAGGACTGTGGAGGTGGGGGACAGCGCTGCTCCATGAGCTCATTGAGGGCGTAGCTATAAACTTGGCATAACCCTGGTTATTGTGCATTTGGTGGAAGCCCTGGAGCACATTCTGCTCATGACTTGCTAAAGAAGTGAATCAAGGCAGAGACTTTGCACAGGTTCATTAGAGAGGCAGCCTCTTACCTGCCACGACAAACACAGGTCAAGGGTACAGATCTATTGACAAATAAAACTTCCACTGACGCTAATAAAACATTTCCTGACCCAAAGTACACTGAAAGGCAACAAATGCAGTTTACCTTCTCGCCAGCTGACTTTACAACACTAGTAACTTCTTTAACTGCTAGTTCAAGTGGTTCTGCTGGGTCATCTTCCTCAAATGTGAGCAACTGAGAATCCTAAGAAAGAAGAAAAGAAAGAAGCATCATTAGGTGATGACCCGATCACTTGAAAACAAGTGATAAAAACGCACTGCCAGTCAAGTTCCTGAAATTGCAAATGTATGTCAAAACCTCCATGTATTAATTGCATGACACCTCACTACATAATACAGGGTAGAGCCTGAAAACATATACTTAGGACATAGCTATGGGCCTAATCATAACTCATCTTGCCCTGTAGTAGAACATCAAGGTACACAGAGCAGAGCCAAGTCCGTGAACAGCAACAGGGTTCGGTGAAACTGCTGTTCTTCAGCAAAGATTTATCAGTGCTGTAGTTTGAATAGGCCTGTTTGGTTTGGCCTAGGAAAACGGCTGCAGTAGGCTATGCCAAAACTATGAATCCCCAAATATCATCTTGCAGAGGTGAGGAAAGAAGCCTTCCCCTGCCCAGCCCTCCTCATCAGTGATGGCAGACAGTGATGACAGCCACTCAGTCTTCACACAGACAGCAAGAAGGCAGCCTTTAGGCACTGAGGTCATACTTTCAGAAGCACCAGCACTGCATTCTCCACCTGCTACCCACACCGACCACTCAGCCCCGCTTCCCTCATCACCCGAGGCTGTTTTGCATGCACAAATTTCATTAGCTTCGTGCTGCTGACATTGTTTGGGGAGGCTGACAGCGGGAGCAACGCCACACCGCAGTGCCAGGCACTGAACTCCTGGCTCCAGCTGCTCACCCGGGCAGCGCGGGTGTGTGTGTGCATGTCCCTGTCCAAGGGGCTTTGCCCTCTGGTCAGGGCTAGGAAGCCGCCACTTGTGTCTGGTTACTTTCATTTCCCAACACCTGTACTCAAGCTGTCTGGGCCCTTCTCTTCCACAAGCGCAGGGCAAACCTTCACTTCTGAGCACAGCCCCCTCCTTTCTCAACCGCACTGGGCAATTTGAAAGGGCGGATAAAACATTTTCTTTCTGCTGCCCAACTTACAATCATATTTGGAAAGTGTTAATTTTTATTTCTTATCTTTCGCACACACATGTTGCCCCACTCTTCCTTCTTCCCCAGCCTGTGCTCTGACATGTAAGAAGGAACCTCCTAGGTCTACGAGGTCTCCCCTAGGGAGAGGGCTGCACGCAAATTCAGAGACCTGGGGACATGCCACTTCCTAGACAGTTTATCCACAGAATTTTTCACTGACACAACAAGGCTTTAGTCCTCAGGACAAGGAAATCAGCTTGCCACAGTCTCATCTAACCTACTCACCTCTTAGACCCAGGCATACCATTAGACATCAACAAGCAAGATGCCACACCGCACCTTTTTCAGGAAGGGCAGATTGGGATGGGAAGGAATCCCATGTTTTTTGCATCCTCCCTGACGCGGGTTACAGGCAAACTGACCAAACCCCGGGCATCCCACCCACCATCCAGCGGGTTCGGAGGACACCAGCCCTTGCAGTTGCACCGCACACACGCGGGCTCAGCAGGGCCTGAGGCATCACGGGGGAAGCCCAGCTCTGGGAACTATTTGCCGAAGGACGGGCCGCAGGCCCAGGCCAGGAAGTTTCCATTGTTTCCTCCTCCCCACGCCCGAACAATGTTATCGGCGGAGCGAACCCCTGCCAGGGGCTGCGAGGGTCGGGGCTTTCCTTCCTCCCCATCCTTCCCTGCTCCCACGCGTGCGCCCACTCCGTGCCTCTGGCCAGCTCCTTCCGGCAAATCCCTGCCAAGCAGCCACCACACACGTGTAAATATACAAACACACACGCACGGAGGGGCAGGAACACACCCGCTATATCCCTGCAGCAAGTCGCAGCGTCCCTACAGCCGCTCCTCGCAGCGGGGAGCGCCCGGAGCCACGTCCCGGACCGATGGCCCACGGCCGGCCCCATCCCGGCGGGCATCCCCCGTCCCTTCCCTCCCTCCCTCCCGC
>VZTX01000652.1:0-40184 GCA_013400915.1 Pardalotus punctatus
TGGTAGAATCCACTGCCACAATGTTAGTCTTAAGCTTTGATTTACTGGAGTTCATCTGTGTAATAGGTTACATATCATGGCATGATATTACTGTATAATACCATGAGTGTATTACGTATCTGTTGTGTCTAATAAATTCTGAATCCCTTGAATAGCTACTGAAAATTTTCTTTAAGAGTACAGTTCTTAGAGGTGAAATCCTTATATGTTTCACAAAGGTAGAACCCCAGCCAGGTGAAGGTCCCCATGAGAATGTCAGACAGGAGTTTTACCCTGCACTTCTATTGCATGAGTGCACATGCAGGGGGTAAAAACACATTCACAGAGCTCTGCAGCGAGTGTGGCAGGGAGCTTCACCACGTGTATCAGAGCATGGTGCAGTGTGTGGTGGGAAACCAGGCTGTACCAGTTGTGTCACAGAGTAACTTGTCAAAAGTCACCCTGTTAAATCTCTCCAGGAAGCATTACAGGGCAAGAAAAATAGGACAGTCAGTAATTTTGCCATGGGCTTGTTTTGCCCAGCAGTTTTATTTTATATAACTAGAGACAAAAAGTATAGTAAAACTACCTTGTGGGTGTTTTATTTGCCTTTCAACATTCATCTTGAGCTTATCCTAGTTTGATTTTCTTACAGAATCTCTAGTGGTCCTTTGGGATTGAGGGTGGGAGAAACAAATGGAACAATTTCATTTTTCCTTCCCTATTGTAGACTTGTTAGTTGTTTTCAACTGCCATTGCATCAGGAGCAGAAAGTGCCACAGTAGGCTTTTCTTTTGGGGGTGAAGAAGCAATAATTGCCACAGTAATATTTTTGGGGAAGGCAGGGTGGGGGAGTGAGAAAGAGGTGGATATTCTCTGTGCTTTTAATACAAAAGGCCTCTATCTTTTTGGCAAGAAATTTCCCAAAGTTCTTACAGTTACCTGGTTTTGTTGTTCTTGTGTGCAATTTGAAATAAAAGGTGCTTTTTGCAAGGCTTTACAGGAATAATGACTTCAGAAAAGGGAAGGAAGAGCATCAAATGGGAATCTTAACATCTCCTTGCAGAGTGCAGACAGCAGAAAGAGAGGTAGTGTAAATGGCCTGGCTTTGTAGTCAGGAGTGGTTTTATTCGCAAGACCAGGTCTCATCAGCAGATGGTAAAATACTGTGGTTATTATGAAGTATCTGAAGCACCTACATTTAAGGAGTCTTAAGGGAGTCATTGAAAACAGATTGCAGGTGAATTGTGTTAAAATAGATTTTTGTAACCTCTTCAGCTGATACGATGATTCTTTGTAATAGCGAGGCTACTTGAAATGTGATTTTGGTGTCCTCCTGTCCTTCTGTGATTTAAATTGGACTCCGCAAGGGGGAAAGGAATTTAATTTTGGAGGATAAAATGCCCAACCGCAGTTGCTTCCTACATGTTAACAGTGAAGTGGTTCACCTGTCTGGGTTCAGACCTGAAACAGCAAGAGCACTGCCTGGGAAAGAGTTAATAGTGAAGCTCATATACACACATTAATCACTTAAGCTGTGTGTAGGACAATCCTTTCCAAAGGGATTTAAGCTATACCCCAGGGAGGTACTTAAATTCCAAATAAAACCTCTCTGCAATTAGAAGCTGTGCAAAATTTAACAGAACTGCTTTGAATTACTTCCCTTGATAGAAGAGTGCCCTAAATTTTTCCCCACCGTGTTCATCAGTGGTGAGGGATCAGAAGGTGGCAGTTTACAAGGGTCAATATTCATAACCTGCAGTGCAGGATAAGTGATGTGAAGGTGTGGCTGAACCAGTGTGGGCACTCCTGGTAGTTCTGGAATCCTTCCTTCCATGGTCAAGCAATTCACCTTGGCCCAGCCTGTAGTCCTTGCAGTGACAGTCAGGTAATTCCACTTTTCTTGTCTTGGTGGGTGCTTAGATGTTGATTGGAATACCTAACAGGTAAATCGTACAGATGCACATCCTGCAGTGCCAAGCAAACTGCTTTCTCTCTAGTTCATCTATAAAGTGGGGAGATAATTTGACACAGTCCTTTTTTAGGTGTGTCTTCTTTCACTGGTCAGAATATAAAGTTAATTGTAACCAAAGGGTTTCTCTCTCATGTCTAATGTAACATCTCTCACTGATTACTGACTAAAAGAAGTCACATTACAAAAGAAAAATGCCTTTTTTTAAAGTAAGTTTATTTTCTTGCACAGACATAAACAGTTTCCTAGCTGAGAAGATAGGAAGTAATTAGGTGGAATCTCTGCTTTTAACAAATGATCCACAAACTTCTTCTGTTTGAACTTTAGGTGGTGTTACCTGAGTTCCATGCCTGGGTGCATGTATATAACATCTTGTGACAGGACACTGTGTCCTGAGGGCAGGGACAGAGCTTTTTTTTATTTCCAGTAAGTACTGGATTGGTTTTTACCCCATATCTGGTGATGTCAGTTGTGCTTGTTCACTGCATTCAGCTGTCTTGTCATTTTTCTAATGCTGTATTTTCATTAACTGACATACAAGTGAGAGATTTCTGATGAAAACACAGCTGGTCTAGTATCAGTGTCTATTCCCTGAAGTAGGCAGCTTCCATTTCAGTTTAACTTGGAATTTTTCTCCTTTTGTCTATCCCTGCTGGGAGCCATTCTTATGGTAGATAACTTTCCTGATCCTGCAGTGACAAAATCAGATGATGAGTTTTCTGACCCAAGGGAGATGAAGGGGAAATGGTTGATGCAGTGATGGTTGTCTGAGTCATTCACCAACCTCAGGGGTGAGGACAGTGCTGGCATGGTAGGAAGCTTTTTCTTTACAGAAGTGGTTCAGCTGAGGTCTCTGGTCAGGTTCTGCTTTTCCTGGGGAAAGCACAGCAGCAAACCTTGGGATAGCGAATGCGGTTTCTTAAAAGCAAACTGCATGCCAGAGACCTGGCTACAGAGACCTGTAAGACCTGTACTTGTTGAAATCCTGCATATGGGAAAAAATGTGGTTTCAGAGATGTTTTGTGTAGTTAATCCACCAAATTTACTAAAACCTGTAGGTGGTATCTTTTCAAGAATATTGGGCCATATTGCATTTCTCTTTTCCAAGTTGCAGCGTGCCATTAACCAGGTGCTGTGTGACACTTTACTGTGCAAACGAGGAGATGACAGGTCTCAGCTCCTGTTTTGCTTCTAACTTGACAGATGCGACTTTGGAAACGAGAACTGAGAGTCTCTGTGCTACAATCATGGCATGTTGTCCATTGGCCTTGAAGATCTTTTGCTTCTTGAACTTCCATTTCCCTCCCAGCTCTGTAAACTCAGTGGTGCAGAACCCATTTTTAACTTGTCTCACACAAGAAGTACCATAGCTTGGGGCTTTAATTTGAGATGGATCTGGGAAGTGCCATTATAACTTGCCAAATAGCAATAGAGTGTTTTGATTGCACTTTACGCTCAAATTTGGGTTCATTGGCTTGTGTTTGTTCCATACCTTAGAGCTCAAAGGTGCCTGAAGAAATGTATTTGCTGGAATCTCTGTTCCTGTCTAACAGTTTTCTGGCAGTTCTCTCCACCCTTCTGTCTCAAAAAGCTCTAGTAAAAATAAGGAAAATGAAAACGTTTCTGTGCTTTCATTAATTAATCTTACAGTTCTGTACATGCACAAGTAAAACTGAACTGAAATACAGCAGTTTTTCAGCTTAAGCAAGCAATAGCCACAAGATATATTGTCAGGGCTTTTTACCAGGATCCGTGTTTCCTGCATCTGTGTCCTCCAGCTTGGCATGTACCTGATCCTGATTTAATATGTTGTAACAGATAAATTATTTTCATTCAATGAAGAGATCCAGCTGCTAAAAGCTGTATGATTTTTTTATAGTTTATCACCACATGAAATGCAAATGGGGCTGTACAAGAACAACTGAGAATTACGAGTCCCAGGGATTATTTTCTTGATTACATTTTGAGATATATAAGTAAGCAAGAGCAACTCATTTAAAACATGGAAATCATCATGAATCAGGATGCCTACAGCTCAGGGTTATATCTCTATTATGTGTGTATACCAAAGCATATGCTTTTCTACGATTTCATTATTTGGTTGCCCATGTTTATATCCTTGGCCATGTACCTACTAATGTTCCTCAATAGTTTTAGTGTTGAGCCTGTTCACTCATAAAGGTTATTGGGTTTGTTACTCCATTTTTTGCATACTGAGTTCTGTTGCAGCTATTGCCAATTTTCAGCCCCGGTGTTAGTGCAAAGGCAGGCAGAGCTGTGATGGTCAAATTACCATTGTCCTGGGATTGTGTCTGCACTGTCAGTCTTGGATTAGACATTCCCTGAAGGTGCAGTCACTCGTTAATACTTTAATTCAGTTTGCACAATGTAGTGTAATACAGGAGCGTAAAGAAGGAATCTGAGACTGTTGCAGTTGCTGTCACATTGACACAGATTTGGGGCAATTACCCCTATTTTAATTACACTAAATTAAAGCTGCCCACTGTATGCGTGTCCTAATCCTATGTATTTCAGTATTTAAAGGATCCTGTTCAGTTCTTCACTGCCCTTGGATAGCTACTCAAGAATCTCTTCCTTCCCATTTGCCTTGCCAGTAAGGATCACCGACCTTAACTTTATTGTTGGATCACAGATTAGGATTTCTAAAGGAAGTTTGTGCAAGGTAGGTCCTGGATTTAACCAATATCCCTCCTGGTCTCTACCCATTGCTCTACCGGAACATGGATTACCCACGTTTTCTATATTGTTTTTATCACCCTGCCATGGCAGTCTTGGCTACCTCAGGCCATTTCAAATGCCATTTTGTGCTTCGTTTTAGCCAAATTGGATCAAGGCCCACGCCTGCTTTAGTATGAGATGCCAGTGAAATGAACTAAATTCCACTGACTCTAATGAATAGATTTCCATGGACCATTCTGGGGAGTTGATGCAGGTATTTTCTGTGAAGCTGAAATACACGTATGACAGTTTTGTTTTCCAGTACTGGCACGTTCCTTGCAAAGGCCAAACAGAGGGCATCCCTAACTGGATGTCCCACCTATGGGAAGTTTGGACAGCTTTAAGGCAGTTGGGTCCTCCTAGTTGTCAGCAGAGGGGTTCAAGGCACTGGGTCATTTACATCCCTGAGAGGAGTCCACAGCTGTGTCACAGACTCTGTGAGCAGTGGAATTCACTGTGAGGTGTGGATTAAGTGTGCATCCAACTCATGTTTAGGCTTTGTTTGACTCTGTAGTCACACACTTCTTTTCCAAGAGAAGTCATAGGTACAGTAGTGTTCAGGGAAAGGGTTAATCCTATCACATTTTCATCCAGCTTGTTAGCCTGAAAAGATCTTTGTTTCCATGAGCCCAAGTTCACCAGAAGTTGAGACTTTCACGTGCAATAAAGTATAAAGAGTGCAAGCCCCATCACTGAGTATTGGGATACTTTTCCCACACTCAAATGTGCATGGATGGAGGCTTGGAGCAACCTGGGCTAGTGAAAGATGTCCCTGCCCATGGCAGGGAGTTGGAATGAGATGATCTTTAAGGCTCCTTCCAACCCAAACCATTCTGTGATTCTATGATAGCTATAATGAGCAGTCTCCCCTCAGAACCATAGGAGGTTGTGGTGTCCTAAGAAGACAGACTGCTTTTCCCTAAATTTATTAGTGGATGATGTTGGAGCAGAGAGCACCACATTCTAGAAATGCCTGCTTCTCAAGCTGGAGCAGAGAAGTGTATTTCACACAACTGGGCACACAACTGGGCACATCAACCAAGCTTAAATCACAGAGGAGATAATTACAGGGCCCCAGGAAATCAAGTAGCTGTTCTGTTATGCCCTGCTTGGGCTTGGAATCTTCCCGTACCATCCCATTGCCATTATAGTTAGGCTTCAGATGTTCTTTCTCTGATCTCTCTTATTTACCTGCTTTCAGGTATGATGAGTGTTCTTAATAGGCAGGGCAGTGAAATATGCACAATCCAGAATTAGCTTAGCAGAGCCAACAGAAGCAGCGTTTGTATGACAGCTCACCATCGCTCTAAGTGATTCGTTTAGATGTGTAAACAAGTAGCTAGTAACCAATCTACTGCTTAGATATAGAGAAGTAGAAGATGTATATAAGTAGCCTTCTGATTTGTAATAAATGGCTTTCACCTGATCACATTGGTCTGCGTGTGAATGACCCGTGCCCCTGCAACACAGGTATTTTGTGAAGTTTAAAATAGCAAATGTGTTCAGTTCCTGGTAGTGGAAAGATGCCAGGCAAGGCATAAATTATTAACTTTTCTAAGGTAGAGATTTGCATGATTCATGTGAAGTTAAACATTAATTTCTATTCATACTGCAGTTTTCAAATGTCTCTTGAGGATTTTATTCATTTTATTCATTATTTCCCTTGGATTTTGTTTAATTCTATAAAATCCAGCATGACTGAGGGTGAGAAGGAGGATTCTTTTTTTTTATTAATACTTACTTAAATAACTGAAGAAATTAGGTTTACTTGAATTTTAAATAATTACAGTGAATTTCTGCTGGCACAATAAAGGACAGATTTCATCCCAGTGCTCCATGGATATCATGCCAGCTGTTTTCCATTTCACATGTTTGAAGAGTTTTGCCAGTCTCCTTTAAATCCTGTGTACCTGGCATCAGGTATCATGTATCCAACTGGTTCTTATTTCATCTGTTGCATCCATCTGTGTTGTCTTCTCTTGACCTTTTAAATCTGCAAGCTCTTCTGAGCAAGTATCGCATCATTATATTTCCATAGTGATTATTACCAAAGATCCGGAATCAATGAGCATTCCTATACTATAAATAATTATGGAAGAAACCAGCAGTCCAGGGCCAAATGACAAGGCATTTGTAAATAACATAACTAGATCTTAATAGTTAAATTAACTGTAAAATGAGAAGGGACAGTGGATAGTTACATAAAAGCCTGGGAAGAAAATGTGTACTCACATATTTTAACTTCGGTCATCCTGAAAATACCAGGAAAAAAGAAATTAAGGTTTTGTCTTCTAATTCACAGTGAGGAGAGCTGTCAGCTATTAGTTTTAAACCAAACTGTGTAAGCATCCAGTAAAATCATTTAAGCTTGCTACACTGCACCAAATGACTTCTGGTGGAGAGCAAAACAGGTAACATATTCAGAAACCTTAACATTACACAAGATAGAGCTAGAAAGAAACTGGAGTCAGAAACTTGAGTCAGAAAAATGTTATTATTAAGGGGGTGATAATGCCTTCCCGTGACTGTCTGACTCCACACCATGAAGTCACGTGTTGGATTGCAAAAACAGTTACCAAGGTTTATCTGTCACAAAACTATGGAACGATAGAATAATTTGTCTTTAAATGGACCTTCGCAGACCATCCAGTTCCAAACACTCTGCATGGACAGGGACACCTTCCACCAGACCAGGTTGCTCAGAGCCCCTTCCAGCCTGGCTTGGGACAGTCCTGGGGACGGAGCAGCCACAGCTTCTCTGGTTGACTTGTGCCAGGGCCTCACCATTCTCATTGTAAAAAATTTCTTCCTAATATGTAGTCTAAATTGACCTTCTTTTAGCTTAAAATCATTAACCCTTTTCCTCTTGCTAGAGGTTTACTAAAAAGTCTGTCCCCATCTTTCTTATGGGGACATAGTTTTTCAAAACTCTGTAAGTTTTGAAAATCTGCCTAGTGGAGCACCACCACCACCACCACTGCTATAGGGAAAAACTGGCATTTTACAGCTCCAACTGTTAAAATGCTTATTCAAGAAAGAGATTTCAGAGTTCTAATACACAGAATATTTTTAGGGAAACATCTTTTCATGCTCAGTAGCAGTCAAAGAGAAGTTGAACATTAGGATTTGTTGGAATTAGAGAATATACAGAAAACATTCTCATCCTGCTTCATGTGTGCGTGTGCATCCGCACACTGAATGCAAGCAAAACTATGGCTGTCCCAATACAAAATGGATTAAAAAATGGATTCAAAAAGAGTTAAAAGCACAAACAAGGAAAGAAAATGTCTCCTAATGCAAGACCAATAGCTGGATCAGGAAGCTTCAGTCTAAGAAAGTAATGAATGAAGAAGGAATTGACAGAGTTCTTTAAAATCCGCAGTGCCTTGTCCAGTTCTGGGCTACCCCACAGGACAGATACAAACTTGCTGAGGAAGAGACTTCAGGTAAGGAGAGGCTGAGAGAGCTGGGGGTGCTCAGCCTGGAGAAGAGAAGGCTCAGGGGTACCTTGTCCATGTGTATAAACAGCCAGTGGGAAAGAATGAAGAGTAGGGTCAGAATGTTCTCCATAGTGCCCAGTGGACTAGAAGCTGGAGGTGGTCAAACCTGGGGACAGATTTCCCAAAGAAGCGTTGAAATCTCCATCAGTGGAGATGCAGAAAACCCAACTGGACAACACCTGCTCCAAGTGGCCTTGAGGGGTTGGACCAGGTGATCTCAAGAGGGTCCTTCTATCCTAAGCTATTCTGTGAAAATCCTGAGTTGTAGGGGAAAAAGAGCAGTGAAGAAAAAATAATTGTATTTTTCTCTTTCTTAGTGAGCAGATGGTATCGAAAGAAAATTAACGAGACAAAGGTTGGAAACAAATAAAAGAAAGGGCTTTTTAGACAGTGCATAACTGAACTGTGGAGCTCTTTATCACAGTGTTTTGTGGATGCTAAATGGCAATTAGATAAATGCATGGAAGAAACATTCATCAAGGTCAGTTAAGTACAGTATTACCCACAAGTCTTGAAGTTCCTGAATCTACAAGTCATTGGAAACAATGACAACAGAAATATTCATATACTCTTACCAGCATAGTCTCACTCTTCTTTTGACTTTTGTTACTTGTCACAGTTGAGGACATGACATGATACAGCTGACCTTGCATAGCTGATCCTATAAGTACAAAAAGGAAAAATGAGATAAATCAATGTTTGTCTTAGAAGAAGAAAATATGCCTTAGGAAGAGAAAGAAATTATTTGCATAGAGGTCAGGTTTGTTCAGCAAGAAAGTTCCATTCTCATATCTGCTTTTGAAGAGTGCTATAGTCCAAGGCTTTTTAAAAAATTGATATTTAATATATAAGACAGGAAATTCTATACTGAAAACTATTCAAGCTCCAGTGAATATTTGAGATGCTTTTCAAAGGATGTACTTCTAAAGTATAGAAGTATAATAAAATTACTTAAATGACTTAATGTCAAATGGGAATTAGGAAATCTGTGACTTTTGCAAAACACAAGAGTATATTAGGAGAGTGAAGACTTTCCTGTTTAAAAAGGCAAACCTTACAGTTTTAGGAAAATCTGAAGCATATGCTGAAGAAATGTTTTATCATAACTAATTCTTAGGGAAAATAGGGAAGAACTTGATTTGCATAAGCCAGAAGATCGGATATTTCAGTAATGGACTAATATTGAGAAGCTTGAACCATGGCGATTATCTTTAGTTTTGATTATTACAAATAAACAAGTTAATAAGCAGCTACACCATTAGCTTGCAGTGCAGGAAAGGAAAAGTCTGGGTAAGAGTTTTCATACTTCCTTTTTGACTGAAGACCTGTGAGCTGAAACAAAGAAGAATAAGTGGATATGACAGGATTTTGTGCAGAGAATCTGTACAAGGTTGAAAATGTTGAGAAATTGGACAGTGTAAGGATTAATTGAAGTCTGGGCAAGCAAGTTTTCTCTTGAAGATGAGAGCAGCTGAAGCTGCCTTTGAACTGATGTCAGTGGGACACTGTGATTAAATACATCTTGTTTTTAAAGCACTGCCAGTCCCTGTGGAGCAGTGATTAGGAATCAGATCAATTATGCTTTGGTATTGGTTAAGGCTGCCTTTTTTCCTGCTGTTGCTTGCACTCCAAGTCTTTAGAATGAGATGGTAGAAAGGAGGAACTCCAGGTTACTAACCTGGGGATGCTATTAGTTTTGCTTGGGTAGGAAGAGTCTCATGGAATATCACATCAGTTCCTTCCTTTAACTTCATTTAGAATATTCCAGCTTTGGGCTTTGGGTTTTGGGGTTTTGGTTTTGTTTTCTTTTTGGTGTTTTTTTGGGGGTTTTTTTGTTTGTTTTGGTTTTTCTTCTTTGTTTGTTTGTCTTGTTGTTTTTTGGGGTTTTTTGTTCTTTTGGGTTTTTTGGGGCTTTTTGTTTTTTTGTTGTTGGTTTGTTGTTTTTTTTCCCCCCATATCTGCCCTCGGTGAGTACTCACTTCTGTGGCCAGCACCTGAGCCTGATGCATTCTGTGTCTTGAAGCTGTTGTGAGCTTCATCTGAAGAGCTGAACACAGCTGTAAATGTTCTAAGTCCCTTTGTCTACAGTTTGATTGTTTTTATAATATTGTCCAATTATGTGTGATGATAATTAAAGAATGTTTAAAACATTGTACACAAAAGAAACCTGTATCAGTGCTGGAAGCAGGATAAAAATTGCCTTTATTTAAATGCTGAGATCGTAGGGAAAGAAAAAGGAGGAACCTGAGTGCTTAAAATGGCTTTTAAGCAGAATTTGAGTGTCGGTGGTGCTGACTCCACTCACTGAGTCAGATCACTTTGACAAATCTCTCAGTCACTCTCTTTGACCTTAAACTTGGTGCCTCAGGTTGAGCATGATATTGTGTCTGTTTTACTGGGTTTAAACACCACCAGCACTTAAATCAGGACTCTGAAAGCAGGTGAGCCTCTCTGGGGCAGCCTCAATCTCATGGGTTTGCTGTGAAGAAATGTTGCGGTGAGCCAGCCCGCCTTCTCTAAGAAAATTACCTTCCCGCTCAGGACAGTGAGCCTGAGGGGGAGGGAGAAGGCGAGGCTGGGGAATTCCCCTCATTTCCCTCTGCTTGAGTTGTCAGTTAAGGTTTCAGTTACACCCCTTTCCCCTCCTAATTATTTCATACCCATTAGGTTGTTTTAATAGGTATTAGGTCTAGAAAATTCTGTAGTTTCTGTATCCCCATTGGTTGGTTTAAATGTACTCCTCCCCCTGTTTAGTTTTATGGGACACTTGAGGTTATGTAATCTTTCCTTATTGGACTGTTTCTGTTGGATCCTCCCCTTTTTATTTCTCTTAAAAACCCTGAGCAAATGCCACTGCTCGCTCTTTTGTAGNTATGAAAAAAATTGCCCTTTAAGAAACTCAGACATCACACAGGGCTTCACCAGCCATGGTACACAGTTGTCAGCTATTGATGAAAGTTCTCCAGAAGGAGAGCCAGAGCCTGTGTCCTTCCTGGGCTTCAGGCTGCAAACCAGGGGCTGACATAATTTCCCTGAGTGCTGCTTCATTGGAAGGGCTGTTCTGTGATCTCCCTCAGAAATCTCTCTACTGAGTGAAGGTCCCACCATACTCCAGGGAGTGTAGCAAGGACATGGCCAGAACCTCTGTGTGTGGCATAATCCCCTGAACTGTTGGGAGTCCTCATTCATTAGAGCTCACGAAAGCAGGTAGTTTTGATGACTGATTGATATTAATTACCTCTAGGATATAATCCTTCCTGTCTCTGACTATTTAAATACTCTCCTGAAAACTCAAGAGAGAAAAAGAGAAAAAAAGTTTCTCTTGGAAACTGCTTCTATATCCACTATTCTTAGCCCATTGGCTGTTAATTATTCACTGTGTGTGAGCTCGCATTGTACCTTGCAGAAAAGGCACTATGAAAGATGTTACAGATAGCGTTTACTCACACAAAGAGCTTTGAAAAACCACTTTTAGTCCATAATAGTCAAGCCAAGCCTATACTCCTGTGAGTCAATTGCCTCTCAGATGGTTTGGACAGACTTTTCTAAAATTCAACACACAGTGATTTTGTTCTCTTTAATCACTCTTCCACAGAGGGAATTGCAATAAAAGCAAACCCTGGCCCTGCTGACAAATGGAACTGAGAATATTGGGGTTTTCTCCCTTTCCCAAAAGAAGTCAAAACTACAGATATATTTGTACATGTATATTTTGTTAAGTTTGTTTTCAGCTCAGTGTTTTCAACTGGTGGAGCTGCTTGATTAGCTGAAAACAACTATAGTGTATGGAAATTATATGTGCAGCAGGAAAAGACCCAGCGTGACACAGCAGGACATGAGAGGCTTCTCTGGAAAAAATAGTTTTCCCCTGAAGGCAGTAGAGCTCATTTTGGGATTCCACTTTAATCATGTTCTGTGGTCTCTCAATATGTAAAAAAGACCCAAATCAAAAGGGAATTACTGCCTGCAGATCACAAGGTCCGAGAGACATGAAAAATGATGAGCTGCTTCCATGGGGAATGATTTAGTGCCTCAGCACAGGTCCCTTAAAAAAAGGGCTTCTTTAATTTTGTTTCTTCCTAAAGGATGAGGAGAGGACACCTGTGCTATGGCTCAGAACACCTCTTTCAGATCTTACTCATAGTGTGTTTCCATGGGAGATTTTCTCTAGCAGCAAACCCAGTTTGAGACAGCCTTTCCTTTCTATTGTCCCACTGCTCATTCCTGCCTCTGTGTTACACTGTGAGATTGTGTGTGATGAAATCATATGAATTAACATGAAACACAGCAAAAAATACAGGATTCTTCTGAATGAAGAAATTGGATAAAAAAAAGTTTATCTGAGAGAAGTGACTAATCTAGTTGAAGTACTTCCAGTTCAAAGAAAGATATGCCTTGTTAACACTTAAATTAAGATAAATCAGTTTCTGTGCACTGCTTAGAGCCCCCCAAAACTGTGATAGGAGTGAAAAAACTCATGCTGAGGAATGCACATACCTGCTGAGCAGTACTATGGAAGGAAACAGAGACCCCAGAGCTTCATCTTTCCCAGCCTTTGGGGAATATCTCCATATTTTGGAAAGGCAGCTGAGCTTCCAGAATAAACCCAGCTCTTTCTCCATGATCTCAGTGTCTTCTAACGGCTTTCTGTGAAGGGTTGAAATGCTTTGGAAAAATTTCATTGTGGGCTGAGAGTGGTTTAGATCAGTGCCCATTCAATGTCTAGTCTTTTAATAGATACCTAGTGGGATAAATGAATGGCAAAGAGACATTTAATGAGATGGATTAAAATTCTTGGAAACAAGAGATTTAATAGCCATTAAAAGTCATCAGACTTCTTTATTTGCCTCAGGCACACCAGCAGTTATAGGAGACTGCTGAGTTTGAATTGGGTGAACTGAAGCTGTCTGCTAGGAGACATGCACATGTGAAGGGAAGTAAGCAAAATCAGAATCAGTTACAAAAGGAGAAAAAAAATCAGTGTTGGCTTTCATTCCTTCCAGGTAAAGACCAAATCCAAGGGGGCATCTCTTGGACACCCAACATAACGCACTGGAACAACTGGTTCTTTCAACACTGGAAGTGTTGAAGAATGGAAGAGACTGATCTGTGGTAGAATGGTCACTCAGCTGAATTTTCTTGTGCCTGCCAGAGTCCAAATAGTGATACTATTTTTTGTTTTAGTTTGGGTTTTTGTCTCATAAAGCTAGGGGGTTTATAAAAATTTCTGGTACACATACTCTTTTTAATGATTCTCGCTCTTACATTGCAGTTGTTTTAATCAGCACAAAAATTATTGCAGTCTCCTTTCTTGATTTAAGGTTCATTTCCATTAAACACACATTCATAATATCTCTTTGTGACCTCCCCAGTCTACGAGATATAGTTGGAACCCGCCAGCAGCTTCAGCAGTTATACTGTAAGGAAGCTCAGATGGATGAAAAGTGATAACATAAACCTTCCAGCACTGAAAATCTTC
This sequence comes from Pardalotus punctatus, assembly GCA_013400915.1. NCBI lineage: Eukaryota > Metazoa > Chordata > Aves > Passeriformes > Pardalotidae > Pardalotus > Pardalotus punctatus. The sequence goes on from VZTX01000652.1 coordinate 13,670, forward strand.
TCCTTAGCTTTGATCTCTGTCAAATAAAATTTTTCTAGCTAATTTCTCCTCTACCAATTCCCAGAATAAGGGATATTAGGAGCTTGGATTTTATATAAAAAAAAATAAGCTCTGAACTCAACATGGTGTCTTATTGAAACATTCTATTTTATCACCTTGGATCCAGGGGCAAAATGATCACCTTTGTCAGGAAGTGTTAGCCCTCACTTCTCATCACCTGTACTGAACGAACTACTTTTTTAGACACCTTATGGTTGTTAATATTATATTTTAAAAAATCAGCATTGTCTGCAGTTTCACCTTCTGCCTCTGCCCTTCCCACTGTCCTTCAGTCTCCTTTTTAAGATCGTGGGGCAAATTTGGGCAGCAGATTCATGCATGCAAATGGACAATACCCATGATAAAGTCTGGACCTATCCCCTGCAAGGTAATCCTTGTCTGCATTTTATTGCAAGCAGCTTGAGCAGTCTGAGCCTGATGGAGGTTTTGCAGTCCTGCTCTGCAGCCTGAGGAGCTCGCCAGATTTTAAGACAGCTCAAACGGGGCACTTGGCTGGGATTACACAAAGTTCAGTCAAGGCACAGCAGTTATAACAGCCTTGTGCAGCTTTGTGATTCGGGCTTCAAGCTTTCCAATTAATAACTATTTCTATAGCCTTGATGGTCTGTGATTTCACCTCCGTCGCAGAGAAATCAACATCTGCAGAGAAGCTTGAGTGGCTGTAGGTGAGACAAGGGGGCAGAGGATGATCCCTCCGGCTAAGGCAGCGATACAGTTAAGGGTACAGAAATCTTTCTCTCCTAGAAGTGATGGAAAAGCTCCATTATGGAGCAGACATTCCCTGAGCTGCGCAGATGTCACATTACTGCCATACCCAGGTGTACAGTGGGAGCTGATTGAGGCAATTAAGCAGGATATCGGAGCATCGCAAGAGCCACCAGCCCGGCATGCAGGAACCAGGTGTGCGGCAGGAGAAAATTGGATCAGGGACCGAAGGTGAGACGAGGCTTTGACAGGGGAGGCGGGAGGCTTGGAAGGGAGGAAAAACAAAATAAAAGAATAAATTAAGGAGTTTGGTGCAGAAAGAAGCGGCATTTAGTGCAGAAAATACATGTGCAGTGTGTGTCTCAGTGCAGGGCTCTGAGGGCAGTCACCAGGATTTGATGGAAACCCCCTGATGATGTGTAGGGAGGGCTGTTCCTCGCCCAGCCTCCCTGCTGCTGCTGCTGCTGCTGCTGCTGCTTCGGCAGGTGCTTGGCAGCAGCATTTTCTTCTTTCCATGAGAGCCCAGCGTGCAGTGCGGGAGGGGAGGAATGCACTGGGGAGTTCCAGGGATGTGTGTGCTCCACAATCCCATTGTTGAATCACTGAGGTTGGAAAAGACCTCTAAGGTCATCGAGTCCAACCACTGACACAGCAATGAGCTGAAACGTTCCTTGAGCAGACAGGAGAGGGGTCCTGCCTTTCTGATAGAGACAGGCATCTAAAGCACTCATTTCACCCCCATTTTGAGGCATTTTAACATTTCCTCCATTTTAAAGGCAGCCTGAAGACTGCTCTGAACTGCTGCTGGAGAACAGACCTGTCCTCTGTTGGAGAGGGTGGAGAGCTGGGCGCAAGGGCTGAGCCCTTCCCACCTCCGATGCCAACCTAAAATTAACTGTATCCTGACTCAGGGGTAGTATCTGTTTCTAACGAGTTAAGTTTGGCCGCCCAAAAGCTTTGCTGTATCAGGCTCCTGTTGCTGTAGGATGTTGTGACATCTGCCTGGAGAGTTTGTTCAGTCCATGGAGTTACCCACTATAATCTTTGAGCTGTTTGCAGACTGAGCAAATGCTTTGTGCATATTAAGCTGTTTTTATTGCTTCTCTTTGCTGTTGTAACTTAACAATGATGTGAAAATGGTGTCAGTTCTGAGTTTCCCATGGAATTTGGCTTATTTTGCCACCATCTGTCTGCGTTACTGACTTTCAAAACTGTGAGATAAAGACTGATAGTTTATCAAGCCACCTTTCCGATGTTCAGCTTTTTTCTGGCACACTGATGAAAATGTGCATTGAATCCTCATCCTATCTTAGAAGCAGAGAGTCCTGGCTTTCTAAAGAAATCAGGCTGGGCCAGGGAGGTTGAGATTGTATATTAGGGAGAAAACTATCCTCCAAAAAGGTGGTCAGGCACTGGAACAGGCTGCTCTGGGGCAGTGGTGGAATTAGTGTCCTGGGAAATGTTCAAAAATTGTTAAATGTGGTGCTTGAGGATGTGTTTTCATGGTGAACCTGCCAATGGTGGGTTAATGGTTATATTTGATAGTCTTAGAGGTCTTTCCAACCTTAATGATTCTGTGATTTTAAGTAAAAACTATTCTGTAATGCCCTAGAAAGAGCTAATGAAGTAGTTTAGATCTCAGTGCACTGAGTCTTGTATGACTCTTTATCTTCTTTAAAGGAGATGGTTCAAAACAAAATACACCCAGAAGGCTGGGGAAGGAGTGGTTTATTTCTCAGAAGAGTGGTTTCTTTAAAAAAAAAAAAAGGGGGGGGGTGGTTCTGTAGAGGATATGATGGCACTGTCTTCTTAAATTGGACCTTTTACGTGATTTCTGACACCTAAATATCAAGAAATACATTCAGCTTCTCATTCATCAAAGGCGTCTGATAGTGCTGGCCTGATTGCAGACCTGTGAAGTGCTCCAGGATCCATATTTTTAGTTTACAGAAGTCCCTGCAAAGGTGAGTTTTGTGCTGTTTTATACAGGAGTGGACTTCAATGGGTAGGATTTCTAGCCTGCCTTCTACTTTGTTGTTTGGGGAGGCTCAAAAATGTTTCCAGTAGTAAATTGAGCATTTACCTAGTTCACAGTAATTTTCGTGACACCTTGTCATGGTCTTTAGGTGGCTCCTTGGATTTCCACTTCGCCTGTATAATTTCTTCTCATCCTCTTTTAGATTCTGCAAAGTCAAAATTCCATTAGAGACTCTAGTTTTAAAAGACCATTTATGAACATTAACTCGGGGAAATAAAACCCCACCACACAACACTTTGGCACTGAGCAAGGTCCTAACTGCCATGCAATCACATTGAGCTGAATCTGTCCTAAAGTTTGTTCTCCCCAGGCAGAATGGGCACAGCAAACCATTTAACTGAATGACTCCCCTAGGAGTAGTTATATCCTACATTTTCTTCTGCAGCACGCAAAATTCCCTGCCATCCCTTCAGCCCTGTTGATACCGCTGCAGTTTAAACCAGGTCTGTGAAATTATTTGGGTTAAAACAAAGAGAAAAACCTTATTTATTGCATCATTTTTATACTTTTTTCCTTTGTCCAACATCACTGTAGACTCTGTTGTGCTGGTACTGCAGAAGGGAGGGAAAGGGGAAGAGGAAAAGGAAGGGAAAGGGGAAAGGAGAAGGGGAAGGGGAAAGGGGAAAGGAGAAGGGGAAGGGGAAGGGGAAGGGGAAAGGGGAAGGGAAAACATTTAGAGAAGGAAACTGAAGGAGTGTCTGTTTCTCCATCCTTTTTTGTGGTGTTCTTTTCTTTCTCCATAGGCAAGGGTTTGAGCTGGGCACATCAGCAATAGCCAGTTCCCTTTCAAAGGGAAAAAAGATGGACTGTGACCCCCAAGTTAGGAGGGAAGTGCAGGAATGCTGTGTAGTGCATGCATTTTCCTGGCATATATGATAGATTTCTTTTTAATAGCCCCAGCATTTTGTAATTTGAACTGCTGCCTGGTATTTGTTTTATTTTAATCTGTGTAATTTCTCTGTGTTTATTATCTTCCTTCCCACTGTCCCTCAAGTTCTGCATTTCTATCCAGCCTCCTACAATACTAGCAACCCTTTTCATGAAGGGAGGACTGTGTTTGTGCCAAGAGAAAACTTCAATAAATTATCCATGCAATTTGTAACTGTCAGAGTACAAAATATAAAGTACTTAAAAAAAAAACCCACAAAAAACAAATGTTTGCATTTACATTCCATACTGGGAACTTTTATTTTCAACTAAAACTAAACCCTTTATCTGAACTGTCAATGTTATAGATGGTGCCTTTATATGTTTAAAGATTTGCGTAGTTTTTATCAAATTGATGCACTTAACTGATTTAACATTCCAATTGTTTATTTAGAAAGGGGGGAATATAATATTCTAAAAGAATATGAAAAATGGATTGCCTTTATTCAGGTCAGCTCATTAATCTGCCTTGCATTAGTTCACTTCAGACACAGCAGCTCTTTTTGGTGTTTGGTCAGGATATTGTGTCTGAGACATGCATTCTGGGATTGGTCATCCATCTTGGCTTTCAAACTGTATTTATTAATTGTCTCTCCTCCCATGCTCTTTTGTTACCAGAAGTACACACATGGTGGTAAATGCCCGGACCAACACTGAAGATTAATTCAGGAATCAATAGTTGAAGCAAGGAGGTTTGGTTTCGTTTGGTTTGGTTTGGTTTATTTGAAGCCTTATATTAAGTTCAAGATTGCATTTTCAGATCTTGAGATCAGCTTTACATACTGGCTACTGTGTGTTTTGTGACCATGTGTGTTTTCTCTACAGATGGTGCAAATCTACTGCAGTTCCCCAAAACAGCGAATTCCTCAGAGCCTGACTCAGTCTGTCAGAGCTGCCTTTCCCTGTCCCAATGCTGGGTAAAGCCTGTGCCTACCCAGTTTAGGCAACAAGCCAACGAGATCCTGATCCATCACTTTTACAGGACTGGATTTCCTACAGTTCAACTTACTGAACTGATTTACTCAGTGAGCTCAGGAGCACCAGGGGTGGTACAAGTGGGACTGGGATCTCTCTGTGGAAGTCCCAGTTTAACATCCTGTGATGGAGCAGAACCTTTGAACTATCTCAGACTGTTGATACAACAAATTCTAGCACTGAAAGTGCCCATTTTGGTCCCTGCTGTCTGGTGTGTGATAGTTTGTTTAACAGTCTTAACCAGGGAAATGATATTAAGGAGTGTTCAGTCCAGTGCACTAAAGCATAATAAAATAGGATAGCAGGAAGGTTAGGTCAAATAAATTCAAATGGAAAAGAATGAATTCTGTCAAGGAGTTTAAGCACTTTGTAAGCTTGGCAATGAAGGTGGTAAATCCACAATGGAGCATTTACACCAAGACTGGATGTCTTACTTAATGATAAGCTATAGTTCAGCCACCAGCAAGTTATTGGGCTTGATAGTGTTCAGTTAGGGGGAAAGAAAGAATAATTTCCTCAGCCATGGTAGGTGAAATCCTATGGCCTGTGTTAAACAGAAGGTCATGCTTGCAGGGGGCTATGATCAATTCTCCTTCAAGATCTATGAATCTCTGCTGGTATGTGTTTTAGGTTTCCGTTTGCTCTGTTTTACTGAATATATGAGGGGAAATTCCAGAGCTCTGTGAAATTGGTTGTAGCTGTGTTAGTCTCTCAGAAACTCTCTGGTCTTTGAAAACATACACCTCAATGCAAACAGTGACAGGCTGCAGTGTCATCTAGGCACTCCCAGGTTGCTAGAGCCTTAGAATTTGTGTTACAGTATTAAAAGTTTAAATCTTGTTTCTGAGAAGGAAGTTGAAATTTGACACAGCCTCTTTCAGATTTGGGCTTTGTTACCCCATCATCCAAATGAGTTTTGGACCCTGAGTATTAGGCAGCCTGGATTCACAGCTGGGAGAATCCAACAACTGAACAAGTGTAGCTGAGAGCCCACAGTAGGTGAGAGGTGTCTGGAAGCAGTGGTTATGTAAGTCCATGGAAAGTCCAACTCTGAGACTATTTCTTTTTTTTTAAACTCATGAAGTAAAAGTTTCCATGCTTCTACCTGGTGTTCTGTGTTGTGTCACTCAGGAATGGGAGCTTAGAGTCCACCTGGCTGGGATGGTGGAGTTTATCAAAAGTGCTAGGCCCTCCACAAGCATCATAGAATCACACAATATCCTGAGCTGGAAGAGACCCATCAGGATCATCAAGTCCAATTCCTGGTCCTGCACAGAGCACCCCAACAATCCCATCCTGTGCCTGACAGCATTGTCCAAACACTTCTTGAGCTCTGTCAGGTTTGGTGCTGTGACCATTCCCTGGGGACCCTGTTCAATGCCCAAACACCCTCTGGGAGAAGAACCTTTTTGTGACAGCCAACCTAAACCTCCCCTGACACAATTTCAGCCATTCCCTCCATCCTATCACTGTCACCACAGAACAGAGATCAGTGTCTGTTCCTCCTCTTCCCCTCACGAGGAAGCCGTAACTGCCGTGAGGTCTCCTCTCAGTCTCCCCCAGCTGAACACACCAAGTGCCCTCAGCCTCTCCTCACAAGGCTTCCCCTCCAGACCCTTCACCACCCTCGTGTCCCTCTTTGGACACTCTCTAATGGCTTTATATCCTTCTTGTATTGTCACACCCAAAACTGCACATGATATTCAAGGTGAGGCTGCCCTGGTGCCAAGCAGAGTAGGACAATCCCCTCCCATGCCTGCCTGGCCATGTTGTGCCCCCTCCTTCCCCCAGACAAAAAAAAGCCAAAAAATCCCACAACATCCCCCACCACAAACCCAGCCAACTAACCAAACCAAAATACACATACACACCAAAACCCCCTGCAATCCATACATGATGACTTCCATCTTTAATATTGTCGTTCCCACGGTCTTCAGTCTTCGGTGAAGTCTGTGCTCTTCCTGAAGCCTCCCCAAGTTCAATATGAAGCTAGAATAATTTTTGTCTGCGAAGCTGGTCTGCTCCTGTTGCTCTGAGGTTTTACTGCTCCATGGAAAGAAATACTAACCAGTGAGTGCATTCCTCTTTCTGACAGCTTCCTATGAGCATTAATGACAATGGAGGATCCACAAACATATGTGAGAAGTGTTATGAGCTCCCGTGCCCTTTGGCCCCTTTGTATATAAAGCCTTGAGATCAGGATTTAGCTCATTCATGTAAGAATCTTTTGTTTATTTTTCAAAGGTGAAAATCTCTCTTAAGTGCAAAGAGGAATTCACAATTTCCATCTGAGAGGAAGCTGGAAGCTCCAAATTGCAACGCAAGGATTTTTTTTCTGAATGTTGTGGTTATTAAACCTGATTTCACCATTTTTGGGGTGGGAAGGGGCAGACCACTACTGTTGTCCAGCCTCTCTCAAATGCCTCTGCTTTCTGCTATTCACTGCCATTCTAGAGAAAAGTGAGTCTTACTGCTTGTCAAGATTATGTGGATCCAATACAATGGTAACTATGATGTGTTATGTCAGCGCTGAGCACGCAGTTCTAATGTGGGCAAAATCCCCCACTGCTGTCTCTGCCTAAGCAGAAAGCATCTCATCCATTTTCCTTATTTCCTCTCTTTGATGTTCTTACTGCAATTAATCACTTGACAGCAGCAAAGGCTTGCAACTGGCCTCCTGTGACTTAGCTATCTACCATGGATTTTATTAACTATGATAGGACAAAACCTTCTTGCATTCAAATCTGTTTTGGTGTTTGTTTAGGAAGTTCAAGAGTTATTATCTCCCCCTGCCCCAGTACTGATGAAGCCATGCCAAGCTTAGGAACTGCGGGTTAGAATTGCATGGTCACAGCTGTGGTGGCCACCCAAAGTGCTTGTTGCCTTGAGAATTAAACTAAGTTTGTCCTGCTCCTTAGCCCAATTTGCTGCCTTTTTATTTTCTGGTAGAGATAAAAGGGGAATATCTCTGAAAGGTTTGCACAGAACCTGTGAGACACATCAGGGCCATAGCAATTCTGTCATGCAATGTACATTTGGGTCTGGGAGTGGTTCTCTCTTCTGTGTGTTTGCTAGGTTGTGATCTCCCTGGAGCAAAAGTCCTGGTGTTTTTTGACCCACAAGTCTGGAGTGTAACTCTCTGTGAAAAGGTAGGGCTGCGTTTCACATGGGGAACGAGGTACATGTTACTTATCTAAAAAGGTAGAAGTATAGTCAAAGTTAGTAATTTAGTGTGATCCTAAAGAGATGTCAGACTGGACAACAAGGAGCCCGTTTGAGTGGCTTGGACTGGATGTTAGACAGGGTCCTGAGCAACCTGGTCCAGTGGAAGGTGTTTCTGTCCATGGCAGGGGGTAGAACCAGTGGAAAGGGTAAATGTAATACTTGGGTGGTCCAAGTTCACAGCATAAATGTCTGTCTTGTTGGAGAAGCCTGAAGGTCCTTGCCAGTGCCTGACTGAGAAGGTCATTGCCTCATTCACCATCCCACTGAAATCAGTGGGATCTCAAACTGCTCTCACAGCTTAACTAGGGAACGGTAAATGGAGACTGTCTGGGAATCTGTCCCAAAATTGTGCTACTGCTCCAAAACAAATTATTGCAGCCACTGCTGAAAACAAAACTTGATAATCTTGTTTTGTTTTCTTACATGAGTATAGCAAAGGGACGTGTTGCTGCTGGAGACAGAACAAAGCACCAAAGCCGTGCTCCGTAATGTGGGATTGTCAGTGCTCCCATTTCTAGACCACAGTCATCTGCTCCGTTCAGTAATACCTCAGTAAAATGAGGCAAAGAAATGTGTATGTTTCCTCTCTTTAGCAATTGGCTCCCAAGCCTGTAGCTTAACTATTGAAATAATACCTGAGCATTAATCCTGTGGTGTTGAAGCACTAGTTATTATTTTATTTTTATAAAATGTATTACATTTAATTTTTTTTCTGAAAGTGTATTAAGAAGAAATACCTATTAGAACAGATGAAGTGGATAACTAATGGGATCAATAACTGGGAAAAATAACATTTTAAATACTTAAAAGTGATTTTACCAAATGATTATCATAATTTCTCTTAAAAATAGGGTAAATCTCTTCAGTCAGATGGTCAGATGGCAGTTTGGTATTCTTTAATTCTTTAATAATTTAATTCTTTGTGAAAGCTCTGTCACTGGTTAAAGAGAGAAGACTACCTGGTCAAGGAGTTTTGGAAGTTAGAACCACAGCTCTGCAGTGATGAAAGATGGAAAGAATGGCATATTTTCTAAGAGAATGGAGATGATGTTTAAACAGTCAAACCTCTCAGATTTGATTCAGTTTGACTGTGTCATTTTAAGTGATAATTTTGGGTTACTAATGGGGAAAGCCAAGTTAGACTGTAGACATCAGACTGTAGTCTGCAGAGATGGATGCCTTCAGAGGAAGAATGGGTCAGCAATGCTGAGTTTGGAACACCCTGTCTTACTTTTTTTCATTAATATTGTAGAGAATCCATTGAACTGGGGAGGAAGAGAAAACACCCTAAATGTCAGCAATGCTGAGTTTGGAACACCCTGTCTTACTTTTTTTCATTAATATTGTAGAGAATCCATTGAACTGGGGAGGAAGAGAAAACACCCTAAATGTCAGCAATGCTGAGTTTGGAACACCCTGTCTTACTTTTTTTCATTAATATTGTAGAGAATCCATTGAACTGGGGAGGAAGAGAAAACACCCTAAATGTTGTAATCATATATAGTGCATGTGCTGGTAAAAATGTAAAAACTTTTGTAAGTTTTTTTGAGATCAAAAGCCATTAGAATTAGTCATTTATTTCTGCTCCTGATTTTTTATCTAAGAAAAATAATATACAGGTCTCAGTAGTATATAGTTTTTACTTAATTTCCAAGATTTCACGTCTGCTTTGTTGCTGGAAATATTGTCACCAAACGTTTCTATCAAACACCTTTCATTTCTTCAGGAGCATTATCTCTGCTGCAGCTGCTTTGGCAAATAGAAATGGACAAATTGATTCTTGAGTTTTCTTCCAAGGCACAAACCCTTTAAAATTAACACATATTGACTGAAGTCCTGGACCGTGTTGAATATTCAGAGCTCTTGAGTTCATGCACCTGTTGACTCCAAAGGCAAAGCAAGCAAAAGTAGCCCTTATGAAATCTATGGTATTGCAGAAGCAGCATGAGTCTTGTGTTCTTTCATATTGCAAATGACTGAAACCAGATTCCTTATTTTCAATTAACTTAAAGAAGGGCTGTACTCACTTGGTGTTTAAAATACCATGATGAAGGTAGTATTGATGACACCTCAATAATTCTTTAAATAAACAGAAACATTTAGGGGTTTATTGAGTGGATTCTTCTGCATTAGAGAAAGACTATTATCCAAAAGCTCCACTTACCTATGTCTAAATTGTCGGTTCTGGTGGATTCCTAAGGGAGATTCTATGTTACACTGCTAAAACAGAGGGTTGTAATTAAGAAAAACTGCAGCAAAATGTTAATAACAGTGAGAATTGAGGAGGGACTGTTAAAATCAAACAAGAGCTGGTTTGTTTGTTTTTTTTTTAAACTAAGCATCCATAATTGCATGTTAGATTTCTCCCAGGGAAATCCACCAAGACACTAGCAGAGCCATATATGATGATATTTGCTTCCTTTACCTGTTGGGCCAACAGTCTTGATATACCAGTGGGTCCTTCCTGGAAGGAAAACACCTCTGTTAAATTCAAAAGGAGCCAAAGACTAGTAATTTAATTGTATTCATGCAGTGACTTGATCATTCTGAGTCTAATGATTTGCTGATTTAATTTTAATTGTGACCTCAATTTGACCATCGTGTTGTTCAGTCTTTAATTTTCCCAGTCAAAATGTAGTATATTAGCTCACTAATATGTGCTCTTAAGTGAACATTTGCGTGCTCATCCTTTTAAATAAATCCATTAGAAGTATACAGAACTGTTTTATTCTGCCTGCCTGCAATGTGGGTCACGTGTTCTGAAGAGACAATTAACTTCAAGTGAGAAATTTGCAAGCACTAAGTTATTGCACTGAAAAGTAAAACTAAGGTCTTTTCACCTTATTATGTAAGACACTATAAAACCTTCCGTTTCTTGCGAGAGAGAGAGAATTCCAGAGCAGATATGAAAAGATAGGATGAAATTAATAGAAATGCTGAAGTTTGGGGTTTTCTTTTTCTTCCGTTTCCTGTTAGGATATCACTGAGTGAATCCAGTTCCACTGAGGGCCCATCTGGTGGCACTGTTTGCTGAAGTCTTTATTTCACAGACAGAGGACAAATCCTACACAGGAAAAAGGGAAGAAAAAGCACAAATCTCACTAATGGAGCTTTTCATGTTGCGGTGGTCAAGTGACACGGTCAAGTCTCACTTTATGTGCCTGCACCATCATGTTCTTTTCAGTCCTGTTCCCAGGATGCCTGCACATGGAGTATTGATCTTTTTCTTTTGCCTTTTCTTTTTTTTTTTTTTTTCCCCATAGTTACATCAAATACCAGAGAATAGAAAAGTATCTATTTTAAATAAATGCCCAAGTGTGTAAAAATCTACAAATATATCTGTATATATTGTGTAATTTTTCTTCTTATCAGAAATATGGTATCACTGAGCCTGTTAAACTTTTTAACATTCCTAAATAGAAACTCAGAAATTTGAAACGCAGATGTGCTCAACACAGAGCTTGAAATCTCTTGTTTATTAGTTCCGGTTTTATACCTTAAAAAGCATTCAATATACTCCTGCTTGGAACTGCTTGTGAAGACATTTTTGCTCTTTCAGACTTCATGCAATAATTAAGAGTTAATAGATCCTCTTTTCTTGGGTGGAATACAGCCCTTTAAAGTCACTGATATTGCTGAAATTTAGTGGCATCGCTTGCAGCTTCTGATGGAGAGATTCTTACATGAATCTACATGTCCAGGGCCGTTTTAGATGTCATGGGGCATCCAAGACACTCCTGCAGGTAAGACACAGGAAATCTGGGGCACCCAGGGTCCCACTGGAAAGCCTACAGGAACCAAGTGGGAAACCACATGGGATTATCTCTCTCTGAGTGTTACAAGACCTTGTAAACTCAGGATGCCTCAGTCTTCGAGGGAAAGGATTCGAAAGCTGCTCACATCAGGGTGGCACTGGGGTTGGAGCTCTTTCCAGCTTCCACTCCTGGGTGTATCCTCCTCTTATTGGTTTGGGGCTGCCTTTGGCATTCTTAGGACCATGTCTTAGGGGAGGAAAGAATTTTCTGCAATTTTATTTAATAAAATTGGTACAGCCAAGGTCCAGAATCAGCTCAAGGGAGGGTGGGACCTCATGGCTGTGACGAAGGGACAAGATAGAAGGATGGAGATCTCTGCTCCCAGCAGCAGAAGTCCATTATGACATTTTGTCCATTTGAATCAGCAACTCTTTTATTTCTGTGTGAGGGCTTTGGGGCTCTCTCCAGCAGGCCAGGTGGCTGTTTTCAGGCCCCAAGTCAGCATCTGTCCCCCAGGCATGATGTGGGAGGACATTAGGCGTCTTTCTCATCAGGGCTAATACCCCTATGGAGCTACTCACCAAACTTCGTGATGCTGGGCGAGTCATGTGGATTTTGACAATGGGGTTTATCTATTTTTACATGAAAGGTATCCCACAACTAAAAATTGCAAGTAGGTTCAATGGGATATTTCTGAAAACATCAGCAAACTTTGGGCACCCAACTCTAGATGAACACTTGTGAAATTCTTGCTGTCGTCCTGTTCAGAAAGAGATGTGATAGCTCAGCTTACCCTACCCCTCTTACTTCTGCACTCCGCCTCTGAAATACTCCTGGTGAAGTAGGGATAGATTTCATTTGTGGCTGCTGTGAAAGTTTGATTGAGTTTAGATCCCCTTCCTAATCAAGCCATTAGCTTTTAAAGATGCAGCAGAGAAGAGCACAATGTAACAGCAATAAAAATAATTAGGGTTGGAAATGAGTCTTTGTTGCTGCCTGGGAATTTGCAGAGGAAACCTGAGTTTTGACATACACTGTTACTGTCATGCTGCATTGATATTCAGACTGATGGTTGCTCAATGAATATCTCTCTTCTTCTTCCACTATAATGTGAGACAAATTTGCCCAAGATGAGAATATCTACGTGTTCAAAATGCAGACTTCCAACCTGATACTGTAAGAAAGGAAGTTTGTAATTGAAAATTAATTCCTACTGGAAAGTGTAGTCAATAGACAATTACTGAGATACAGCTTCTGTTTATTGCTTGAGGAATTTTACACAAGATTTACAACAACTAAAAGCAATTACCTTTACATGTAAAGAATAGTCTAAAAAATGAAACTTAATTAATGTAGAAACCTTCAAACATTCTTTATCTGATGTAAATAATCACTAACCAAACAGTAATTAAAAAAAAATTGGATGTGAAAGTCAGCATGTTATTCATGTTGAAAAAGATTACAGAAAAATCCCCTCATTGTACACAATTCTTGTCCTATTAGTTTTATAGAAGTGTGACGCCACCATTCTGCTCCAGAAGAGTGGGAGGTGAAAATTGGATATGTTTGTGAAACTGTAGTCAAGTAGGCACAATTTTTTTTTTTTTCTTAAAGTATTCAGGTGCATTTCTGCCTCTTCCATCCTCTATACCCACTCCACTGAAAACCTCAGAAACGTGGGAGTTGCATTATTCATGCAGACTTCAGGAGGATTTTCCCTGGGTGTATCAATTCCCATTTGTGGGATTGGAAAACAGTATTTGGCTCTTGATCCAAATCAGAATCAATATCCTGTTCAGAGCTCTGACAAGAAATTCCTAATGGCGTCAAAATGGGACTCTAATACCAGAGGCCACTCCTCACCCCCTTTCTCCTGACCCATGGTCATGTACATTAAAAATACTTCCCTGGGACAAGTTACAGCAGGACAAGTTTCCTGCTCCTGTGAGGACTATGTACTACCTTGGGAAATGTTTATCTGCAGTGCTGTGTCCTGATCTGAGGTCCTCAGGACAAGAGGGACATGGAGCTCCTGGGGTGGGCTCAGAGGGCTACAAAGATGGTGAAGGCACAGGAGCATCTCCCTGCTGAGGAGAGGCTGAGAGAGCTGGGGCTGCTCAGCCTTGAGAGGAGACTCTGAGACATGACCCCACCCCTGGGTGTCCCTGTGTGCAGGGAGGGCTCTGAGCAGGACTGGGCTCTGCTGCAGGGGCCCAGCAATGGCACCAGAGGAACGGCAGAAACTGAGCCCAGGGAGTTCCACCTGGACAGGAGGCAGAACTTCTGTCCTGTGCAGTGACTGGGCCCTGGACAGATTGTCCAGAGAGGCTGTGGAGTGTCCCTCACTGGGGATGTTCCAGAACCCTCTGGACACAATCCTGTGCCATGAACTCTGGGATGGCCCTGCTGGAGCAGGGGTGTTGCACCGGATGAGATCCCACTGTGGTCCCTTCCTACCTGATCCATTCTGTAATTCTGTGAGATACTGAATGCCTTGCATTACAAAAGGCAGTTTCAATACCTTTCAATATAACAATACTTTTAAAAGATCTCAAAGATAAAGGATCTTAAAGACATAAAGCCAAAGAAGTCAGATACAACCAGGAGTCTCAACACCAATTAAAAAAGATGGTTCAGAATATGAAGACCACCTCAGTATAGCTGGAGACCAAGGGTACTGGCCAAATTGAAAGAGTATTGAAGAATGCAAAGGTGGAGCCTCTTTCTCCAGAGTCCAGGGTTATTTTTTGTCCATACACCCAGAACCAATGCCTGCTGGGTTCAGGTCTTGAAAGATGTTGTCCCTAGACTCTGTTTCTGGTAATCACCATTTTGGTGATTTTGGTTCAGATTTTGAGGGAAGTATGAGTCTTTCAATTTTTTTTTTTTTTAAATTATTTCTTTTTCTTTATTTTGTGACTCACAGAGTGAACAGATCCTGATATGGTAACTGAAGGGCCTTTGGCACTAGTGTTATCTTTTTTTTCCCCTTTTTTCCCTCTGTGAAAGACAACAGTTTAGACTCTCAATGGCTGAAATGCTTACTTTCAAATGAGGTGTGGGGTCAGGATAAAATATGGAAGACACATGCAGTGGTCTGTAGCATACCAAAAGCTAGATAGGATAAAGAAATTAATTTTTTTCTTTCCCCTTTAGCATCTGTGAAATTCAACTTGTGTACTTTGGTCTTTTGGTGAGTTAATATTTTTATGTTTTCATCTCTGTCTAAAAAGCCAAGCAGAACATCCAGAATGAGGGGGGTGAAAATTGTCTTCTCTTCCTAATTGTAATGACCACAATTAACTTTTAGATATGTATTCTGCTTTCTTTTTTTCTTTTTTTTAATTAATTTTTTTGTTTTAAAGAAGACCAATATGTGAATTAGTGGCTTTCTCCTCTTGCTTAAGATGACGAAAATCTCCAGTCTGAAACCCTGTGAATAAAAACGTGGTCGTTGGAGGGGAGCTTTTCCTCCACGCACAGCATGGGGAAGAAAAACAATGAGAATTGCAGTAGATTTTCCACCTGGAGTGCAAAGAAGCTGCAAATTGGTTATAGAGAGAGAAGCATGTATGAGTCAAAATTTTTCACTGATCTTCCCTCTTAAAATTATTTATGAGATTTAAAGAGTAATTAGAATGGGGGGAGGGGGGAGGGCAGAAGAGGATTTATACGAAGGTTAGTATAGAGTTTGGTGTTTGTGCTACTTTTTTTGGAGCTGTAGCAATCTTAGGGTTTGTTTTAGGTGCTGGGAAGGCATCTTTAACACCTGCACCAAAACAGAATTTAGTGCTGAAGTGACCCAGGAGAGGGAGATATATGCTGAGGGGAAGTGCAGCCTCCTGTGAATGTTTTCCATGTGAAAAGTGTGAAAAGTGCAGAGCTCTCCTATAGAAGTCACTCTTCCCCTTTCTCCTGTGCAAGGAGGGAGTCAGGGCCTTACGGCAGGACAGATTTGGTGCTTTGTGAGCAGTTTTGGGCACAAAAGACAAAACATGTGCATCAGCTATTATGCTCAGACCTCCTGGGTGACTTCTCAGCACTTGATTACACTTTAATTATTTTTGAAATGTGAAAGTGAGCCTACTCTCCTGAGAAGACATAACTGCTTGTATTAATCTATCAGGTTATAGCAGGGGATCAGCAATTAGCTGTGTGCTTTCTATTATGCTATAATTATTATTAATGAGGGGCCTACAGGAGCTGTGTTTTCCACAGCAAATCCCATTCCATCCAGCAGTCGGATGTTTTGTTTTGGTCTGGGTTTGAGAGATAGATCCAAGGCGGTGTGAGTTTTGCTGAGCTGAATGTGGTGGCACCAACAGCACCAGTCCTGGAAGCTGCACAAACAGGTCCAGGGGAAGTTCCCAGCAGAACACAACCCAGAGCCTGATCAAGGAGCTTCCTTCCTTAATTTCTGTTGCTGTTATTGGCAGCACAGTTGCTGTCTCCAGGAGTTAAAGCTACCTTCACCACCTCTCAGAGGGAGAGCATTTTGGGGGTGTATCGTAAGTTCTGGTCCTGTTGCTCCCCAGCCATCTGCCAACAGACAGTCCTGGGGGTGGCTGATATGTTGAAGGTCAGAATTGATGATATTGGAGGTCTTTTCCAACTTCTGTGATTCTGTGATAGATGCTCCTGTACATATTCCAGCACCATATTTCAAGGTACCAATGACTTGCCCAAAATTAATTCAGCCTCAAGGTTTCTAAGCCAGATATCTACAGCCATGGCTCAGAACAAGCTCAGGGAGAACTATTTATGAATATTACTTTTTTAAAACAGACAAAAACAATTCTTGCCACTGTTCTACTGAAAATACACAATTACTCAGAATTTCTCCAAGAGAGGCTGAAATGCCACTGGCTGAAATGCCACTGGCAAGTAACTGCAGTATCAGAAATTGTATATGTTTGGTCTGAAAAATACCACATGTGCAAAAGAGATTTTGGGAACCATATTTTTGACACCTCCATTTGGTTAGAACATGCCCCTTTAGTAATTTTCCCTTTCTCAACTATTTCGTGGTGTAAAAATTTAATTTGTGAGAAAGAAAAAATATATATGACCAAATAACATACACATACAGAACAGACTGTGACATAAAGTTCTAACCTATCTGAATTTTCCAGCTCTTGATGTTGCAGCCTGATTTTTTTCTTCTAAGAGTGTTTTTGGCAAGTGTTTCTGGACCAAGTAAGTTCCCAGCAAAAGAGAGAATTTAATAACTGTGATTTTATTAAGGACTCCTGCCTCTATTTGATAACTTCTGCTCGGAAAAGAGCTTTACAAGATTAGTGTCCCTCTGAGCAATTAAGTAGCAGGGTCCCCTAATCTCTGAAGTCATACACAAAACAAGTAGAGGAGTAGATTTTGCTTCTCTGGGATCATAACAATTATTTATTGCTTTTAATAAGTCTGAGTTATCTTGAATCTGTCAGAATATCCTTTTGTACTAGTGTCAACAGGAGTAATTCTAACAGTCCATGGTGCTGATAAGGTGCAATCAGAATTATGACCAATGTATTTTTAATTTCTTGCATCATGAAGGAAAAAGCCTAGAAAAACTCCATGGAACTTCAAACCCTGTGGATTTCTAGCTCTTCCACAAAAACGTTATTTTAAAGTTTCCGCTTTATGGATCTTGTCTCAGTTTTCCACTATAGAGCAGGTTTATAGTGGACTTTCATTATTCAAAGTATTTCAGGACAGAAAACCACTCGCACTGATCTTCTTTCATGGTTTTGTTTTAGTTTTGGTGCAGCTGTGAACAGGAGGGTGGGAAGGACCTGCCAAAGCTGTTTCCTTCTCACACAAGACAGGTAGGATGTTCCTGAGAGGTGGAATGGGATGTCCTGCAGCAGTAGCTGATCATGTGATGCTCTGTATTCTCAGGAGGGTCATACCCCAATGTGAGCACTTCAGTCAGTCACCAATAATTCCTGGAAGAATAAATGGGAAAAAGGTTAGTGAGAAGGATGGAGTGGGTTGTGAATATTCTTCTCCGTGTTCTCAAGCAAGCAGGGGAACTGCAGTTCTGTGAGTTTTTTCCCCTGGGAAGTTGCACCACTCCCTGTATCCGCCTTTACTTGACCAAGGGCACTTGTCTGGGCAGAAAAGGTCCTTGCAAGTGGGTTTTGGCTCAGTTGTGTTTGCTCTTGGAGCCACTTGGTGTCATCTGCTAGTGTAACAAAATTGTGTGCACACCCATATGTTTGCCTGTGTTTATAAAATACCCAGAGAGTAGGAACCATTTCTCAGGATCAACAACAGCCTATCATTCTCTGCTTCACTGTGTTTTGTGCGCTGTCTTTTATACACAATGATTTTCCATGTATTTTCCTAGATTTCTTGTTGCCTTTTCAAAGCATTCCCCAGCTCCTGGAAACTTTCCCCCAGAAGTCGACACTCTGGATGAAGCCAGGCTGTCCTTGAAGAGTGGATATGTTTGAAAACATATTTTCACAGCCATCACAATAAATTACTTTCATGATGCAGCCTTCAAAACTTGTAAGTTTGTCTTGTAGGACACCTGGGTAATACTTGAATGCAAGGTACATTCTCCTGTGCAAAATGTGTTTTTCTGGAAGCTTTGTGCAGAAGCACAGGCGTCTAAAGGAAATCAGTAAGGGACAGAAGCACCAGGCTATCAGGGAGAGGGGATTTCTCACTGAATTTGTCACCATTCTAGCTCTGGCCTCTCCCTGAATCCCAAGGGAAAGCTACCGTACACCCCACTCCTTCCAAACAACTCCACACAAAATCATTCAGAAAACAAAGGTGTGAACTAGAATTTAAAACTGCACTGAGCACTAAAAATCCCGAATTCAGGAAAAACACTGGCTTGAGAGGTGTTTTGTTTTCCTCCGTCCCCTTGCCACCTCTTGCTTTTCCTAAAGGCGATGAATCACCTGGCTCTGCCCTTCCCCACAGAAGATTATCTCTTTGCCCTGCGAACACTATTTTGCTGTACAGATTCCAACGGCATTTTCACGCAGATGATTTCACTGCTTACCATATCAAGTGTAATGCAGAACAGTTGTTCTCCACCCAAATCTAACACTGACAGTTGGCTGCTTCTCTTTCAGGTCCAGAGAAGAGCTTGTGCGTCAGAAAGCTTGGCTATTTCTCCATGCATAGCAGATATTACCTTTCCCTAAGCCCTCACGAGCCCTTAAAAACACAGCAGAGCTCTAAGACTGTTCTTCCGAGGCCCATGTTTCATGCCCTGAGGATTATGGCAAGCCTTTTAAATGCAATTATTTGATACAGTGATTTCAAATGAATAAATTACATTTCCCTATAGCAGTCCAGGATGAAATCTTGACGAAGAGAGCAAAGAACTTTGTTTCAAGGTGGCTCTGCTGACCCTGCTGGGAGTGCTGGAATGTGGGTCTGTGAGGCTGAACAGTTAAATACTGCCTGGGGTGCAGCAGGCAGTAGATGTGACTCATCTCATGTCAGGACTGGCCTGGCTTTGCAGTTTGTACAGAGAATGAACTCACTGTCCACTGCAAATATTTCTTTCCAGCACAGATTTTCTGTGCGCTATTTGTAGTAGGAAGGGAAATTTTAGGGTGGCTTTTTGTTAGGTCTTTCTTCATAAAAGGGAAGTGGTGGTAAGCAGACCTCTGCAGAGGGTGAGGTGAAGGAGGGTGGAGAATTTGTTACTCCTGAGACCACCAGAGGAGAAGGATCATCCCATTGTCCCTCGTCTGAACCTCACCAGAGGGACACAACCAAATAAACTGTCCCCAAAAAGCTTTCAGACTAAAGGTTACAGGGTTCTGTGTGGCCTTGTGTTGCCTACAAAAATACAGGACCTATTATGGGATGTGGGAAGAGAGTTGGGGAAGTGAGTAGAATTCATGGTAACATATTTTAAGGGCATTGTGGGTATGATTAACTAATTGGGTGCTTACGGAAAGGACAAAAAGCGGAGAAACCTTGCCACAAAATCCCACCCATCCAGGAAAGGAATTTTCCTCCACATTTGTTTGCCAAAAGCTTTATGTGAGGTTGTGTGCTGTGATTTCTATCAAATTTATTGGTGTTTTAAAACATGAACTTGCTCCAATAACAAAATGCAGCTTGGTGAATCTTATGCTGGAGGTTTCCATTAAATCCCTATAAACAGGGGTATCTGCAGTTGTTGTCACTGTGTTTCACGCTCAATTTTGATGGGTTTTGAGATTCTGATGGTGGGTTCTTCAGAAAGAGCTGCCCAAAGTCAACATTCAGGTACTGATTATCAGATACACCACAATGATAAATTTTAAATGGGAACCCAAATCATTATTTTGATGTCTCCATTCAGACACAAACCCAAACATTTAAAAAAATGTTGATCATGAACCAGGTCATATAAAGATCAGCAATTGTTGACTCTGAAAGTGCAGCTCTTTTGTCTTTCCACTGCCATGCTCTTCTTTCACCTGCTCTGTTTGTTTTTCATTGCATTTGTTAATGCAATTTATTAATGCATTAAAAAAATATATTAGACCCAGACATGCACCATCTGTTTTTAGGTAAACTTCAGACAAACCACTTAGAGCTTATAAGTCAGGATTTTCAGTTCTAAAAATACTTTTTTTTTTCTCCACAAGCCTTCAGATCTCTGTATCTCTTTCATTTACCTTTTAGTACACTCAGAGCAGATAAAACAGAAGGTGGCTTGTAGCCATGTTGTTTGTCTCTAACCAAGACAAAGTTTTCCTTCTCCAGCATTACTTAAGCTGAGGTCTGCAGACAGCAAATGACCCAGGAGGTGATCCCTAACCAATCTCCAAAATCATAACAACCCACACTATTCCTTTCCAAACCAAAATTCTGACACTAAGAAAGTGTGGTGTTGGAGGAAATATTTTGAATCTTAGCAGCGATCCACTAGTTTGGGAGGTTTGATAAAGCTGCCAGTGCCTTATCATTGTTTTCACAAAATCCTTTCTCTGTTGTATAATTCAGAAAACATTTAAGATGGGTAATAAGTGTCATTTGAAATTATTTCAAAAATCTGTTTTAATGGTGTTTCAAAGTTGTTATTTTTTTTTTTGCAGCTATTTAAGTTGTCTGTATGTGTTTATGCATGTGTGTTCAGTATTATTTTGTTTTTCTTATTACATAATTTTTCAGGGAGAGGAGAGAAGTGTCTAGAAGAAAATACCCTACTGTAAACATAATTGATTTGAAAGTAGGTGTAAAATTCTTTTTTTAAAAGTAAGCAAAGTGCTAGAATATTTCCAAAATTACTTAAATAAGAAAAATATTTGTTTTCTCTTTTATTATTTTAATTTAAAATAATCTGTGATTAAGTTTATTCTGTTTATCTCAAACGGCAAACATGGGGTGATGATACATACTGAAAAACACCCAAACTCTGGAGATCTAATATGATGGATAATGTGATTACATCAGACAAGCTTTATCTAAAATGTCTGTGCCTTCAGAACATGGAGTGATTTCACCATTACTCAGAGTCTGGATTAATTTCATCCATCTCTGTTTCTTCCTGGAATTTAGCAATGCCCTTTGTAGCAAGGCTGTTCTCATCACAGTGGTGTTGCTAATACACACATTGGCCTTTGATAATATATTCTTGTTTCCTGGATGGTCTGCATCCATTTGAAGGGGATGCTTTGATCTAATTATGGTCTCTTACTGGTTAATCCAAAACCACAGAGCTCTGAGTGGTTCCCTCACTCTTCCTGAACTTAAACAGATTGTTTTTCAAGTTTCTGGATTGAGGTGGAGTAGCCAGCTGTACAGCCTATCTTGCAGTTATCTTTTTACAGAATCATGGCATTGTTTATGTCTTAAAAGACCTCTCAGACCATCAAACCCAACCATTCCCACAGTAATGACAAGCCCACCACTAAATCATGTCCCCAGGCACCAAATCCACGTGGCTTTTAAATCCCTCCAGGGATGGGGACTCCACCACTGCCATGGGCAGCTGTGCCAGGGCTTGGCCTCCCTTTCAGTGAAGAAGTGTTTTCTAATATCCAGTCTAAACTTTCTGTCAGGAACTAGCTGGTGCCCCACACTGAACAGGGGTGAGGAGAGGCAGAACCTCTGCAGTACCGCCCCAGAAGTTATGGAAGACTTCTGACAGTGTCTCGGAGCCACACAAAATGTGGTATTTGGGTGGGGAGGAAAAAAATAAAAAAAAAAAAAAGCAGGAGAAATCAATATATAGAAATTAATGTGCCTTTGTGAAGATTCAAAACAGATGGGGAAAAGGTCAAGGATTCTTTGTTGCTAAGTGCGTTTCTATGACAACTGCAATGTGTATGTTATGAGTGAGCAGTCATTTGTTCCAGCTGCTGGATCATTAAAGGGGCTGCATTTTCCACAGAACTGGGAATGTTAGTCATGGATTATTTACTTTTTGCTTACCCCTCTGTAAACCAAGTTTCAACAGGTAGGACTTAGCCAGTAGAGGAAAGCTTCAGCCAGTCACAGCTGCACAGCTACAGCACAGACATGAGTCTGGATGAGTCTGGATGGAAAGTGCCTGCCTTAAGGTGTGATGCTGAGGGAACCTTGTAACAAAACCTGGGAGATTAATTTAGGTCCAATCATGCAATTAGGTCTGCATACTCATGATGAGATATTCTGTGACTCGATGATGCTGCACTGTGTTGGATGTGTTTCTGTAGGACTTCAGTCATGACTGACAGACACATGTGACTTGTCTCACAGCACCTAGAAAGGCTCACAAAATGTTTGGTTATTGGCTTAGAAAGTGTTAATTAATTAGAATGATGGGAGAAAACTGTTTCTTCGCACATTAAAATAAAGGAAAAGGCTGTAATCATGGCCTTGGCCATTGCTCCAACAGAATGGCAATACGGTCCAAGAAGCACAGATTTTATTGTTCATAGTGTGGTGGGGTGACCCTGGCTGGATGCCAGACATCCATCAAAGCCACTCTCTCACATGGACAGGGGAGAGAAAGTACAACAAAAGGTTCATGAGTTGAGATAAGGACCAGGAGAGATCACAAACTAATTATTGTCACAGTCAAAACAGTCTTGACTTGGGGATATTAACTGAATTTTTTACTAACCAAAATCAGAACAAGGTAATGAGATGGAAAACAAATCGTAAAAACACCTTCCCCCCATCCCTGCCTCCTTCCCAGGGTCTCCCTCCTCCCCCAGTGGTGCAGGGAGATGGGAATGGGGGTTATGGTCAACTCATCGAGTTTTTCCTGAGGCTGCTCAGGAAGAAGAGTCCTTCCCCTGCTCCAGTATGGGATCCCCCCCAGAGCAGACAGTTCTCTATGAACTTCTCCAGTCTGAGTCCATCCNCAGTTCTCTATGAACTTCTCCAGTCTGAGTCCATCCCATGGGCAGCAGTGACCCCTGAGCTGCTCCAGTGTGGATCACTTTTCCATGGGGTCTGATCCTTCATGCACAACCTGCTCCAGCATGGGTGTTATCACCTGATTTTTAGAGAGACGCCTCTACCCAAATTAAGGTGCAAACAAGACCCTATGCCCAAGTCAATAGACGGATTTTATTTAACAGAAAATGTGAGGTAGAGAGAGATAGAAAAAAAAAATAGAAAAGAAGGGGGTGGGAGGGAGGAGGTAGAAAGAGAGTGAAAGAGAGACAGATTAAGCAGAAAGAAAAGATATCACCACCCATGGATCCAGCAGCATTCCATTGGTCCTTCTTCATCCTGGGCTCCTCAGTGGTGAGTGAGCTTGTTCAAAGCTTTTCACCATTTATACATTTTAGCAAACAAAGGAATGAATACTCATTGGCTTAACTTGCAGTCCAATTTGCAGGAATCCATACTCAGGGAATAATCAGGGGTTAGGGGTTGTGCTGCAGTGTTTATTGGTGGTTGCAGATGACATCTGTCTCACAGCTCAGGGTGATCCCTGCCTGGCCAAAGACGAGCAGCTGCCTCTCCACAGTTTGCTGCAGTGGGAACCTTTCTCTGGGTATATAACTCAGGATGTGCTGAGTCTCCTGATTTTACTGTTTTTTTTCCAGTCATGTTTGCATTAAGAAAAACAACCACTGAAAAAAAAAAAAACAAACCCAACCAAATAACACAGCAACACTAGAACAAGGGTGATACTGAGTCAATATCCATTGCCAGTTACACTGTAAAACTTGATGGTTAATAATTCTGTTCTGTGACTAGTGAATGTGGAAAAGGTGACAGCTTCAGTGTCTCTGGCACTGGAAACTGGTAAGTAAACTCTCCGACCAATTTGCTGTGTTAGAAAACTGACAGTACTGGATGCATGGGGAATTCTCCTCAAAGTGCAGGCAGCAATCTAGGGGACCAAGTTATACCCATGAAAGTGGAACCTGTGCATCACATTGCTATTACTTATTCGTTACATTTCCTGGATACATACAGAGATGATGATTATTTCCATGAACTTATTTGGATATGAGTTGAGTGAGGGCCTTTTGAGGGTCTTTGGTGCTTGTTTGGGAACATCCCATTCCTCAAAATTCCCTTTTATGGTCCTGGACCTTTGGATGAATCTTTTCCCCTTGAGAGTATCTCTGTTATGCGGTCAGGTTATGATGCATTTCTCTTAGCACTCTTTACTCTTTCTCTGCTCTCAAAACTAAAATATCTCAGGTATGTATTAGTCACTGATATAAGTAAACAAGGAAACCTTAGTTGGAACAAGATTTATTAGTCACAAAGTTGGGACTTAACACAAGGCCACATTAATCTCTGGCATTTGCACTAAGGACTGTGGGGTACAAAACTAAACTTTACCCACAAATTTAGGGACTATACACCACGTGCTGAAGGATTTTTCGGCATCTTCCCCAGCTGCTGCACAGATTTCTTCCTAAAGAGATAAAACCTGCTTGGTAACATCTCTGAGCCTGTCAGACACTGCCCATGGCATGTGCAGCCCTCTGCCATTGCTGCACTGAATTGCAGTGCTCCAGCTGACAGCCAGAAAGTGCTGCTCTCTAAATTTAAATATGACATCTTGTCGGCTTCTGGCTGCTTTAAATTTTTCCATTCTTCCATAAGGTTCTGTTTTTTAGTTTTTGGGTTGGGTTAGGTTGGGGGTTTTTTGCATATATCAATGCAATAGAAAACATGGACTTCTACTTATTGATTAAAAGACAAGGGAAAAACAAACAGTCACAAAATGTCCCCCAGGACTGACTTCTTCTCCAGACTGATGGAGAATACTTTTCTAGACTTCTTTCAGATCCCATTTATGAATTAAAATGTCTTCAACCATTTATGGTTTTATATGATCTCCTTTGGAGAACTGACTATTGTCCCTAATAAATAAAACTTAAGGGGGATGGATATGGGGAAAAAGCTTTATTGCAAGAAGCAATAAGAATCTCTGAACTTGCATGATGGTAGACAGAACATTCCAGTTGCCATTAAGTCTCATTATTGCATGAGAAAGAGAAATTGTTCCATTGCCATGACTTGCTTTGACCAGGCAGTAGAGTTTGTGTTATTTTATTGAGAAGTTCAGTTTTGGGCCCCCCACTGCAAGAAGGACGTTGAGGGGCTGGAGTGTGTCCAGGGAAGGGGACAGAGCTGGGGAAGGTTTGGGAGCACCAGGAGTGGCTGAGGGAGCTGGGAAAGGGCTCAGCCTGGAGTAGAGGAAGCTCAGGGGGGACCTTCTGGCTCTGCACAGCTCCTGACAGGAGGGGGCAGCCAGGGAGGGGTTAGGCTCTGTTCCCTTGGGAACAAGGAACAGGAGGAGAGGAAATAGTCTCCAGTTGCACCAGGGCAAGTTTAGGTTGGATATTGGGAAAATTCCTTCACTGAGAAGGTGGTTAAGGGTTGGAACAGGCTGCTCAGGATGATGGTGGAGACAACACCCCAGAAAGATTGAAAAGCCATGTAGATGTGGCACTTGGGGATGAGATTTAGTGGCGCTGAGGGAATGGTTGTTCTTGATGATTTTAGTGGACTTTTCCAGCATTAATGATTCTGTGACCTATGAAGTGGAAGTTGTAATTAAACCAGGCCTTCAATATCAGAAAGTCAGGTCATAATACAGGCTTGGCTAAAAACTTTTCTTTGTCTTCTGACAAATATTTTTATTCTTTTTGCACAGGTTGTTTCTTCCTCATGGTCTCCTTGTTGCAGCTGGTGGAAGAAGAGCAAAACAAATCACCTCCTCTGTGTTTTGGATTCTCTCCATCTTGCCTTGCTTCACCATATGGAGTGACAATGGACTCTGCTATTCAGATCTTGTTTTGTTCTTTGAGAAATATGGAGAGGGAGGCGTTTATTAAATTCAGTCCGGAGTGTCAGGAGCAAGACTAAGCATCCCTCAGTGATTTAGCATCTCTGTGGTTGACAGTCTTTCTGAAAGGCTGGGTTCAGCTGCCTTCTGCAGCTCTTTATCCCTCTGTTTAACTTTCTCACAGCCTGCCATAATGCACATTTCTCCACATCAGCTCATATATTTTGGGGATGCAAAAAAAGTTTAATCCCCACTTTGTGGCCACAGCCTGGTGAAATAATGTAGCAGTGGTTCAAGCCCAGAGAGTTTCTTCCCCCCTGAGGAATTGGTGGAGACCTAGAGAATAAAACCCCCCTGGGGTAGAGTAGAAGGTAGATTGCCCCAGAGAGGGGTCGAGCTCCCCCTGTCCCTCAGTTCATAATGGTATTTTCCTATCTCCCTCTTTCCTCCCTACCTCCTTCCCGATTGGTCCCTGTCCCTTTGTCCCTCCCTGGTTCCTCCCCCGTGCCGTTCCGAGATCGGTTGTTACCCTCAGAATAAAAGTCTGCTGCCTGGATGAGGCCGGGGTCTTTTGCCCTTGACCCCAAACGCCTATCCACTGTGTGACCGTGTGTCTGA
>VZTX01000656.1:0-88344 GCA_013400915.1 Pardalotus punctatus
CTCTTCTTTGTGTTGACCAGTGATAGGACCCAAGGTAATGACCTGAAGCTGTGTGGAGGTAAGTTTAGGTGGAGTATCAGGAAAACGTTCTTCATCAAGTGGGTGTTTGGTTACTGGAAGAGGCTCACCAGGGCAGTGATCACAGCATGAACCTGACAGAGTTCAAGAACCTTTGAACAACTCTCTCAAGAACACTAATTCTTGGGGCATGGAACTGTGCAGGGTCAGGAGTTGGATTCAATAATCTTTGTGGTTCTCTTCCAATTCAGCATATTCTGTGGTTTTGTGATTAGATTAAACAACTATGATGAAGGATAATTAGAAGAAAAAAATCTGGAATTGTGTAAGTTTTTCAGGTCATGTTATCTGTTGGTGATCAAGATGATCCTGACATTATTTTGCTGTTTACGTTTTGCATCTAGACTGAATCTCAGGTCAGAAACAAGACATAACCTGACATCACTAACTCACTATTTGTGTTAGTATTTGGATATGAAGACACTTTAAAGTAGACAGACATCTTTTATTTTTTATCTCATTCTTATTTAATTGAAATGAAATTAAAATTGCCTGGAGCTTACCAAACACCTTTTTCTACATTTATTCCATGAGGCATGCTGACTTATTTATGCCAAGTTGGAAAAAAATCTGTGATCTGTAGCTTAGAGAAGAAACCAAATAAAGTCTTTTCTCAATTCCATATTTTTTAATCACCTTTTTTTTAAGCAAATGAACAAGGCTGTTCTATGAATAATTAAGATTTATTTATACCCCAAGGGTGCTAATATTCTTCATGCATTCTTTTGGTAATTAAAACCACTCTTTCCTTGTTTATACCTTGAAAAGATGACATTCCCTAGGGATTCACAATAAACTCAAGCACTGATTCAACCTAAGATTTAACATATGCTTTCTTGAAACTAGTATTCCTGAAAAGATATCCTATTAAGCCTCTGACACCTAACTTATATCACCTCTCCATTTCTAATCCAGTATGAGACTGGGCAATGATTCTGGGTTGGTGGTTTTTTGAGACCCTACTCAGTTTGTGATTGGTCATTTATGATGGGGTGTGGGTTTTGAGGCCCTACTCACCTTCAGAGTTTAGGATCCCATAACATATGGCTTTGTCTCCTATTGAAGAATTGTGTTTTCCTTTCAAGATTTCATTCTTGAGACAATTATTTTTGGTGATATAAGAATGTTAACATTAAGGAGTATTATTAGAAATGTATAAATTTTTTTCTAGGACAAAGTAATCAATCCAATACTTTATTACTTCATAAAAAATACGAATCATTTTGAAAAGTGTATATGTCTTTGTTTTTTATTCTAGTTTTTTAGAAAATCCTTACAGCATCTGAAATGGCTTATTGGCATACCTGAAGCAAGATTACAGAACTCTGTACTCACACATGCAAACATAATTGCAGTTTATATTTGAGAGTGTGTCTGTACATAAGCTATCAAACAATAAAAGAACATCTTGTTTAAGCTCAACACTATATTTGTTCATATGTTTACTAACATTGCTAACATTTCACCTCCATCCTATTGATCTTCATATTTTAATATTTTCATAGTATTTTAGGATTCTATTGCAGTGTATGTTCTCAGAGTCTAGATTAACAGACTGTGTGCTAAAGGCAGTATTTCCTGAAACCAAGACATTCCCTTCCGTTAGTTTCTGTTCTATTCTGACACTTGTGAGGTCCGTTCAATTGGTGATCATATTTCCATTCTGATCATTATTAAGTCTATAAAATTGTAAAAGCAAGTGGCCCGAGACACAACAGTTTCTACCTGGCTAATATAATCATTGTCTGTATCTGGTCCTGCTGCAAAAGAACAAAATTAAAAAATGAGCTTAACATAGTCACTTTAACAGCATGAACAATGATTTTGAAGCATCTTCAAGATTTTCTGTAGCACATAGGTAAATATAGCAAAGCAGGTACACAGGTTTAAACATGCAAGCTCTAGATTTCTGCAGCCACATCAAACACCTATCTTTAGTAAGGTTTTGTCCTAGTTGAGCCCCAACAGGTTCGAATCATCATAACTGAGCCCCAACAAGTTCAAATCATCATAATTTTGGAATTATAAAAATGAATTTAAACAGATAATTGGCTCTAAGCTTGCTGTATGAAATAATCTGTATCATCTATTTTCTTCAATGTAATAATGACATTAGAATAAAATGTTAAAAACTACTCACTTTAGGCTGCTCATATTGCACAGAGCATAGAGGATTGGTTATTTTCATTATTTATGAACTTATAGCCCACTGTAACGTATCATAACTCTTTACTGTAGTAAATGAGACATACTACCTTAGAAACAATAAGAAACCTAATTTACTACACACTCAGATAACAGATAATACACACTTTATTTGATACTAAGCAAAGCCCTGACAACATGAAAACCTTAAGACCTGCTGTTCATACATCCCAGAAGTTTAATATTTCTCAGAAGAGCATAACATTCAAGTATAAACCCCAGATTTTTAACGAGTTGTTGTTTCCTGAATTCCTTTCCTGAATTTCTTGATGAAGAATTTATTTATTTTTCTTATGTTCACGGAAAAAATAAACCTGTAAAAAGAAAATAAATATAGCAACATATAATTCTGAGCAGAGTTTTTCTTGTGTAAGATAGAAAATAAGCTGAAATTTTAATAAATTTAAAAATATTGAAATTACCTTTTCTCAAGTTAATGAAGTCAAAAATTTGTGTTCAGGATTAAGAGTTAAAAGAACAGACCGTTAGCTGGTATCCAAAGGAATCCAGACTATAAAATCAGATTTTTGAACAAGATATGTGGCATATCCTTTAAAAGCAAGAGTAGTTCATACTTCTTAATCTTGTCTTATACTACAAATATTTTCGTAGTTTCTACTTTACTGTTGTCTAGGTTGAGTTGCTGTCTCCCTACTGCAGCAATTCTGTCTCACTTTTTCATTGATACAAGATGAATATTTTTGCACAGGAAAAATACATTGTCAAAAGTAATTGGGTTGAGGAAATAACTTTTGTGTTTTAGACATAATTTTAATTTTACATACTCATCTGCTATCTTAGCACTTTGTGTGACATTTTAAGGTCATAATTATAAGTTCCTGTATGTCTATTTCTATTTTAATAATGCTATCTCTCTTATTCCCGTCCTCCAAGAATTCCATGAGCTTATCCAAAACAAAGTAAAGCAGCTGAAAACATAGGAAATCAGCACCACAGTACATACACGAGCATATAAAGTTCATGAAACAAAGTCTATTATTATGGTGGCAGATGAATAAGATTCTGGAAGCCCAGTAAGAATCACTGCGATTGTAGGTAAATTGCATACCAATTGTAAGCAAAACGTGAAATAACACTGGGGAATATGCCCTACCATGGTTTTATTATTTGCTTGCCAATATATTTTTGTTTTATTTTACTGAACTGAAAGGTGTGAATGATTATAAAACATCCTTTAAAAAAGTGACTTGCGCTTTGAAAAACGAGTCAGTTACTGGAAAATATTTGGTTGGGATTTTGGGGATTTTTTGTTTGTTGTAGTTTTGGGGTTTGTTTGCCAGGTTTTTGTTGGGGTTATTTTGAGGGGGATATCTTAAAGGTTATTGTCCTGTTATTGAGATTTTTACATGGATGTCAGTTGGGATTTTATTTAAAAAATACAATTTTCTTGTTTGGGCCAAAATGTCAAACAGGATGAATAAACATGTTCCTACTTATATGAATGTAACAATTGCCTATTGCTTCTATTGCATTAGCCATTTACATGGCTAAGTAACAGTCTGACGATTCTAGCCACCTCTGTGTGTATTTCATAAGCATCTCTGATGCACCTGTTTGGGTGGAACATTAATACACATGATTTAAAATTAATTGGAGTGTGGAAAGATGGAGGTTTTGTATTGTTTATCTTATTTGTCAAAGGTTTGGAGTAACATATAACTTTTCTGAGTACATTCCTAGCAAATTCACTGATGATACCAAACTGGGTGGAATGGCAAATACCACAAAGTGCTGTACAGCCTGTCAGAAGGATCTTGACAGGCTGGAGGGACAGGCAAAACTGAAGCTTCTGAATTCAAAAAAAGCAAGCCATACAGTCTTGCACCTTGGGAAAAACAACATCAGGCTCCAGGACAGGCTGGAGGCTGACCTGCCAGAGACCAGCCCTGCAGAGAGGCATCTGGGGGTCCAGGTGGACAGCAAGTTGTTCATGAGTCAGGTTGTCTCAGACCAGATCTTCTCTTCCAGTGGGAGGGACATTGTTCCCCTACGTCCTGCTTTATGGCCTGAGAACTTGAGAGATTTGGGAAGACTGATTGCTAATGAAAACTGAGGCAGAATAAAGTATTCATTATCGTAGCCTTCTCCACATCCGTTTTCTTGCTTATTTACGATGAGGACACATTTTCTTTAATCTATTTTCTGACCTGCAAACCTGTAGAAACTCTTCATCATATTCCTTGCCAAATTCAGATCCACCCCTGCCCCAGCTTTTTTGATTCCATCACTACACTTTCAGGCAGCATCCCTCTATCCTTGCCAGGATATATGTCCCTGGTTCCAGTGTCTGTAAACATCCTTCACACACTTTCGGAGATGTTCATGTAGCAATGCTGGTGTCCTGCCTTTCTGGCATGATTTCTTACAAGTGTGAATCAGGAGCTCTCCTGCACTTATGCTGGAAGACCAGTGCTCTTAAAGAACAACCAGCTCTGTTTAGTTTATTTATGCCTAAAGGACATTTGCCATGGTGCCTTACCCATTAATTCCTTACCTGAAGTTTACTCTCCTGTAATTCAGGGTCGTGACTTTATTCATCATCTGGCCCTTACCCACTTACACACCACAAGTATGAAGGGATCCTTTACACATAGCACAGAATAAGTTAAGTGAAAATTGTGTTTCAAGTCTACCCTCTACTTCATCTCAAGAAATATATTGCAGATAGAATGATCTAGATTAGGAAGTATACTTGACTGTAATTTCACAATGAGAATAGGCTGTCTTGAACCAAGAGATATAAAAAAAATGTAAATCAAAAGCGTAAATCTACCAAATATGCAGGAATTTTACAAAGTTCATCTGATATGAGATAAACCGAATTTTTCCTCCATGCCAAATTAACTGTGACTCAGAGGAGTCAAGGTAGGCAATGAATTGTTTTTATTTGCAAAACAGTAGCACAAAAACAGCATTTACTGAATCAGATGGTATCTGAAAGAGGAAACAACAGAAGACAGAAGTATCATCACAAGATTTGTAGGGAAAAACATTGTGCATGAAAAGCACATCAGGTGATCTACCAAACTTATTCATCTACTAGGTACAAACTAGGAGGAAAAAGTGTAGAAAGCTTTTAACAGGAAATAAATTTTAGTCCATCTCTATCAAAATATGGAATTAGAAAACTTGCAAAATCTAATAATAAATTCCTATACAAACTTTTGGGAAATGTTACTATAAGCAAACAAGCTTAGTAGATTCAGAAGTGGCAGGTTCTGATTTAGAAAGCAGACAAATTCAGGCCAGTATGTCCATAAAAATTCTAAGCAAGGATATGTTTAATCTTTACAAAATCAGAGGATATCTCTCCAATACTCCTAATCTGGTGTTTATGAATGGTGGTTGAAGATACAGTCAGCCTCTAAAGTTCTAACTAATTTGTCTTATTCTCACAGTTATTAATCTTAATATCACATTCCCTGGTCTGACACACATTTCTAAACAGGAAGCTTTTGATTTCTGATGAATATTATCTTTGGATATTAGTGAGTTGTGATGCTTGGGCAGCTGGAAATATATGCAAAAATTTATCTGGTTTTTTGGATGCACAAATAATCCCTCAAAGTTTGAGCTCACAGTACCAAGGAAGGCAATCTGTTCTCACACAATAACACTGTAAACACCTAGTCAGACTCGTGCAATCAACTTCAACATTTTACAATGGGATGTTGTAAATCTGCTATGCATTAATGTATTAATAATTAATTCTGTTCTTTTCACATGGTAATCATGTTAGGTAATTGAGCCCACTTACTTTAGCCCTTGTAGCTAATAAAAAGGTTAAGATAATCACATAATAATTCATAAACTGGCAATCTGTAAATGATATACACTTGGAAAGTTATCTCAAATTTGGTGAGAAGCAATCATTACAAATTATTTCAGCTTTACCTGCTGAGAATTAACCCTTGCAAAATAATACCTGTCATCACCCTCAGGCAGCACGTTTCACCTCAGGAATTTGGAATTTTCCAGATAAGTTCTTTAAAGACAGCAGAGTCTGAGACTTTGCAGTGTGATTAGTCACCTCCATCCTAAAGGCATTTTGTTGGTAAAAGTGTCAGGGTTCCTACCGTGGGAAGTCTGTTTTGCACCAAAAAAAAAAAAAAAAAAAGAAAAAAAAGATACACAATTAATTCCAGGAAACACCACCCTGATGTGAATATTGCCCTGAAATTTGTAACTAAATAATAAATGGGATACAGGAGAAGAATGAACTATTAATATACTTGTGTGTAACTATGAACAGATCCTGAAATGTATTGGAGAAAAGTAGAAACAAGCAACAATGCCTAGTGTTGTCCATTGTAACAAAAATGGAAGGACAGTTCAGAACAGGGAGAACACAGATAAGTCTGAATACATAGTCTGCTAAATGTGATACCCAGACATGTTTTAATACTAATATAGGACCCTCCTAAAATGCAAAGTTTCTTTGGAGTTTATTTATCTAAAAGATGTAGACATAGCATTGCAAAGACATAATGGAGCAGGTGACACACTGACCAAGATTATGCAATTTTCTCTGGGGTTAGTTCAAGTTAAGGCTTCTTGTTACTGTTTTAGTGTCTGGTTCCCAGCACAGGATTGGCTGTACATGTTTATGAAATCTCAGTATCTCTGGAGACAAATCGTAAACTGGGTCAACCTGACTCTATAAAATGATTAACAAGGAGTTAATAATTTTCTTTTTCACTGTTCCTCATTATCACATTGTATTCCACAACAGATTGTAACATACCAAAGTGATGACACTGCTTTCCTATACCAACAGTGTGAATTATAAAAACATAGAATATCTGTACCTTGGGAATGGGAATGTGAGGAGCAGAATGATGGCAGGGGTCCAGTTTGAGTGTTGAAGTGTTATGACAAATCGGTTTACAAATCTGAACTAATGAGCTAAGCCTGTCTCCTGGCCAGCTTTAATGGAAGAGTTGTTTTACAGTCTAGTTAGTTACAGCAAGATGAACTACTACAGAGAAACCATATATATCTTGGCAAAAACTGTATTATTTCATGGGTACAGTGTTGAGATATTACTTACTTTAGATCTCCAATTTCATTCACTTTTTCAGTGTAAGATATATTTGACAGTCCAGATTGTTTAATGGAACATAAACAGGAAAGAATTGTGAATTTTAAGATTCTGCCCGCAAGGTACATTTCTGTAACTTCTGATAGTCATGATCAGCCACAGAGTGCAATGTGAATGCTTCATCATGCTAGCAGAAATTCAGTTAAAGTGTTTAAGCCTTGCAACCATTTCCTGATACCTGTCCTATTACAGGAAAATACTACACTAGTTTTTAATTTGCATGCTTAAGATCATCCAACACTACTAAGACAATATCCATTCTAAAAGCACTTTCCTTGTACGCTTAAAAATGGTATATATTATGCAGTGCTGCTGTCGTGAATATGGCTTAAACCACCAAAATTTTTAGGATTCTTTTACACAGCATTCTTTTATAAGGAAAGAGAGAATAAAAGTGATCAAATTAAGTTAAGTTGTTGTTGGAGGTTGAGGGGTGTGGAAATATTTCCCCTTCCCTGTCACTAGGTTACTAATGGCTGGATACTTAAGGACTATTAGCTTCTTTTGTAAGAGACAAGGAGCTGGCTGGGCGTGGGGAGGTGAGAGCAGATGTGGTCATCAGAGAAGGCACTCGACCACCGGCTATGAGAGAGGCAGCAGTAGCCAACAGTGGGGAACTGCGAGCTCCTCAGCTACCAGCGGCACAAAGTTCCTTCGGATCTGCGCTGCTTTGCTTCTCGTTGGTGAGTGAGCTTTCGTCTGGAAAAGGGATGTTTTCCTGGAGGGCACATCCTCCTGGCTGTGCCGGCAGTTTTCTGCCCAAGGGGGCCGGCAGCCATCGCCCTGCGCTCTCCCTGTGGGAGCACTGCCACGGCTGGGGAGTCTCTGCCACTTTCTGCCAGCAAGCCCGGCTGGGCTCGTCTCTGCCACCCCTGCTCCCTGCTCTGAGCTCCTGCCCCACGTCTGCTGCACGCCCGCCATTGCCCTGCCCGCCCNAATTCCAAAGTTATAACAATTTGGAGGGAAGGGGATTCATATTTGTGGGTTTTAAGAGAGGTTTACACCTTCCTTAGCAGACACCTGGCTTCAAGCTGAGACAGTAAGCCTTCATGCTGGTATCTGACCATATGGATCAGGACTTGACCTCTAATTAAAACAATGTGTCACCACATTTTTACCAGGTAGTCATTGCATATTCATCAGGCTTGAGAAATTTTAATTCTGCCTCAATATTTTATTCTTGATGGACTTCATTTTAAAAATGGCTCTCTATTAGCAATTTCATTTTTCATATTGATTTTGAATCATGTTCTGCCCACTGTGATTCAATGAAGATCTTAAAGCAATTGCCTAGGTTTTTTTAAAACTCTGTTTATTTCTGTAATTTGTGTGCTAGATTCTCTGCTGGAACACACTGACCTAAATCTATCTAAAGTAAAGGAAAGGCTTTTTAGAAATTAAATTTCATTTAATTAAAAAAAAAAACAAAATTCACCTTAAAAGACCATGTCCACTGAAATCAACTTATCATTTGACTCCAATTTAATATTCAGATCTTAAGCCCAACTCTGCAATTTTCTTAGAACATTTTTCCTCATGTTTTTGTTTACTTCAACTGGAAATAATACCTCTGCACATGCTAGTACTTTTTGCTTTAGCCAAAACTTTGGTTTTAAAGCAAATTCTTATTGTCAAAATGTGTGTTTTAAAACTATGTTTTCTTTTATACTGGGCCAACCATTGTGGTTCATTTCAAATGTTCACTGACTTCTGCTCCAGTCGGCATTCTGAAAAACAGGAATTGTGAGCTACTACTGCACTCTTTCAGAAATGTAGAAATAGTTCACAGATTTGCCTTATTATCACAAAAGAAAGGATTAACTTTGTAAAATTTATTAAATTATGTAAATTAATATATTATACTCATTAGAATAATTTGTATAGACTAGACATCATTACTTACTCTAACTAAGGACACTCCAAGAAGTATTTTACTTCAAATGCAACTTTGCCATTTGCAAGGTAAGGTATACAAAATACCTTCCCTAAAATTTAAAGGTCCTTTGGAACATGGGTTTAAATCTTCTGAAGTAAAAATTAATACACAGGAATCATAGACTTTTTTTTTCAATAGCTAGAACTATAATGCCAGAGAAAGTATGATGCAACATGTATAAATAAATTTTTAGTGTAACAGGCTGGGAGGCTAATAGAAGTGTAGTATTAACAATGTGATTTCAGCAATTGGATATTTATCTACAGTCACTGTCACTTTCCTGGTCCTGAAACCAAGAATGCTTAGACAGAGTAAGACCAGATCCTGTAGCTGGTGCAATACTTTATATCTGTTACTCCCTCTCTTGGCTCAAACTGAAACAAATACATCCCTACTTTTAAGGACTGCACACATTCTCTTTTAAAAAGGTCTTTTCCTTCCTTAATGGGCTTATATTCTTCTCCGATTTATATTTCTGATGAGCCTGAAAAACCCTTCATTAGATCTCCTCTTATCTTGCACAATCTTCCTTTCATTTTCAATATACTTACCAATTTTTCAATATTTGAAACTTGAGGTTAATCTACTGATTTTAGTAGAAGCAATTCTCTTGATTTATATACCTCACATGTCTTCTCCTTTTCCTTGATTTCTCTTTCTCCTTTTAAATATGATGAACCACAGGATTCAGATTTATTAGGTACCCAGTAATTTTCCTTAGGATACTATTAATTTCCTTTTGCCATTTGTGTGATACCTCTGCTACTCTCAGTCTGGATTTCCTTGACCCAATCTTTCATAGGAGCAGCTACTAAAATCCAGCCAAAGGTCATTTTCCAATGCAGAAAGGTGTCAAATCTATCTATCTGGGTATCCTGGTCAAAATTCAGCTGCCAACTCACCTTTCTTAGCAGAGTTAAAATAATACAATACAGAATAAAACAAACTACAGCATGGGAGTACCTTTTTTTTTTAATTGTTTGGTTTTTTTGGTTTTTTTTAATTTGTTGTTGTTGTTTTTTGGTTTTTGGGGGTTTTTTGAGATCACACATGGAGAAGAATTTGAATGATAAAAATCCCTACTCTTTGTTAATGAAGAAAATGTTTCCTTCATTCTGATTCACTGGAATGTTTCTAAATGCTTTCCATTCTGTGTTCATTTGGAATAAATTTTTCTGTTTGTCAGTAATTCCTTCCTAGGAACAATTTACTTTTATATTACCTCAGGATTTTAGGATTACATAGTTTCAGATACAAGCTTTAAAACTTTGAGGTGCCTCAGTTTTCAGAAGAGTCTATAACAGCATTCAGCATTAAAAGAAAAACGTTTCCTGAACTTCTGGAATCATTAAACCACTCAGTTATCTTTTGGCATAAGTAATTCAGCTCAGTTTAAAGAAACTTCAAAGTACTTACTTGAAAAAATGTGTATTTTAAGTATCCAAACATCATTCCCCACTAAACTGTGTAAGCCAACTTCAAATAGAAAAAAAATTTGGTTTCATTTTCCAGATGAGGGTGGTTAAGCTAGAAAACTGACTCTGGCTATTAGATAGTTACTGATAGTTTGCTAAGAAAATCTATTAACTGGATTGCCAATAAAGGAAAGTTTGTGTTTCCTTCTTTCCTTCCTTCCTTCCTTCCTCTTTTCTTTTAACATATTAACTAAAGCCTAAAGAAATATTAGTAATGGTCAGATCAATTATTTAATTTCTAAGAATATAGATGTATAATAAGATAGACTTTACCAGCTGTGAACAAAAGACATCATTATACATATGATTCAAAGTTAATTTTCCTTAGTCTGCCAATCATTTTAAAATAAAGTTTAATTTCTTGGGATTTTAATTTTCATTTATTTTAGAACACGAAGTTTAGCAAATACGTCAGCATTTATCTGTGTTTCAAACACATTCTAGTGGCTGAATTTTCCATCAAACTTATGGGGCATTTCATGAGCACTGGTCTGTTACTTTTCCACCCTCTTATAATTTGTTTGAAGACCCATAGATGTAACATATCTGTGAGCGTCTCTGCTCAAAGACATGTGAGAGACTCTGGCATAAATCATAGAAGTCTGAAAGACATTGTGTGAAGCTCTTACTGTTCCATTCTTTATTCTAAACTTGGGCAGAACTTCTGACAAGCTCTCAAAAAGAGAAACTGGGAAGTCAAGGGGGAAACCTGGCTGAATTATTTTCCCTCAAACTTAGAAAGCTCTACATTGTAGAACAAGAAACAAACTTCGCAGTGAACTACAGGTGGCTCTGAAATAGATTATAAGGTGTTGGTTTGGAGATTTATCTTAGGCAACATCACTGGTAAGCTCCACAAAAGAGGTTAAATTTAAGTGGAAGGGACTTGCAAAGTCAAGGATTAAATTTTTTTTTTTTTTTTGAAAGGAAAAGAATCAAATACATTTTATTCAAGAGGAAACAAAAGGGTAAGAAGGAGAACAGTGAAGGGCAGAATGAGTGTATGAAGATAATAGGTGAAAGGTGCCACAGTTGCAGAAGATCAAACCTCTGTACCTGTAAGTACAGTCGTGCTTGTCTCCTCATATGGTATTGTGAACATAATTCCTCTGTTATTACCTTGTTATCTTTTCTTCACAGACTTCTTATCATTATGAATCTTTGTCCAGTTTTTCACAACTGCTATACAATCTCTCTCAATATGTCACAAAATCTAATTCCTGAAAAAAATGCTATAAAACCATAAACATTGTGAAGAGACTTGCAAGCTTTTATCCACCTGGTTTAATTGTACAAGAACAAGGAGTCAACACAAAAAAAAATCTGCAAATATCTTCTCATATATTCATAAATAATATTTATACAGTTTTTTCAATTAAAAATAGGATATCCTGTCTCAAAACTGACTGAAGTGTCTCATGTAACACTTTCTGGATATAAGCGATTTTTCTTTGAGAATGAAATTAGATCCAAATTTAAGAAATTTAAGTACAATTTGGAGATGGTATCCTTAATGGCATTTCTGTCTCCTTTGTCTTGTATTGTGAAATACTTTTGCACATATGAAAAAGATGAATGAAAAAGTTGTAAATTCCGTTTCAAAACTGAAGTTGCAGTTGAAAAAAACTGTTCATGTAAATGAGGATGGCCCTTCTCTTCCTCTATATTAATTGATACAACTTTCTACTGTATTTACTGGGCCACATTTCTACATGTGAGCTAGAGTTTCACATATTTTTCAAGTTGAAAAGCCAGTCAAGAACTATAGTTCAAAGGGAAAATATGTGATTAACTCTGTTTAGGACTTATAGATACAAAAATGTAAAGTGTTTACTTGAGAAGGAATTAAATAGGTATCCAGGAGTGAAATGAGATCAATGGAAAAAAGAATAAACTTTGCTTTAGAAGGACTGAAAAACTTAGAGACTACATTTTCTCCTGTGCTTATAGTTGTAGTTGTAGCCATAGTTTTGGGGACAATTAATTCATAACAGTTAATAATAATTTGGAAACTACTCAGAAACAGTAGGCCATCACTATAAGTGATTTATCAAAAAAGTGTATGTACACAAGAAACATTTCAATATCAAGCAAATGTAGGTTTCATCGTAAAATTTGATGTTAGAACATGCTTCACATGTCTACAATATACATAAATATCTTGTTCTAGCTGTCACATTCCTGATGATGTGTGCACAGTCAGCTTGAAAATGCAATAGTTATGATAACGCTGCCACTTGCAAAAGTGTGATATATTAAGACCATCGTCCATTTTATTAATGTCTTATATTGAACAAGAAATGTCATACAATTTGAGAGAAAATAATTCCTTTTCCTGAAGCACCTATAAGAATGTTTCATGCATATTCAATTCTGAACTGAAGATTCCATTGTCATGATGTTAATTCAATGGCAAAAAAAAATTTTATAGTTAGACAAAAATGTTGTAATTGTCTTAACATATTCTTCACTGCCAAAATCCCTATTATTGCTAAAATTGTTTAACATACTCAAAATGTTTCAAGCATATCTTTTGACAATAGCGGGTAGTGTTCTTATTTCAGAATTTAAAGCATCTATTTTTCATAAACCAGTCTTCAAAATACAAAGATTAAGCTTGAAACACATTAATTATTTCTTTTTATCAGGGAAGGAAAATTCCTGTGTACCAGGAATCCCTTGAAAAATATGGAGCTTGTGACGTTCACCTATTCTCTTAAGCATTTTCGGCAGAGTTCCAGTATGTTTTAATGAATTGTTCGCCTTCAGCCATTTAACACTACATAAGGCAATAGTAATCCATATGAAATTTATAGATTTGGATCTGTAAATTCTTACTGATGTGGCCCTAAGCAGAAAATTATTTAAAACAATACTAATGTACTGTGGAAATGATAGATTTCAAAATGGACTGGTTGTATTTGCAAGGAGAGTAAGCATACATAGATTGTGAGTACAAGCATGTTGTAAGCACATTAGGAAATTGTTGAGTAAATTCTGTTGAGTAAATTCTCTTTAAAAAAAGATCAACCACTTTGTAACTTTTGATTTTGTTCTTAATTAATTGTGATTATCGCCTTTAATTACTCAATCACAATCACACACTTTCACAATCACACACTTTTAAAATCAAAGTCATCCTTTGGGACTAAGCTTATTCTCCATCACTCCTAATATCTTTTCCATTTCTCTGATGCTCATACCCCATTTCTTCTGGAGGGTTGGTGGCTCAATGCAGCAGTATTCATTTGCACTTTATCAAATATCTACAATGGCCAAACATTAGTTCACTCATCAGCTTGAAGGAGGTATGTTTGCTAGAGTTTGATTATCTATCAAATATTTCCCCAAAGCTGTAGGGATAACCTACATTTTACAACTTATTCCTGAGAAAAATTGCAACCCAATGAAATCTGGAAATGAGATGTATAGCTTAGCATTTCTTGAGAGACATGCATTTCTGTCAGGTTTACTATCTTTGCTTTACTTTCTTGTCATTTTGAGAACTGAAATAGTTTGAGTTTCGCAATGAGAAATAAACCCCTTTTATGCTTAGAAACTTTTGCATTATGTGCAGTCTTTTATGTTTGTTCAGTTTGAATGAAGAGTGAAAAGTGTGCCAGAGAGACCGAGATGTGGCATCTCTTGAAAGTGGAAAACCATTGTCTTCGACAACTTAGTAAAAACTGAGGCTGGATTCCAGGTGCAACTATTTCTAAATTTCAGCAACAAAACTCTCAGCTTTTGTAGTGGATAACACTTCTAGGACCATAAAAGGAGAGTCTTGAATACAACCGTAGATCATATACACTTATGTCTTTCCGTATTAACGTTTAGAATTTTACTTCTCTGTTAAGACACAAAAGGAGAATACACATGAGGAAGGTTCTGTCCTACAAAACTCTTTGGTCCAAGAACTGAAGACTACTTACTGCTGGAACTGAAGACTACTTACTACTTACTCACCTTACACTTAAGGTTAGTCTCTGTGGAGAATAACACTGGGAGTGCCTGGAGTACACAGCACATTGTCTGAGGCCCATGTGAAAGCTGAGACTAAATGAAAATTAACAGCCAACTTCCTAAGTGCAGTTTCCTGCTGCGAGTACTCGGTGTTGATATTTTATGATTTTCATTGCTTCTGTCTTCCAGCTAGAACGTGAGGTGTTTTTCAGAAGAAAGGAAATCTAAATAGTCTGAGAGAAGCTTATTTGAATGACCAATATTCTTTCCTGCAAAAGTAGTCAAAGCCACTTCATATCTAAAGGACTGCAGAGAACTTGCTGACTTTCTGTTCCTCCAGAAACAGGACTCAATATCCTTTTCATAGTATAAAAATAGCATGAATTTGTTTGGTCTAGAGATGGATGGGGAGATGAACTTGAAACAAGAAGGCAGGCAAGTTAATTGTTCGTAACTCTTTATCAAAGGTTTAAGTTTTCTTCATGTTTGCTTCAAATTTAAAATTTTCCTTAGTGTAACATATACCATATTTCAAAACTTGCCACAGGCAATTTACAACCTGGGACCTGAGTATTTCCTTCCCTTTCCTTCTTTTTTAATGTGTGAAATCTAAATAAATAAATAAAATTATCTCTGTGTGGCTACATGTGGTTCTATTCTTGACTGCATGGGCTTTTGATATATACCTTCAAGGCACACAACATACAAGTCTGAGCAGGAGGAGGATAATTTCATTTCATTTTATTTTGTTTCATAGCTTTTATCTTTCTGTGTATACAGACTAAACTTTCTTTGCCTCAGTCACGCTCTTGTTTTCCTCTGGTGTTTGATTTTGCTATATCTGCATTTATTTGATAACCTGTGTCTTAAACATGTTTTCCTATCTGGCAGAGGTTTCACTGACTTCTGCCATATGTTGTCATATGTCAGATTATTTCTTTTTTGCCAATACATTGTTTTTAGCTTCTCAGTTTCTGTAATGGAATTGTTAGATCTTTCCCTCTTTTTCTCTTTTCTTTTCTTTTCTTTTCTTTTCTTTTCTTTTCTTTTCTTTTCTTTTCTTTTCTTTTCTTTTCTTTTCTTTTCTTTTCTTTTCT
Source organism: Pardalotus punctatus (assembly GCA_013400915.1). Taxonomy (NCBI): domain Eukaryota; kingdom Metazoa; phylum Chordata; class Aves; order Passeriformes; family Pardalotidae; genus Pardalotus; species Pardalotus punctatus. The sequence continues at coordinate 15,877 of VZTX01000656.1, forward strand.
TTTCTTTTCTTTTCTTTTCTTTTCTTTTCTTTTCTTTTCTTTCATAAACATTTTTTCCTCCCTTTTTAACCCTCAGTTTTCAGTACAGCTAGTGTGAATATAACAAAGGACATGTGAAAATTTAATGCAGACAATATGCCTGACTGTAAATATGGTTCAATTAATAGTCCACATCCTTTGAAATGACAGTAAAAACACAGAATGATTTGGCATGAATCACTTGATGAATCAAAGATTAGTCCTTGTTAATACAGACACTAACATTTCTGTGGTTTTTTTGCTTATATCTGCTTACATTTCTGTGTAACCAAAATCAATATACTATTAAAAATATAATCTTAAAATAGCAATATATATGTTTTATCGGGAAATATGTGCATTTCATAAGGAAAGGCAGATATTTTATACATGTGTCTTTTTGTGTAGGATGAGACAATATTCTACTTAATTTTTTGTCATTTATCTTTTAAGAAAAAAACATATTGGTTGAATTTGTTTTCTGCCAAGGGTGATTACTGCAATATTATCATCCACTTTGTTGTAATCAGCTATGCTATGCAGAACATTGTTTGGAGGCATTGCCTGTGGTCCTTTAGTTTAGTACCTGCAAATAGTGTTAGAGGTGAAACACCTTGATTTTGAGCAAGGCTCCTTGACATGTTGGTCAGTTCTAAAATGATTAATTCTAAAACAAAACCTTTGTGACTAGAAGTGTGTGGCTTTGTATAGCCTATATCCGAGATGAGAGGCTGTTCTTGGGTTGTACGTTCACTGTTCCACATTGTTTTTGTGATTGTATGTTTAGCTCTTCCTTCCTTTAAAGTCAGTTGTGGTTTTTGCTCCATAAACATCTTCTATTGCCCCTACATGCCAAAACATCAAATACACCATTTGTCTTTTGAAATATGTAATTACTCTTTATTTGGTGAGGAATCTTTTTTAAAATGTGATATTTTGTAGTAAACAGCAGTTGGTAGTTTAGGACCCATTTTAAAAACTATAATCCCTACAATAAATTTCAGTTGTAGTGCAGAAAACCCACTTATATATGCCTCCTACAAAAATGCATTAGAATATAAAGTAATAAAATAAATTATATAGTATGAATAATTTGGGAAACTTTAATTCTCACAATATTCATTTAAAATCCTGTCCATGGTGTTGCTTACTAGAATCTGTTGAATTTTCATATCTAATAACTTTGTTAGATGCAACTACAGGATTTGTGTAATTTCCTCAGCCTGCAGATCTATCAATAGATTTTGATTAAACTCCATTACTAAAATTTGGTTTTAACCTAAATCAATACACATCAAGGAATCTTCACAAAAGGAATAACTTCTGACATAGATTGTTTCACCGGCAGGCTTGTTTAGAAAACCTCATATTTTATTGAAGTGTTCTCTCAGATGATAACATCAATGGTGTTTTCCTCAGAAGTGTGCTATCGAAAGAGTACCACAGAGCTGCATTTCTTAATCTCAGTTTTTGGGACAAGACTTTGGTTTCTGTTGAGCAGGAGTTGACCAATATCTGTCCCTGAATTTAAACAGAAACTAAACTAAACTTCTCTAATTCTTCTGATTTTCTATATTTTTATTCTTTCTTTCAGACATATGTGAAAAATGGACAAGGTACCAGAAGGAAAGATGTATTGCATATTTTTCAGAATGGAATTTACAATGCAGGGAAAAAGAAATCCTGATGTCTAAAATTCTTGGTTCCAGGGATAAGTACATAAGACCATCTAGAAAAAAAAAAGCCCTAATTGTGTGATGCTAATCCACAGAAACTGTGTTCAACTCTTGCTGTAGCTTTAGAACTTCTTTGTTAAGGCAATAATTCCTAGTGAAGAGAATCATGGCCTACTGTGAGCCAATGTGATTTGCCTGAGTGAAAATAAGAAGATTGTACCATTCTAGTTAGTTCCTCTTTGCAATGGAGAGTATGATGACCTGACAGAGCTATGTCTCACCAAGAAAAGAATTGTGAAAATTGTTTTAAATTACCTAAGTCAATGAAATAACAGAATAGCTTGATGCTGAGTTTCTCTTTTTGGATAATAGCACTTGGGAATGTTTATATGCATAAATTTAAAAATCAATTTACATATTTTCTCTCTTGCTTGAGAACATTTCAGGCCCTCAGTTGAAAGTTGTTAGGGTCCATTGCTTATTCACAATGCAGCACCTCACGTGTGATAAGAATGTGGAAACTTGTGTGTGTCACCAGACCAAGACACATCCTATAACAGACTCAATGCACTTCTGCTGTAAAATACTCACAGCATCTCCTGCAGATTTTCTTCTCCGTTTTTGGCTGACTTGTAGCCCTGAAGCCTCAAGAATTTAGTAACTTCCTTAAGGGATGGGTGCATTTCAATGAGCTGAACTTTTGCCCTAGGCAGTTGCAAGATGGGAGACTATTACCTTTGTGACACCCTCAGATAATGAGTTTGGAGAATGAGAAGATGGACAGTGTTGGTTCTCCCCACTACAGTGTGGTCACAAGAGCCTGATAAGGACAGAGTTAACAGAATACCAAATTAGTGTTTATTGAAATGTAATTTCATTTCCTCTACTACCAGCAGCATTCCTCATACTTTCTGGGTAAGAGATATGCACAATTACAATTTTTAGAAGATTCTGGTTAATTGCAGAAACATTTCATACCATACAAGGAACACTTGTTTATAATGCCCCCTTTAAAAATACTCTATTACTTCAAATTAATTTTTATTCTAGAGGTGTTCTCTGATTGGAAGCTATACCTTGTGTTAATTTCAACTATTTACTCTAAAGTGAAATTCGTAACAGGTACATATAGATGAAGAAACACTTAAAGGTTTTGGGGGGATTTTCTTCCTTTTTTTTTTTAAATTTTTTAAAAATTATTTTATTTTATTTTAAAAATAATTAGGGCATTTCTGGGAACTATCAATTTATTCATATTGTTTCTTAATTTCCCCTTTTTTTCCACATAAGGGCATATATACACCTTCTTGAAAAAATAAAATTCATTTCAGCCTACATAGTGTAAAATGATGTCTTTTTGGAAAATAACTTTCACTGTTCAGAAAAAAAACAACTTGTATTTAGGTCTTATTATCTACTTTTAGAAAATAGGCTGCCACACTTGCTATATTCACGACTTTGAGAAAAAGATCAAAACAGTGATCCAATGTCTAGCTGTTTTGACATCAAAATAGCTGAGCCATGCATGGAAGATAACGAGTTCTGTTTCTTACTTGAGTACTTATTATATTGTTAAGGTAAGGTTTCCAAAATAAACTACCTCTGTTCAGTAAAGTGAGAGATATTATCTATTTTAGCATTCAAATATAGCTGAAAAACAATGATAGATGCTGTTTTCATGCTATTATTTCTGTCATTTTTCTCAAGAGACATGTAAATCACTAACCTGCCTGCAAAATTATATGAACATGGACCTTTATATGGAGCAAAAATGCAGTTCAAATAGAACTATTTTTTACACAATTAATTCTACAAACACAATATTAATTCTACCATTTTCTGTTTCCCTCAAGAAATGGAAATTGTATATTGCAGGAACAGATATTCAGTACTTGAATGCTGATCCTTCACACTGTTGAAACAGAAGGATACGAAAATTAATATTTTAATGCTAAAGCTTTTATACAAACTCATGGTGACTGACCAACCAGTGTTGCAGATCCATTTTGGCCATCTAATACTCTTCCCAATAGTTCTCAAATGAATAGTCAAATATTAAGGAGACCTGCAGGGCACAAATGTGAGCATAGGGCAGAATGAAAAAATATGGAGGATCTAGTCAAACGGAAGATTTTCTGTTAATTTGAAAGTGATCTGGTTTCTCTAGAGCTGTATGTGCCAACAAATCCTTTGCATGTTTTCTTATATATATACATATATATATATATACACACACACAGATAGATGAAATTTTTTATTTTTCAATTTATCTTTAATAAGCAAAAATCTGCCACATGCTTACAACATACAAGAACAATTTAATTATTATAAGTTACATATATATTAATTGTAGTTCTACATATATACTTTTATGCAACAATCTACTGAACTTCCATTCTATTTATTATCCTGTCTGTATAATTGAATGGAATTTTAGACTTAATAAATTTTGTCATTTTGCTAGTGTCATGAATGTGAACATAATCCTGCACCAACTTTTCTTGTACAGGTGTACTGGCATAATATATAACAAACGTGCCATATTTGAGTTGAATTTTCACAGTTCTTTTTTTTTTTTTTTAAATTAACAGCCTATGCCACCCACATGTGTATTATGCAGATTGAATTTGTAACATACATTTTTCCTATTGGAAAATTATGACATTGATTAATTTTTATGTTTTGTTGTTACATGATAAAATAAAAGCCAAAATAATATGCATAGTATTTGAACATTGAATTCAACCTGGCCTAGCAAAAATAATTCCCCTGTCATATAAACTGATCCAGCAGCTGACTGCAACCAGATGCCAAGCGTCCTGTTTCTCTTTCTTCCTTTTTATTTGATGGCCCTGATATTTGTTTGACTGTGTAATAAGCTGGGTGCTATGAGAATTTGTGACAATTTGAGCTATTTTTTGGCTCAGAGACCTGAACCAGATCACCATTAGGCAGTGGGCACCAATGCTTTTGTTTTCAAGGGCAGAGTCACATATGTAAAAGCATATCCCAAGAAGACAGAGAACATCCATTCTTTTTTTTCTTTGCTTTTCTCCCCTGTTGCCTTTCCCTGAGAGCAGTCCAATCCTTTTTTTCAATTAGGAAACTACTGTCTGGCTCGCACCATCTCATCAAAATTGCCACCTGACTTTCAGAAGAAAGGTAGACTAATGGACATTTTTACAGGGAATCTTGCTTTCTGAGAACTCAAACTAGCTTAATTTTTTATTCTGCAAAGAAGTGACTATTAAGATCTGGCTATTAAAGTTATTAGAGAGGCCTTAGGCCAAATTAAGGTGCAAACGAAACCTTATGTCAAAGTCAATTATATGGATTATATTTAACAGTAAATGTGAAGTACAGAGAGAGAGAGAAAGAAATAGAAAAATAGCTTCTTCATTCAGTTTTGCCATAATCGGCAAAAGTCCTTCTTAAAAATGTTTAGGCCATTAACCAGAACATTTCACTCTCCCCCAGCTGGCTTTTCTTTCATGAAAGATTCTCTAAGAAAAGCCATTGAAGCACTCAGATGAAGTCTTCCTTTTCCTTCAGGTTATTACTTATAATTTACTTACCAGGATTCTTATTGACTTGTGTTTCCACCTCAGTGGCCAAAACTTCTAAGAAATTCTAATTTAAAACCACTCAGCCATAATGGTTTGCAGTTATAATTCATGTGTTGGTGACAGAAAAAAACTCATATTGCAACTCGATCTTCTGTACTGAGCACAACTGTGATAGTGATATATGCTGTAATGGTGACTGGTAGGTCATATCCTAAAATATTTCTTTTACAAATTCACGAATCCCAATCCTTGGATTACAAAAAACTAATTCAGATTGACAAAGACGTGTTCATGACGAAAAAGAGTTATCAGGGTATTTTTAAGTAGTTTATTAGGTTGGTCTGAGCTGAGAATAGTTAAAAAAGCTGAGGAGTTCCATTTCATCTTCAGACACTAGAAGAAGTGTTGATGATTGTCCAGAATCAAATAGAAAAACTTTTTTTTCTTAGTGGGTCTCTGTTCCTAATTAATTATAATCCTGTGCTTTACCAGAGATCTCTCAGGTGTGTCTAGCATTCTAGATATAACCAGTCATAATAACAAAATATATAAATTTGGACACTGTAGTACTAAACACGTGTTACAAAAACTGGGATTTTTAAGGGTTTGCATGTGTAAGATGAAAAAAAATGGAGAAGAAAATTCAGTTTAACAACTACAGGGTCTTCAGCGTTTTTCTCTGTGCAGTCAGAAGCAAATAAAATTCACGAGGTAATGATATCTAAAGGTAAAATTCAACTGAATAGATTGGAAAAAAGGAATTTTGAAATTATGAAATTACTTTCAGATTAAGCTCAGAATTTGTAAAATTAATTCCAGTAAACTGTTTTAATTCAAGTAAGTCTAATATTGATTCAAAATCAGTCCTTCAGTTATAAGCTGACTAAAACTTTATTAGAGTATATCTTTTCTTCAAACAAAGAATTTTAGGACCACAGTTCCTTAGCTCCTCCATGTCACAAAGAACTTTTTCCATGTCAGCAATGTCTTAAAATATTTTGAATTCACCCTTAATGAGCACTATGATCTTTAGTTCTTTTGAAAATCAGTTTAATTTTATGCTCTTGCAATACATTCACAGTTGAATCTTGCCTGCTAATAATAAGGATAAAATTTGGGGGTTGCAGCATTCATACATTTTTTCCAAAACATTTTCCAACTGTTTTACAAAAAGATAAGGTAAATTTCTAGATAATAATTTTGTATCTTAAGCTATGTGTCTGAAGAATTTGTGTGCACCTGTTCTTTTGACTCAGTTGTTATTAATATGCATTTGGCATTCTTATGGGTTAAATTTTTTCAATTTCATTACATAGCAGGTGTGGAGATATTGATATTTTTCCTGTGGCCTCTAGCAGAGAGTCCTTTTTCATTGGAAGTGAGTGGAAATCACAGTGCAATGCTCAGCAGGAACACTAGGGAACATAAGACTGGATATGGCAGCATCCAAAGATGGTTTTCTGCTTCATTGGTAAGTATGAGATAAGGAAGCTTCATTCTCAAAATTATTTAAAAAAAGGCAAAAAAGTGATTGTTTCATTAATTGCAGAATGATTTGACTGTGACTTACACAGCATAACGGAGAACAAAATTTTCTCCCCCATCCATGTCTAACATTAGTGGTTACTTTGAAAATATTTAAGAAACATTTCTTATGGAGAGAATTTACAGATGAAAAGAAAAATAATGTAAGTTGCAAAAATTTTGAATTTTGAAATAATTACTTTCCCTTTCCCTGAGAAACACAAAAATTCCCTGGTTACATCTATATTCTCTTATGATATAAGCACATGCTTCTTAGAACACATAGATGTACTCCTGAAAGACTTTTTTGTTTTCTATGTGTCTGTTTCTTATTGTCCTATGCAAAATTATAGGTAATGGTTCTTCTGTATAGTCCATTCTTCATCTTGATTTTGTTGCCTTTGAAAAAAAGGTACTCCAGATGTAAAAAGACAAGTCTACTTGGTTTTGTTCCATAGAGTGCTAATATATTTTAAATTATTTGCATACTATGGCATAACCTAAATTAGTCATTCCAGTTACTAACTGTTTGACTTTTCCATTAAAAAACTTTTATTGTGAAGAAAGAGGTAAGAAAAATATCTGTACTGAATTATGCCATAAATTTCAGCAGAAAGCAGAGATTTATTAACTAGGAGCCTTTGAAACAAAATCTTGAGAGTTTAATGTTTGATACATTATTATCCATGCTGCACTACTGAACTAAATTAATTCACCTTAGAATGCTGTTATGGGATATTCCATTAGTGAAAATATTTAAAGTAATAATACGCCTCTTTCCTTTAAGTCCAGATAATGTTTATTCAGTTTTAAAAATAGATTTTTCACAGTCTTGCAGTGAAATATAGCCCGTTGTTGGTGTGAGGTTTATTTATAATGGTAACCCAATAAAGTTTCCACATCTTTCATCATTTTCAACTTTGGCTTTATGACAAATAGTTTGGTTTACAAAAAAATAGCATCTTGATTTATTCAAGCATTCACAGGGATAATAAAATAGACATTTATAATGTCTCAATTTAATAGTGTAACATTTTATACATTGTCTTTGTCTGGGTTTCAGTTTGTGAGCACTTGCTCACATGCTGAACTTCGCTCCTTTGAAAACATTGAACTCTTACCTCTTGAAGGGAAAGCAGAGATCATCTCATATCTAAATAATCAAGAGGTCCTTTGCTATATTAAAGTCATTCATGAGGTCCATGAGAAAATCTGACTATAAGACTCTAAAGACTGAGTAGCAAATAGAGATATGCAACTGTTTCCTGGTAGATACAGCAATATAGACTTATAACATACGTTAAGAGGCTTTAGGACAATTAACTTCATGACAGTTTTGTAGTGTCTATGCTATTTTCTGAATTTACTATCAATTTTGTATGGGCTTGATTTGGTTTAGTTCTAGTCTACCTAAGCTCCTGAGCTAACAGTTTAATTGAATGTCAGGAAAAGACCATCATAGTCACTCAACTTAATCTACTTTAGAAGCACGACAATGATAAAAAAAATCTCTGTGACAGTCAAGCCATCTATAAAGAGGGCAAAAATACTAATTTTGCAGTTTGCTGATAAAGATCAAAATAGTCATCTGCTTCTATATATTTTTAATGAGAGAATATGCATCACAACCCCTACCAGCCAATTATATTACCAAACTAGGCATGTTATTCATGCAGCATCATCTGCGTAATCCTTTATGGCTGCGCTACTATCTGCAGTACTTAGTTAAATTGTAACTGTACCCTGCAGTATTCTGTTTCATTGTACTTTTTCTCAATTAGTGATTATTAAATTGTGTGGGGAAAAAAGTGTGAAAATTATTTCACCATTTGTACTTATCTTACTAAACCAAATAAGGACTCTCTAAAAAGGAGGAATGTGTGGATTTAAGTAAATACAAACCAAATAGTCCATTAGTACGTGGAGAGAAATTAAGAATGATGATCTGACAAAACAGTAATTAAAAAAAGAAAAAAAAGAGAAGGTTGTTAAAGCTAAGTAGTATAATACAGTTGCATATAATTCAAAGGCATAATTAATTTGCAGTTTCTTAATTAAGAACGTAATGACAACTTTCTATTGATTAGTCTATTTTTTCAGCATATTTAAAACATATTTAAGCCAACAACTGGAAGCAATGATATTGAAATAGTGCTATTTAACCTCTCTGATATTAAATTTCAAGTCTCCCACAGAGATAGCAACAAACGGACTTTCCAATAAAACAATTTCACTGTTGTTTTGCTAAGTTTGTGACAGTTTGCAAATATTGAACCCAAATTGCTTTCCTAATTAAAGCAAATAAAATTTAAAAAAAATTGGCATAGTCTTGTTCTGAGCAGTTGCCAACCTGTTAAGCTCAACATATGTTGAATGTTTTATTTAAAAGTGATTTATGGGAAAATTTACCAATGATGGCAGACAATATTTTGCTTAAGTTTATTTTCTTAAATGTCAGCAGTTTTAATGATTCAATAATTATGCATTCAAATGCCAAGAACATACATGAATTCAAGTTCTACAAACCCCTTAATAATTATATTATATAGGGCTGTCAGCTTACAAAATTTTTTCCAAATGTTTCTGTCCATTTCCTGCAAATATCTAGTAACTCATGTTGAAAATGTTAAGTAGGATAATAACTTAACCTTTGTTTTCCCTTTTTTTTTATCTAGGAAGAAAAACTTAATCTTCCTTATTTGTATCTTAAGACAATACATGTTCAAACAGGAAGTGTCAATATTTTTGTTATTTACAGAACATGTCTGGTCAAGAAGAAAATTATCAAACAATAAAACAAAACCACTACTGAAAGCAAAAGCAATAAAAATAGACAAATGTTCGCCAAGAACTCATATGATCTGTCTGGTGATAAAGAAAATAGGTAGAATATTGAAAGATAAAATGTTTACCTTACTGGGAATTTGAGAGACAAGGCACTAGTGTTGGGTTTGTGAGCAGTGTCTGTGTTTGTGTCTCCCTAATTAAGTACATACTAAGGACATGCCAATTAAAAAAAAACAAAACAAAAAAACAAAAAACAACCCAAACTAAAAAACAGTTATTCTCCCTTACTATTTTATTACCAATCAACAAAGTTAACAAAAAACAAGTTTTCTTTCCTTATCTCAATATGGGACATTATACTTGCAGGTTATTTACGAGTGAAGAGTGTTCCTTCTTCCAAACTGGAACTTTGAGATTTGCCTTTGCTCAAGTTGCAGTATAAGCACACACCAAATATTGCATAATATATCTTGTGTCAAGTCTGAGTGATGGCAGTGCCACACAATGCTCAGGACATGATTTCACAGGGTAAGTAGATGAATACTTGTAACTCACACTGATGCTTCTCCAACACTGCAGAGAAACAAGGCCCAAGTATTTCTCTGAGATAACTTTCTTGATCTTAAAATACTTTTTCCCTGGAAGGATTCAACTCTAGTAAGTACAGTAACCTGATGCAAGAATGAAATTAAAATTTGAGCTATCAAGATCGTGAAGAATGACAGGCTTCTGTTAACTAAAACTTCTTCTTTCTCAGCTTTTGCACTGTATGTCTTCCATGACTTTGACTTATTTCAAGTCCATTTATAGACCCTAAGTATACACTAGTTTCCTAGGTCAGATATTCAGCAAGCTCAAAAAAACTGAGATGATAGCATAATTTTGTTAAATGTGGTAGTGACGAAGTTAAATAAAAATTAAAAAACACCACTGTTTCACTCCTGCTAAGTAAGAGATGCATTGACAGATTTCCTGGTTTTGATGTGAAAAGAACAAAACAATGAGTATATGGTGAATATATCAAATGTAGGGACTAGCTAACAGTCTGTATCAGCATGGGAAGAAAGAGAAAAAAATAGCAATATCTTCTGGTTTTTGGTATATGCAAAGCAGGAATAAAGAATACATATGTGGATTTAACTTACTCTGGATATTTAGCTGCAGGTGTGGGAGTGCTAAAGTTCTACCATTTGTGTTAATAATCGTGTCAAGTTTTTTCTCTTTTTTTTTTTTTTTTAATTTATTTATAATGAGCTTTTCAATACTCACCATTGAGCCTTATCAGGAAAAACCCCAACAAGAAAAAAACCGGAAAGCATCACTAGGTGAAGAAAAAGGGAATGGATAAGGAATGTTGCACATGACTAAGCAAGCCACACTTTTTAAAGAACTAACATTTTTGAAACTTTATCCTGTCTTCAGTTTTTATCACACTCTCCAGTTTTCTGAGATTATAAGATTAATAATGAATATAAAAATTATATCCAGTTGTTACAGTATTTTTTATAATTTGATTTTTAAATTAGACATAAATTCAGGAAGTTGAAAGTCAAACTGCTGTTCAGAAGTCAACATAAATATGTTGTTGTGATTTGTAATATATGCTAGAGATTTGAAAAATTTGAAAAAAAAAAGACAAGGAAAATCTTCAGAGCGAAGTTAAAACTCCATGAATTTAATAAATGCTGAAGCCTGGAAGCCTTTGATGAAGACCTATTTTGTTAAAAAGATTGGATATTTCAAAGAGCTGGAAAGGAAAGGTATATACGACTGAGTGAATCTTCCTTGGATCCACTAAATCTAAAGTTGCTCATATCCACTGAATCTTAAATATAATCTCTCATCAAATTTTACCATATTGGTCAAATCTTTTACAGATTTTATGTCAAAGTGTTATAACATCAAATGGCCCATAATTTGTTTGTGGAAAATACAGAAGGTTTAGGATCTGGAAAAATCTTTCTTTGTCAAATCTTAGTGTTGTCATTCCATATTATGACTGTTTGACCTCAGCATATAGATAAATAAAAGACATTGCTTAACAGACTCAGGTACATTTCATTGAAGGCAAGTCCTTAGATAATTACACAGCGTCATCATTACCATACGAAAATCATTCGTAATTTGCCAAAAATTGCTACAAAACCGAAGAACTTAGTTTCCTTCATATTTAAATTTTTTATTTCAAAATACTTGAGTGACAAAATTTAGAGAAAAATTACCATCTCAGGGACAACTCTACCTTGACTGTGCAAGCAGTCCAGGTAATAATGTATGCAAATTGCTAGGTAGGTATACACATATTCTAACACATGTGCAAGAAACTGGTTACATACAGAGCAGGATCCCATCTTTCGAAAATCTGTATTTAATTTCAATAGGGTAAAATGACATTAACAAAGAAGATGGTGGATTTTAGCTCTCTGATGTCACATCATACAACAGGGGACCTGCAAGCAGTAATGCAGGCAGAAAAGTCGTGTGTAAGTGTTTCATTCTTTAAATACCACAAGGAAGAAAATGTTAGAATGTGGAGATCCTTATCAATGAAACCATAATTTTGATTTTTTATAGGCTCAGAGACCACAAATTAAGCTCCACAAGAGGTCAGTGACTATTCAAAGAAAATTTATCTAAATAGTTATATCTCTCATTTCCTCAATTAAACATTTTGAAGAGAAAAGCTAAAAAAATCCATATAAACCAGATGTTCTATGTTTAACAAATCAGACCCCAAATCCTCTATATGTTATAGTCAAAGACAACACTTGTTGACATTACTGAGAGAAACATTCTGATCTGTCCCATTTGGCACTGCTGTTTCTCAGAACTGAAAAAAGGTCTACACTGTAGATGAAGCAATGTCTACTAAATTATTTTTTCTTCAACTACAGTCCTATATTTGGTGATAGAAAAAATAGTCCTTTCTTTGATGATGAATTGATTATACTAGTTAATACTCTTTAAGACCCACCATCAAAATGACAGAAGTAAGGGAATGTCTCTGTGAGTTTCTAGAGTTGTGGGGGTACCCAAATACACGAAATTAACTGGATTGTAAATCATCTTTCTAGACACTGTCAGAATTATGCATTTTTTTAATATAGTTGTGTTTATGAAACAAAAAGGTTAAGAAATACATGCTACAGACTGCATTATTTTAATGAGTAGAAAACCACAGTAAAATAATACTTGAATGCTGTGCTGCAAATCAGGTCTTAAATCTCTCAGAAACATAGTAATTTACATATTTTAGTCAGTTCATATTGCCCTGACAGATAAGCAAGGTACCTTATACATGTGATTATGTCTGCCCTATACCGTGGATTAATTCAGCAGTTTCATTTTTCATATGTTCAACAAAACAAAAATAACAACAACAAAAGACTAGATAGGTATCTCCATATAACCTGAATGATTTCCCATGAGCGATATAAACACTGGGCATTGAGTCTTAATGACTTCCTCTTTCAATATTGGATTTTTGCTAGTTTAGAATTGAGTCCTGACAATTTAATATAACATCTATTAACATTCAGTCCTAGACTTTGAAGGTGGACCTGTGACAATTATTTCCTAAACATTATGTTCTTCCTCAACCTTTAATGGAGAACCTACTGCATGTTTGTATTTGTTCTGGTTTATAAATATACAGCATTATTCCTCACAGTCAAGAATAGGTCTGGCTAATTATAGGGTTTATTGCACAGTAGAAGGTACCATGAAGGGTAAACAATAGTGCATATATAACAAACACATACAGCCTTTTTACTGCCACTTGTTTATAATTGCTGTAAAAGGTACTTAAGAATTATACTTCTCTAGTTTAACAGTGACAGTAAAAAGGCCTTTGTCAGCAGTATTGTGTGAATATGGAATGAATTTTATGATTTATGTTTATTGCTTAAAACATCTATGCAAACAGCTTTTTATTCTTCTCTTACAATATCCGGTCTTGGAAGTGCATTAAGTACAGTAATGGGTCTTATCCTGAGGGTGAAAGCAGATGTATTATACTCACCATTTTTTATTAGCTCTTTCTAGTAGCATTTCAATAATCTGTTACTTATCATTTCCACTACAAGAATTTGGATACAACACACTTATAGCTTATAAAGTATTTTCTGGTAATGTAAAATGAAAAGAACTTGTCATTAATGAATACATATTTTCAGAGTGCAATTAACAGTCCACAGAAAGGTCCTCAGTTCTAAGGTATTGAATAACTCAATTCCTTTGGACTTCTCCTGGTGTTGCTGGTGATAAATATTTTTTAAAATAAAGATGGCAATGATTAAATATAGACATTACAGCAAACATTGCTTCTCCTAATATGTCGCTTTACTGAAAGCTGTATTTAATTTCAGAAGTTTTGTTTCTCTCACATGTTCATCCTAGGTACTTTTGGAGTGACATGAAAATCAGTTTCTACAGGCAATAAGTTCATTTACTATGTCTGTGGATAATGTTTTTTCTCTAAGGAAATTTAGGTGACCAGTGGTCTGATCGTCTACTTTAATTTAAGAAGTTAGTCATATCAGCTGAGTCAAGCAAGCATCTTCCAACTTGCAGTTTGATCCAGTATCTGTTTCAAGCTAGGAGGTTCTGATCCTTCATGATCCCAGGAAGAAAAAGACTTAGACACTGCAAGGTAAAATTTTAAATGGTGCTTAAGTGGTTTTGCAAATAAAATACTGTTTACTGAGCCAACATTAGGATAGGAGAATAGAATAGACAAGTTTATGTCCCTTGCGATGCTGGGAGCTCTGGGTGCAGTAACATTGAACTGGACAATCAAGATAAATTGGAAACTTCTTGCTGCTCCTGATGGGTAAAGAATAGTTTTACCTGGTGTAACATTCCCTTGATAAGTTATCACTTAAGCCAGTGCATGGACACAAAGAATAATGCTGCATAGCTCTCCTATTATGACCATTGTTATTCTGAATTCCAATAGCATGGCTCAGGTCTAGTATTTCAGAAACACTGGCTTTTTTGAAGCTCTTTCCATCACAGTTGTCATATGATTGTTTAATGATTAGGAAAGACTATTCAAATACACTACTTCCTTGAATGATTATGCAGGCCTCAGTTTCCTGACAATATTTGGTAATACAAGAAGATGTCTGACGTTTTGATGCTCTCTGATTTTTTTTCTCTCTTACTGTCTGAGCCACGGTAGTGCTAATCACTTGAACTTGTTACTGAAATTACCTAAAGGAAGCTGATGTGGATTTTAAGGAACATCTGTACACATTACCAGTGCTAGCATTTTGCACTACTGTTATTTTTTTTTTTCTAAAATAGATCAGAGGCTTTCTGGACCTGTGCAGATCCCCAGAACTTCAAGAAAAGCCAGAGACAAATTTTCATAAGCCACAGTTTTCTGTTAAATACAGTAGTAAATTGGGGTGTTTGGTCATATTCATATGAGCTAGAGCCTTCAGGGACACAACCGTACCCATTACAGCATTTCTTTCCAAGCTTTCACTATCAGTTCTCCAGAAGAAAATAGTTTCACTTAAATCAACACAAACACTTCAAGGGAGACAGCATCTTCTTTCTGCTTCTTTGAGGACAACAACTCTTTATATTGACAGGTATTCTTTGAACCTCTCCTTCTTATAGACTTTCCATCTGAAAAGTTAAACCCGTTCCTCATCTTTCTTCTGACCTACAGGAATTTTGAATCTGCCAAATATGTGTCTGGCCTCTGACTTGAAACCCAACACCGTGCCTGATCATCTTCCAGAGCAAAGGCCCCCATTCTCCTGTGCCTTAAAGGACCTATTCTCAGCCATGATACACAAACTCTATTCTTCCTCAGTTTTCACAAGCTCTGAATAGTAAAAAGTTTATGGCATGCTGAAGAGCCACATTGATCTGTTTAGTAGAATGTTGTTTAAATTTCTTCATTTTTTCCCCCCTGAACTTTCCTGAACATGGAAGCAGCAAAATATATAATGTTCTATGAACTCCCCATGACTGTCTGCTAGAGTATGTGGTACATTCAATATTGTCTGTGATTTCTTTGTTGCCACAAATAAACCTGGTCTCAGTATACTGTGAGCATTTTCCAGTCAGCTGTCCTTTCATTTTTCACTAGCTTTCCAGGTTTAATCAATGTATCCTACTTTCTACTGTCACAAAATATATTTGGGATAGGTGTCAGCATTTCAAGGAGGATTTCCTTCACAACACTTCTCAAAAACAAAAAAAAAATCAATCTAATTTAATCATCTTAATGACCTGCTAAGAATGGTTAGACACTTATTTTTAGCGAAAATTGAGATATCTCTGTATGTTTAATTTTGGGCCAGTTTTGTTAGAAACATATTTTCTTGTCATGTTTTTGGACAAAAGTTTTCAGCCTACTAGTGCCTCAGCACGGTGTGACAGGAGAAAGGTGTAAGAAAGAGCAATTGTCACGTGCCTACTAATTTTTATTTAAGCCTTTATTAATGCACCCCTTTGAACTTTGTCTGTTGTGTAACAGATGTATAACAGTAAAAATACATTTCTTTAACCTCCTAATCTTCTTATTACTATAAAAAAAGTCAACAATGGGGGGAAAATACTTAATTTGAGGAAAATTTGTATAATTTGTGGCAGATTCAGTCAATATTTCTGGCTAATTACAAATATCAGGATTCTGGAAATGTCACTTTTTTCTTTAGATTTTTAGACTAAAATTTTTTCTTTAGAAATATCAATTTCATTTTTAAATAATAGAAGAATAACTCCACAGAAGAAGTTGGGTGGAAGAAATAATTTTCTCTTGACCCACATCAGAACTAGGAGTTGAATTTTTATGGAATTTTCCTTCTATTTTGCATTTTTTCAGAACTTGATTATCATTTTGGTTTGTTTGCTTGCCATCATGAGTTTGGAGGAACAATATATAGCACAACCTTAAAAAATGACTTATTCTTGGATTCATTATACACACATGACCTTAGTAGACAATAAAATTACAGTTGTTCACTACTGGAGGAGATGCATGCACAGAATTTATCTTTCTTCATGAGGTGGGAAATACAGTTTCACAAGGTTTTAGTGGGAGTCCTGCAATCTGATAGAGACATTTCCCATTCCTGTCTGCACTTGAGGCTGCCTAAGAAAGATCTGCTTGCCTAGAAAACTGTGACACTGTCTAGCTCTGTTATCATCTTTTTAATGTTATTGGCAGTTTTACCACAGCAAAACAAATGAGGTTTTTTCTCAAGATCTGTATTCTAGACAGTATTTACTAATGTTTTCTGCAGGAAATTGATAGCAAAGGAATAGAAGGATCAAAATTCAACTCTTACTGCCACACAATGTAGCAAACTTATTCTGCAATAAACCATTTTTGAGTACCACTCAAATGGACGTAGTCATATAGGCCTGGGAATAGAAACTACAAAAGTTTTGCAGCTGCAGGATGGAACCTCAAAGTATATGTAATGAATGCACACACACACGCTCGTCCCCTATTTATCCATGGATTTTAAGAGTCTGTCAGAATAATCTCTCCTCCCCACAACAGCTAAATTACTTTTCATAAGCTTTTAAAAATTAAAAAGAAATTAAGATTAATGCAGGCTGTACTTTGGTATTTGCATGATTATTTGATCAATCTCCCTCTGGGAATGAATATTAGAGAATATTTAAAAAATGATTTTACAATAAATGAAATGTCAGAAACTACATATTACATTTCATAAGTTGTACCCTCTAAAATCATAATGCTGATTTACTGCTGTGATCTACTATTTAAAGTATGAATGAGAATTATTAAACTCTGATTCCAGAAGCATTTTTTTATTATTATTATTAACAGATGTATTCTGACCAAGGAGTCTCACTCTATCATGAAACATGAATCTTATTTCATCATGCCTTTATTAATTATGTATCTATTGGGGATTCAAAGGTGGGTCTGTTGTAGGTTGAGACCTTAATTTTTGACTCGTGTTGTCATCAGCTCTGCATTTGGTTCTGGACACTTTGTCTTGAATGACCCGGCTATTATTATTACCTTTTATCCTGTGTCAATAGAGACCAGTCTGCTTCCCTGAGTGTACATAATCTCTTTCTCCTCCTACCTCTTTTGCTTCAATAAAAAATACATTTTTCAAAAGTGGGAGGACACTCTTTTTTCCCGCCTCATTTTTCAACAGCAGAATCATGACATATCAATTTTTTAAGTAAACAAAAAGTCCTATTTTTCATACTGACAGCAAAGAGCAGTGATATATGAACCTGCAAGTCTTATAATGACTTATCCATGATAATGCTTGAAGGAGACTCCGTATATTTTTAAAGCAAGTCAAAATAATTTGTTTTGGCAATGCATAGAAATCCTCATTTTTCAAGCTGTAATATGCTTGGTTTCAATTTTTGTGATGCGGATCCATCCTTATAGATTAGAATTGTATTGTAAAATCAGTGAGAAGTTTCACAATAAGTGAAGTAGTTTTAAAATATTAAGAGCACTATACTCTTCATTTTAGTTTGAGTAATGACTTTCTTCCTAAAGTAGGTCTTTTTACTGCAGGTTGCATATTTTGAGATAACTTTACAGTGCTGATGAATTTGTTTATCAAGCCCAAATTGTGATTCATGTTATTAAGAAAGATTCTCACTTTCATGGTGCATACTGTTGAAAATCTTCATGGTATGTACCTCAAAATTCAAGACAAATGACTCAATCATAAAAGGAATTTGAGTAACTAAATAATGTTCCTCCTGCTTAAGAGTTTATTATTTAAATACTTTACTCTCTTTATCTCTCTGAGTGCATCTCAAGAGGATAAAAAGGGATAAAAATGAAACATTGATTAAATAAACATAAAAATCAGGTCAAAAAGTGCTGGCAGAAAATCCCTGTGCTACATCAAGGTTCAGTTTGTCTACCTGTCTCAATGCTGCCCTATCTTTTTTTTTATTTATTGGAGGCATCACTGTCAGTTCTGTCCATGTTGTCATGAATTGGAATTCTATGTTTCTCACAGATTTACTCCAGGACCTGAATATCAGAATGTTTCTATTCTTATGTACAAGGCAAAGCCTTCACATGGAATAAAAGACTGTATATTTACTAATGGTTTAAATTAACATTTTTATAGCCTTAAAACCAACTTCAGTCTATCTGCCTAAGGCAAACCATCACCTTCATTCTCAAAAGGGGTTCCTAGATGATGGGCAGAGAAGTTCAAGATCACTGACCAGCTATTCATTCCTGAATCCCATATGAGCATATATGTGCCCTCATGTAATACTAAACCAAGCTTAAAAAATCAGTTCCATAATCATGAAGGTAATTTTGAGACAGGTACCTTGCAGTCAGTCCCGTCCTTAGTCATAACTAAAACTCATTATTAAAGGGCAAGTTAAGAGACAGAAATTTAATAAAATTTATATTTTCTTTATACACTAGTGTTTTCTGAAAAAAGTATTAACACGTCAGTTGGACTGATCAACCTTGTCCAAAGGTCTGAGGACTGAAACTGAAACAGGAAAGTGGACTGGAAACAAAAACAGAGTTCACACTATGCATAATCAACTAGAAAAATATATGTTTAGGATTACCACAAGGTCTGATTAACAACAGCCTTATTGGAATAATTATTAGTTGTTAAAGTCACATTGAATATGGGAAGAAAGGAAGCCATTGAAGCTCCTACTCAAGATTTAACTAAGTCTGTGGCACCCTGATTCTTGCTTGCTTTTGATCATGGAGATTTTGAATGCTTGCTTCATAGTGGAAGTGTGGAGGGATTTGTGGCCAGCAAGTGTCCTGCCTTAGCATTGAGGGGGTCAGTCAATATCAGAGATGTAAGAAAGAATGACATAGATCACTTAAAATTTTGCACAGAGAGGGAGACAGTGAAGAGAGATAATGAGTAATGCCTTGACTCTCAAAATGGCCAAACAAACAGAAAAATAGTTCAGAAATGATTGCAGGGAATTATTACACATGAAGAAGCTGAGATTTCTGAGGCAGATGGTCCTACACAGTTCTATGTCAATGCAGCTGCCATCAGATGCTCCTTCTGTATGAAAAGTGTGTCACCTGAGAAAGAAAAATTTATGTCATGGCAATTTCGGGGTTGCCTTGGTAAAGAAGGACTGTGCTTGTCTCAACTAATACAGGGGAGCGGTGCATCTGTATTACAGCTTGGACTATGCGGTAATCAGCAGTAGTGCCTGGAGAGCAGTCAAAAGTCAAGAGCCTTCAGCTATTCAAAACATGAAAGCTCTTCACAGTTATTCTGGTTTTCATAAATTTGTGGGCAATTTACCATAATTTTATTAATAGCTCTACAGATAACTCAGTTACGTAATAATTAAAGGAAGCAGTATTTATACAAGGACAGATAAAATCGCAGGTCCTAGTAGGGAAATTACAAAATTGCCATCTGAAATGATCATTATAGAACTGCATAAAAACAATTATGCATTTTTAGGGAGATTTTTTTTCAGTACATATGAGCACCTGTTTCATTCTGTATATAAATAGTCCAAATGATTAGTAACTTTGCTATTCTTTCATAGCCAAAAGGAAATATTAGAGACAGTAGTTTCTGGGATGAGCTTTGGTAGCCAAGACTTTAACCAACAAAGGGAAGAGAATCTGGGAAGGGAAACTGAGAAGGGAACTTGTAGCTCTATAATAACATCCATGGAGAGGCAGGAGCTGCAAGCCAGCTGTTTACCGGCTTCCGCATATGGCAAGTTTACAAGACAAATACATCATTTCCTAATATACAGAGTTGGAATTTAACTCAGGAAAAACCATTCCCTAAAAATCCTGACAACTGTGTTGGAGATCCTTATCTCATTTCACCATGGACCCTGAAGAATCTAGGAAGGGTAGCAGAGGATATGTGGTTTGTGATAACATCTTTTTTCCCTTTTTTTTAAAGACCTATGCCATAACAGGTTTTTTTTAACTTTTTTTAGAGACCTGCACCATAATACCTATTTGAAATATCAGGTAATCTGTAGCAAAAATTTTTGCCTAATTAAAATAAATTTATGCAACCCTGTGTTTCTTCTTTATACTTAGAGTACATGCACAAAAGGCACAGCTTCATAGAGTCCTGTAAAGTAAGTGTGCTGCATATGCTTGAAAAAGTGCAGCAAAATGCTTTAAGTGGATTGACAAGGATCAATAGAAGAGCCTATGAATAGCAATTATCCCTTTTAAAATTAGATTCTTGTACTTAAGTAGAGATATTTATATAGGATTTTTCTGTATTTGTAGCCTTTTGTTACTGTGTAAGGATATGGACCTTTATAAACCCTATTACTTTCCCTGGCTGCAAAGAACAGCATATTTTTATGGAGTTAGGAATGAAAAAGCTTTTTAAAGGGGCAAACTACCTCTCCCTTTCCCCCTCCTCCCCTCAAAAAAATAGTTAACCAACAAGTAAATAAAATAAAATAAAATAAAATAAAATAAAATAAAATAAAATAAAATAATAACAAAAACCCAGACAAAACTATAACAAACCCCTCAGCACTGCATTTATTGAGTGCTTAAATACACACAGGTTTTACTCAAAAGGAAGAAAAATTCTACATAACCTCTTCTTTCTCTGTTGCTCTTATACAAAAAGTTTTCTTTATTCTTGCCATTTTAAATGCAAAAAAGCAAAAAATCTTTTGGCTAGGTCATGTGGTCTATCCTATGTTGTACAATGCATACTTATACTCCAGTGTTAAGGCAACATGACACACTTAAAGTTCTTAATAATAAATTAAGAAGTTCAGAGAACTCTCTAGTGGAAGAATACAGAGAAAATATTTGAAAAATAATTAAAAACACTATGTGCAAGTAATAACTATTTCTATTATTGCTGTCTACTAAAGGCAAAAAGCAAAATTACATAAATATATGATCCTGAATAGAACAGAATAATGTAAAATAGATTGGAATAGAAAGAGTCAATATATTACTCTTACAACTACTACTTTTCTTGTAACATATTTCAAGTAGGGGTGCATTTATTTAAAACTTGATACAAAATGTTTAAGGGAAGCAAAAAGAAGTCAAGTACCATTATTTATATAATGTGATCAAAACTTTATGACTAACCCATATAATGAGAAAAAGCTATACTAACTTTAATTCTTCAACTAAATCTTAATTCTAAGATTATCCAGAATAACAAATTTTAATACACTTATCAGAATTAAACAATATGAGGTGCATTGGATGGAAATGACAATTCTTTCTAAAAGTATTAACTTCAGTGTGTTATTTATATATGTATAGTGTGCGATAAACACTGAAAACTACAACTTTCTTTCACTTCCCATTCCATTCCTTCGCCCTTAATTTTATTTTTGTATTTGTTTATGAGAAGGAGAAGATTGCTTCCCATAAATAAGCTGGCCTTGAAGCGACCCATGGGGTAAAGTTCGTTGTCAAGTCCTTGTGCTCAGATTCTGTGAATGAACCTCAAACACAGAGAGAAACAGGGGACATACCTCAGGAATTCAGCTACTCTTTTCCTTTGTTCCTCTTAATAGGCTGAAGAATGAAAGCCATCATTCATTAGGTCTGGGGAAATATGAAGAAAAAGAGATAGATTCTGTACACTGTCCTTAATGCACTCTATCTTGTTAAAGACACTTTAAATGGGTGACGGTCCCTAGTCCACAAGGAAAGCAAATCACCATCCGTCAAATGCAAAGTCAGATTACATTCCTAACTGTTACCAGGAGAACCTGCTACCACTACTTATATCTTTTCCTCTTTCTATCAATGA
Organism: Pardalotus punctatus; assembly: GCA_013400915.1. NCBI lineage: Eukaryota > Metazoa > Chordata > Aves > Passeriformes > Pardalotidae > Pardalotus > Pardalotus punctatus. The sequence continues at coordinate 38,209 of VZTX01000656.1, forward strand.
AAGTGTCACTTGGGAAAGAAAGCAACTTAAATACTCAATTCTGACATTAATGAAGGATGCTGGTTACCAGCGATTACACTCCAAAAAGACAAGGAAGAGGATGAGATCAGAGCACACTCTTGTAACCACTATGTGATAAAAAACATCAATAATTTACAAGGGAGATAAATTATGATTACAGCAAAGAAGAATCAGAATAAATTTTTAGGCTGCTGCCACCCTTAAGTTATAGAAAAATTTACTACTTTTTAACACATGAATTTCTGATCAAGGCTTTCTGATACATATTATATAGAAGGTGGTAAAAAACTATATTACCTGTGAAAGAAAGTCAGGAAGGGAATGAAAATAAAACATATTGCTATGCTGAAACCTATTAGACAATCAGATGGTGACATCCACAGTTATAACATCACTTTTTATTAGAAGAATTTTACATGGCTGGACTAAACCTCACTTCAGTGCAGCCTTAGGTCAGAGAAACAGAAGACATGAAGGATTTCAACAGTAACAGCACCTTATCCCTCTGGAAACTGGTTCATGAATGAAATATCAGGGAATTTTGTTTGTTCATTTCTTGCTTGAGTTGCCACCAAGTGAGTCCAAATGAAAACAACCAGTGTGAAATGTTCAAATTTTTCATTTTTTAAAAATATGTTTATACTAATTAATTTTAATAAGCACTGAAAGAAGGATTTTAATTTCAAAATGCATCTGCATTTTGATACTAAAAATTTAGGTTGGTGTGGTGCAGTGCACACTGACAATCAGATGGTTAAGGATGATATCATAAAATCTATAGCAAAAAAGAGTGAAAACCAATGAACAAAGGTAAAAGTTGGCACACAATGGTCTACCTACTGACATATGGTAAACTTACATTATGGGATTTACAGCTGTAAATTCTCCACACTGTACAATGCTATCAAAAGAGGATATAAATCAAACAATACTTAACTTTTTTTTGGAATACCATAAAATATTAAAACTGTGAAGAACAGTTAAAAATAAAAAGTCTTCTTTATTGTGGAATAAACACATATTAGAAATTAGGATATTAGAAAAATAGTTTGAAAATCAAGAGCCTATCCAAACATATCTTTAATGTACTCAGTTTGCTTTCTCTTCAGCTAAAACTGGCCTGAATTACTTTGGTAAATTGTGTGATGAATGTAATGTTAAAATGACCCATCTATCTCTTTACAATATCCTTCATTCTAATTCCTCTGAAACACTACAGAAGTGAAGATCAAGCAGTGAAGTAGAAAAAATAATACTGTGCTCAAGGAGAAACACTTGTTTTAAAAAAGGACAAGCATATTATTTCAATATTCCTTAAAAATTTGAAATTAGTTTCAGCTAATGCCAGATAAAAGGAAACAAAAACAAAAGTGATGAAACATCACTTAGGATCTTAAAACCAAACTCTGAAATTAGGATATAATGAAGTTACTGTGATATCAGCAGTTTGTGATCCCTGTGTTTTAAAACAGTGATTCCTGGACTTACGACAGAGAACAGGGGTCTCACTTTAGTCTTGTCAGAATGGTGCTGTCTCCAGGTCTGTTAGCCCTACTTTTGGGATATAGCTATTTCTGCAATACACTGACAATATTACCAGAACTTTCTCTCTCTCTCTCAGCTTAATTAGTAAATTTTAATATTACTTGAATGTCTAAGCAGTATTTTGATCAGTACTCATACACAAAAATCAACAAACTGACAACCAACCCACCATTTTGAAATGAAGCAAGACTTTTTTTTGTTGTTTGGAAATTGTCCATTTCAAGGGTGAGGTTCTTCCAGGTACTTAATATGCTATCCATCCTGACTGTCAACATTTCCAGTGATGGAGTATTTAAAACTTCTCTCTGCAGTCTGTACTAGCATCTCACTGTTCCCATCTTATAAAAATTTTTCTTATGTCCAATCTAAATATACCCTAATCCAGTTTAAACCATTGTCCCTTGTCTTGTCACGGGACTCCTTGCTAAATGTCTCTTATAATGCTGCCCTATAATGTTCAGTTTATATATACACATAAATGGCTATAAACTGATATTATATTCTACATTAATTAATATTTACACTCTTTTAAAATAGTATTTTTTTTCCAGTACTTGTTGTGTTTTCCATTGAAACTACTTGGCCAAGTTCCTAAAACTTTGAACTGCCTTTTATTATTTTCTTTTTTGTTTACTGATGGCTGAAACAGTTTTCCTAGTCCCACAATGGTCATACTTATTTTTTCATGTGATGAAGTACATCTGTCTACTCTTTTTGATTTCTTTAAACTTTTTTCAGTCTCAGAAAAAATTTGTCCTAAGAGTTCTCTAATTATCCTGGGTGAAAAAGGCTTCAGATCTTTGTTTTACTCTCTGAAAGTTCATTCACTACTTAGTTCAAGCATCAGCTGAGATGAAGTCCAAAGAGGAACAGGAGACCTTGGGTAAGGTCCCCTGTAAGGCAACATGACAACTTCAAAAAGCAGGATGATTTCATGTCTTTATTGCATTCTAAGGATGTTCTTTTTCAGCTGAGTGGTCAATGCCTCAGTTGACACCAGCTCCAGGATGTGCCACCTTCGATTTTTTAAAAATCTATTTCAATGCTGTGATTGGCAGCCATATATGATTGGTGAAACACCTAAGTTCTAAGTTCTAGTTTAAGTTCTAGTTTAAAGAAAAGGGTTTCAGCATTCTGTCTTTCTTGTTGTAAAGTTTGATTAGTATGATTTGTTTTTGTAGAGACCTTAGCAATTAAAATCCTAGTGTCACAAACTGTCTTCTCTTTGATAGTATTCTTTTCTAAAATTTATCTGACTTTCTTTCCTATTACCTGTTAGAGTTATACTTTATGAGTTTAGAAGGAATATTAGCATTTCAGGTTGAAATTAGTTGTTAACGTTATATATCATATTCTTTGACATTAAACCTGTATATTAAACCAAATGTGAATATATAGTATCAAGAATTATAACTGCCTTCTCTTTTCACATTTAAGTATATTTACAGAAAAATCATTAGAAGACGTTCTTGGGAAATATACTTTTTTTGCATCATCGAAGGAGGAAGGTATGGAAAGACTGATATCTCCTTGATAAGCACATCTTTTGTGAGAACATTCTGCCATTTATGGTTAAGATCAGCAAAAGCGTTCACTATAAAACTAGACAAGTATGTTCATTTCTTAAAGGAAATACAATATTTTGAATATAGTTTCTATCATAGCGTAAACTCAGCCTAATTCCTCTGTGCAGTTGTACTTGAAAAAGACCCCAAAAAAAAAAGTAACAAAATAAAATGAATAGAGACACAAAGGAAAAATAAAATAAATAATGTAAAATGCCAGAAGAGAAAATAAAGAAAAATAGGTCTGTACCCCTCATCTCAGTTGACCTTTCTGAAATGGTAAAGCATAAAATGCTTTAGTGCATAAAATGATATCAAGATGTTTTTCAAAAGAGTCAATATGAGCACATTTTAAGGTTAAGTGGAAGAGGGCAACGACCAGCAAGATGGCAGCAAGAACTGTTTTATGTATTTAATTATGCAAGTTTAGCATGAGGTCTAAGACCCCCTGAAAATTCAAAGCCACTTTGATAACAAATGGAAAAGTGAAGTACTCTATGGCAAATGCATTAAAACCACACAAACAAAACTCTGTTTTCAAAACATGAGCACAGTAATACAAAGACTACAAATCTTAAATTAACTCTGCAATTCAATATTGTTCCACTCATTTGTTACACTAGGAAAAGAATGATTTATATCTATATATTAAATTAACTTTTCATCACAAAATATCCACCTGAAACATATATTTGGAGTTAAATTGAAGATTGACAGGTGAGGCTATGTTGTGACATATGTCATCCACACATGAAAGAAAACTCCAGCTGATTTAACAGCAAAATAAACACCTGTGATAGTAGATCACTGCAACTTCAGAGCCAAAAAGTGATTTTCCCATCCAATTGAAGTCCATGGAGAACTCAATGCTAGAATGTGTGGATATTTCCTGAAGGAACTGCAGCCCATGGAAAGCCTATGCCGGCACAAGTTTGTCCTGAAGGACTACTTGATGCCTAAAAGACAGGCTACCTGAAACAGAGGCCAAGACAAATTAGGAGTATAAAAGCAGACAGGTTTATTCAAGGCCTGCAAAGGCCTTGAAGGTACATTCGGGCAAGCAAAGTCCCCCATCGGGAAATACACCCAAAATGGATGACTGGTCACGAGCCCTTCACCTTTTGTAAGTTCTGTCCATTAGCATATTGGCCCTTAATTCTCCAATCACACCCCCAGGTGATGATGTTAACCACCCTGGGCATGATCCCTCTATACCACAGTAGTTTACATATTTTTTGGCTCTAGGGCAATGAATATGTCCTCGAATCTGTATTCAGAGAGCCTTGTTTTGGCTAAAGGTGCTTGGAACAGAGGACTTTAGCACTTTGTAAGAAGCACAGAACTACAGCAAGTTACAGATACGTGAGGAGTAAAAAGCGAGTCATAATGAAAGCATCATACTGTCCATGGGAACAACTCATGAAGAAGCAGGAAAATAACGTGAGGATGAAGGAGAAACAAAGTGGAGCTGCTATGGACTAACCATAGCCCCCATTTCCCATCCCCCTGCACTCTTCCTCTGTGTGGCAGGAGATAGAGGACTTGGGAATAAAGAAATGAAGTTGGATGTGGTAGGAGGACGGTGTTTTAGCTTTGCCTTTTCCTCATGATTCTTCTCTATTTTAATTGCTAATATATCATCTAATATTCCCCAAGTTATGTTGGTTTAGCTGTGACAGTTATTGGTGAGTGATCTCTTCCTGTCCTTATTTCAGCCCACAAGTTTTTCCATCTTCTTTTCTTCCCCCTGTTCTGTGGGGATGGGGTATGGGTTATAACCATTTGAACTGAATCTAAGTTTCTTCTAAAACTCGTGTCAGTATTTATTTTAACCTGACACGAAGACCATTGAAGAGTAACAGGGGTCTATATTCTCAGCTGTTTAAATGAATGGTTTGCTCAAAAATTAGGAGCTGGATCTTCTTAACTGCACACTGCGAAGGGATCAAAGAGTCCAAAGGTGATGTTTATCATCATATATCTGTCAGGCTTCTCCAGGAAAACTATTCAAAACATAGACACATATTGCAGCTCACTTGTTTATTTTTGTCTGCAAATTTAGCCCTGCTGAATGGAACAAAATGTCTTACTCCACACCTACATATTATTATGTCTAGTATTTCTTTTTCATTTGTATATTACTGTATATCAGTTTTAGCACAAAAAATAATTCAGAGGTTATGCTGTTTTGACAGAACTCTGACAATCTCACAGTGTGAGGGGGAAAATTGATGGAATTGAGTCTTGAACTTCAACTCTGAGGAAAAGTCTAGGCTCTGGATAGAGTAACAATGCGGAGTGCTTCTGGCCGTTCCTACCTACAATCCCCACTCTGTTGACATGTATTGGACACCCTTCCTTGACTAGTGTGGCTGAATCGAGTAAGTAATTTTGGATTGAATTTGTTCCTCTGACAGACAAAACAGACTTTACTGTAGGCAAATTAAATTTCTCTGACTTTACTGTAGGCAAATTAAATTTCTCTGGTTCAGTGACCACTATGGCATTGCTCCTCTCAAGAAGATTTTCACATTATTGAGGGCTGGTAGGTTTTCTTATAAATAGCTACAGCCAGGGCCACTGTAACACAACTGTTTCCTTGTCTGTTGCCATTAAAAAAAAAACCAAAACCTGTCTATGTCTTCCAAGTTATTTACACAGGTGTGAATACACAAACACACACATACAAGGAAAACAGAATGCTAACATCTGCATAAAATGTTATTTTTGTTCTATTGAGACTGTATTTATATATCCTGAAAGCTCACATAATGGCCTTCTTGGAGAGACTTAGCCTCAGTATCTATTTTTACAAAACACAGTGTGTATTTAATGGAGTGAAAAGGCAGGAAGGCTTACCTATCTTAAATACAACTATGAGTGGGGAACTGGCACCATGTAATTTGATTCAATTAGGTTGCAATCAAGTACTAGCCATATAGTGAAAGGAAATATAAGAACCTTCATATTTAAATTGCAACTCACATGTGGTTTTGAACGTCTGTTATCCCAGATTTTCCCTACAGTTGGCACTGAACATAGCCTCTAAGTATTTCCTTTATTTTACTAGACTGATACAGCATGTATATACCATAAAACTGCTATAAAACTAGTATCTGTAGTATATACAAAAGGCATTATTTAGGCAGTGCTTATAGAATATATATATAGAGAGTATAGCATATACAATAAATAAATTTATTCTTTTCAAGTCTCTCTATTCACACTGCAGATTTTCCCAATTGCTGTTTATTTTTCTACAGTCCATATTTATTCTTCTCAAAGACAAAGGAAATTATTCTTGTCATTTTCATGGATATTTTCTTCCTTAAGGGCAATTCTTATTTCATAGACAGCTTTTATTTTTGTTTTGGTCTGGCTTTTAAGAAAGCATCAGTACAAAATACACAGAGCAGAACATGCAAGTGAATAAGGATTTTTGTTATTATAAATCATCATGAAACAGTACCATTTCAGAATGAAGCAGACATAGAATACATTCACTGATCTTCAGAGCTGGTCCCAAATCACCATCAACAATATGGATGTATGATGAAGAAATACTCCACTGTAATTTTGAAAGATATTTAAAGGACAGAGTAGAGCTCCAACACAATATAGGAAAACACAAGTCTAACAGAAAGATGCTTTTTTGTTGCTTCTGGTATTAATCCACTATTTAGAGCTCCCCTGATTCAAGTCATCATTGCAGCAGCAATACCTCTTGGATGAGGTAGTGTACATAGAGCCCTCCAGAGAGCCAGTTATTATGGGGGCCAGCAAAGAGCTACTTTTTCATTATGGTCTGGGGTTAAGAGGCTGGTTTATGAGGTGGTGAAATAACTAGGAAAATCTGAAATACTTTAAAAGCAAAATGAGACAATTTTTTCTAGAAGCAAAGAAAGCAAAGGAACATTATCCTGGCAAACCTTTCAGTTCCTGTCTTTCAGAAATCATCAGTTATGCAAGTCATTTGGAACATAAAAACAAAGACAGACACATTTTAAATGTCTTTTAACTATAGGAAAAAAGAATTTGTTTGACAAATACAACTTGAAACAGCAAAAGAGAGAAGTTTTATTATCCTATTTTGGTTGCTTTTCATAAAAAATTGAAGATGGGTTATTATCAGTATAATTTAAAGAGTTGCAACTGAGAATTTTCATTAAAGCAATTTTTTTTTTGTTTGTTTATTGACGCCTTAAAAATTTGATGGGTTTGGTCAAAGATTTTCATCTTTATTTTGTGTTTGTTTTTTTCTCTTTCAGACAAGGGGTAACCTCGAAATAGTCTGTGTTTTCCTTTCCTGTTGAGCCCTAGCATTCCCCATTGCTGCCTGGAAGATTGAAAATGTATCTTTAGCAGAGAGATTTTTATGAGACAGATTATGTAACTCTGTATATATAAGAATATTAGATAAACTATAAAAATTAGATTGATGAAATAGAAAACAGTTATTAAATAAGCAGATTTTATTCGATTCTAACCAACATTCTCTCTTTCACAGTCGTTATTGAAGTTTCAAATAATAATGACCTAAGTCACTTAATGTATTTTTTCAGGTTTAGCACCTGCATAGTTAAACAAACAAATCCTAAGCAATTGTGAACTTGCATTGTTTCCTTTCAATTATTTATCATAACACTGGTAGTATGTTTTTAGGCATGAAGGTTCTATTACCTGCTTTTGGGTTCTGACGTGTTTCTTACCACCACTTCATCCTTCCAAAAATTAATATAAAGTGCTTTCAGTTCTTTTTAAAAATTTATTTCTGTAACACAAACAGAGATTAAAAGGGAATTTAAACTCTTTATTTTCTACCCTTCCAGTAATTAACTCCACTTTGTAGAGCCATGTTTTTAAATAGTTTTCATGTCTTTATTTCTACTTTTGCAATAGAGAAATTTACAGCAAGCAAACCTTAAAATTTTTTCAGAGAAGTTTTCTTTTTAAAGAACTCCAAATCTTCAGTTAGAAATTGGGGGTTTCTTTTATTACAAAATACATACTTTGTATTTAGGTACCAAGGTGGTGGCCACTTTTTCTAGCTTGTTAAGAAAAAAAATAATTCAGTGGAGTAGCAACAAAGTAATAAGTACACTTTTTTCTTTAGATTTCATTCTCTTATGACAGATATATCATCTATTTGTTTGAAGTTATTAATGATGACTGGATACAATAGCTTCACAAGGTATATCTCAGAGAGATCATCCCAGTGAAAAGAGAACTAATGTTTGAACACTTCCATTTGAATGTAAATGTATTTTTCACACTAGAAGGCCTCTGCGTCTGTGGGTTTTAAAACCTCATAAAACAGAATAGGGAGCATTCAGAGTCTGATTTTCAGTTTAAATTTCTATTTTTCCTATGCCACCACACAGTTTCTAGAATTATTTATTTACTTGTTGCAGCTTGAGAACTCTAGACAACAGGATTTGAATTTCCTGTTTCCCTGTCTATACCTTCCTTGCTTCAACATTTCGTTTTCTTCAGGAATTTTTCTTCAGTGTACAATATTTATGAAAAAAAATGCTCTCCAGCTTATTATCTCTTCACCTAGAAACTCACCTTTCTAGTTCAAGGTATCATCTACACCTGTGTTCCAAGATTCTTCTGTCCCTGTTGCCACAGTCTTGTCCCTAATTCTTCACTTCCACTGGCCATATGTGTAATTTCCTGGCCTCAAGAGACCTTTACAAATGTCTTATCATTTGACAGTACAGTTTCCCACTCATTATGAAACTCTTTACCTTAGTATTCTAAATGCAAAGGAAAATCTTGGATTGTCTGAGAGGAAATTTCTTCTATCACAGGAGAATCAACCTGTCAGTGACTACTCGAACATTTGACCAAAATGAAATGTTTGCAATTGTTTTTTAAACTTCATGACTCCTTTTTTTTTGGCCAGACTACATGATTCAGCAGTGTAAGAAGAAATATTAGAAGAACTACACATGTGCCAATGTTTTTATGCTTATTAAATCAAGAAACACACAATTAAAAAAAAAAACCAGGAAAATAGAGTTGTCAACTTTCATGGTATTTGTGAGCCAGTTATGCATAATCTGTCAGAGCAGGTAACCGAGAGATTGTTTAACTAATTGCTCATAGTCTAGTGTGCTTAAACTGGAAGTCTAAACTCTTTTTAAGGTCATCCAATAACAATGTTAACTTCCAAATCTTTTGGTCTGACTGAGCCCCTTGTTAAGAAAATATATTCTGATTTTTTCAGAAGTCTATCATGTCTTTTACACTTCTAGTTATAGAATTTTCATGAATATTTTACCTCTCTAACTTTAGCAAATACATAAATATATAATATTAACAAGTGATTGCGATGGTAGCTGGGAAGCTAATGTCAGAGTGCACAGCATCCTTTGGTTAAATAGACAAAAAATCTTAACATACAAACTAGACTTAGTTCAGAAATTACTTTAGAGCACAGCCTTGCTTTTATTCTCCTTTAATGGGTATTATTTTTTTATAATGCATTATCTTAATATCACACATGCCGAGGGTATAGATAGGCCTATTGATGGAATCCCTGGAGCCATATGAATTCTGCTGTGGTGTTGTTACCATTAGTCTTGATTGCATTTGCTGAGGGTGAAATTCTAGTAACAGGTTGGTTTGGGCATTTTTGTTTATTGATTTACATTTTCATTCTTAATTTTGTCCTAGTGTCTTTCCTTTTTCTTTTTTTCTTTTCATTTTTTTCCTTTTTTTTTTTTTTTAAGGAGATTTCTGTTCTGTTACATGTTATCTGTTTTACTCATCATTGTGATAATCACTTTTATGTTTTCTAAGTGCCAGTTTAACATTCTGCAACTGATTAACATTTTCATCATATTTGCTGGAGCTCATGTTGTACATATGAGAATACTTCCTTTATTCCTCTCTTAAATTTTCTTTTTCCCTTGTTAGTGGTTTTGCTATCTCAGTTACAATGTTCTGGCTGGTTGCAATTACAAGTTTTCCCAGCTGGGAGCTTGTTTCATTTTTCTTGGTCTCTGTGACACACTAATCTAATGGAAATGTAGTTCAAGTTGTTTTGTCTCTCTGTTTTGCATCTTCTTTCCACACAGTATAAATGATGACTTCATTGATATTTTTCTGTTCAGAATTTTAAAGAGAAACAGTAGTTACAAAAACTGGTCCTACTCTGTGACATTACAACACCAAGTGGGGTTTGAAGACAAATGTCAATGCCTATAACTTACAGAAGACCTGAAAGTCTGAGAAAACTACTCTTGCTGTCATTATATGGCAGACTAGAAAGCTGCTTCAAGGGTTGGTGATAAATACAGTTCTAAAGTATCACAAATCTCTTAAGCTTTTGACTTTTGCCTGAGTCATACTTTTTTATGGCATTGTAAGTGCACATTGCTGTGGTCGTGTGAGCTTCTTATGGCATAATCTTGAGTGCTTACCAAATGCTTTGATGGAATCTGATGAGCACTGCATTTGCTGGGCCTTGCTCAATAAAAGGCTGTCTGATCAGAGTTTTGTGCTCTTGCTCACCATATGTACCTTCTCTGTTCTGTGAGGAGACAGGTGGATCTCAGCAGCTTGACAGAAAGATGTACATGAAAGAGTGTAGGACTTTAATTTTAAATATTTTATAAAGAATGCAGGTTGGCAAGCACTCTAAAAAGGTGCTATCTATCACTCATGCTTTCAGTTCTTCAGTCTAATTGTAAATTGCCTTATTTAATTATTGTTGGTTAAATAGAATCCTTCCTATTATTTTTTCTGATCGATTGGATGAAGTGACTTGTGTAGACAGATATTATACAAACATTTTTGGGAAACTTGTTTAAGGTTACACTCCTATGAGTGTTCAAAACTCTGGTTCAGAACTCTGGCCTGCTCTGGAAAACATTCACTAAATTTGGAGAAGGTACATAAACCAATTATAGTAAATATATTTATTAATTATTAATTAATTAATAACAATTTAATGGTCTTAGCAGGATAGAAAGATTTATAAATGAATGTAAAAGAAACTAATTAAAAGTATGAATTATCAGGTTATTGATTTATTTATCCAGCTCTTGTCCATGTTCCGGAGTTCTGCAAGATACAGGAAAATGTAGGCTTTGGTAATTTGTATCAGACTTCATAGAAACAAATACAGATTTTCAACAACAAGAATGGTACCAGAGTTGCTCATAAGTGTCTAAATATTTCTCATTTATTTTTTTCTTTGCACCCATTTATCTTGCTGTTGATTTCTGGAAGTTGTGCAATGTACCCTTTCAATACAATGGCTGCCCTCTTTTCTAAGAATTGCTTGCCAAACACTTAATCAATGGTGTGTAAATTAAATCTCAGATACTCATTATCACTGGAAGGATTTCTTAATAAATTAAAAAACAAACAAAAAAATTAAAGTTTTCTAATTATTTGAATACTACAATAACTAATATTTTAGAGTGTTAATCAGTATTAATTCAGGAAGTGAAACTAACACTTTTCTTGGAATCCCATCTTTTTATAAGAAATGCAAGGTCGTGTATATACAGTCAAAGATGATCAGCACTTCACACTTACCTCTGCGGTAATGAATGCATTTGCCAATTTGTTTATGATTTAAAAAAACATAATTGATTTTGCGCTTTCTGAGGAATCTGCATGAAATTCCTTTTCTAAGATCCAGCATTTAGTTGGCTGCCTGACTTTAAGTGGATGTATCCTCTGAAACTGTCACCAACTGACAAACAGAATGAATATTGATGTATAAAATCAGAGAGTTTGCAGACAGATAACTGGGAGAAAGTTACTTGGACATTGGATGTAGATTCCTGTTAATGCAGGCAACCAGACAGTGCTTCTATCCCTTAGCATAATTTTAAAACCAGCTAGACCTTTTTTCTCTATTGAAAGGCTGGTCCTTAATCTTAGTCTTTTAATGATTATAAACTTTAAACTAATTTCAATCCTAAATTTATTCATGACAGTTTTATATCCATGTGCTATTGTTCCAGCATTGTCCTTCGGCTTAATGAGTTTTTGTCTTCCCCCAGTGTTTACCCTCTAGTTTATTTATAAGAAGTAATTATATCCCCACTCTGCCTTTGTTTTCTAGTCTCTTGGAGCTAAGCTCTTGTCTGTTCTTGGAATACAATCAATGAAAATCAGTGTTAGATAGGTTATAAACTTAGGTTTGGATCTTCAACATTAGAATGTAGGATACGATGTTAGAATACTGCATAAGGGAATCTGAGCAATATCATCAGTAGTACCTTTGCATTCAAAAGATCAATAGAAAAGCTTGTTAATATGAGCCTGTCTGGAGGGTAGTGGAGTGTGAGCTAGTTGGATGGATTGTTACGTCAGGGGACTAAGAAAGTCATGAACATATTCCAATACCATCATGAAATCTGTGGCAGTTATACAAAACCAGTTGCTCATTATCGTTATTTTTTAAAAAATCAAAATATTATGTCATCTAAGGCATAGCTTTGAGGCACAAATTATATATGTCAAACTGTGGCATTTGTTACATGAACACAATTAAAGTTGAAGCCTGGATATATCTAAGAGAATAATTAAGTGTTTTTCCTTTAATTCCTCAAACTGCAGTGGGAAAATATATTTCATTATCTGTTGCAAATTGTTTATGCAGACATAGAGATAGATATTTGTGTACATATCTTTTGCATACATGTATGTATTTGTATACCCATATGTTTTCCACAAATAACCTTTAGATTTCATAATCTATGGTGTGGGGTTGAATTTTGGTCTGTTTTTAACAGGTGAGAAACAATAGTAGTACCAAGAAATACCAAGAAAATAGATTAATAAAATAAAAATAACGCACCTGCACCCAATGGCTGCTCTTCTGCTTTAGGCCAGCTACAGTAAACGTAATATTCAGAGCTGAATTCAAACTGATAGTGTGTTTGCTGTTCTTCAAACTTTAGGGATTGTAAAGTTAAAAATGCAAAACTAACTAATTTAGTTTATTTTTGAGATAAGTACTTTATTCAAACACTCTCTGGCCTGCAAGAGAGAATCAAAAATGGAACTGAAATGGAGATACAGTATGTCTATGGCCTACTTGTTGTAAGAATAATTTTTAATGACATAATATATGTTTTTTTAACTTTAAAATTGTTTTCCATTTTTTCCTCTGCTGCATTTTGTATTCTACTCTCAAGTACTTTTTTTTATCAGACAAAAACAACCTATAAAATAGCATATATCTGACACAGATGACAACAGTGGTCAGTTTCAAAATGTCATAGAGTTGTAAATAATTCCTGAGGATACTTTATCGTGCCCATGTATGCTCATTCCTTCTATACTAATTATATTTTTAAATTCTCACTGTTTCAAATGCAGTTTCTCTACTTCCCCAGCAAAGGTGACTATGACTCGTTTTCCTGTCTCACTTTGCTTTACTACCTCTTTTACTACTTAGAAAAGTAGTGTGCTATTTCTGCCATGGGAAATGAAAATTACAATTTGAAATATCTTCAAATACATTATAAAAACTTGAATTCTATTCTCTCTGGGATTCTAAAGGACAAACTCTGGATCTCAAGATCTGGAACACAATTTGAAAAACATGGGAAAATTGTTAGCTTATTGCATTACATGCTTTTTTCTTACTGGCTTGTTTACATATTTCCTTTTTCCATCTTTTCCATCTATTATATTATATTTAAAAAATCTCTGTCTTTCTTAACCTGTTTGTTTTTCTTTCCTTTTTTTTTTTAGTCATTTATATCCATGGTACTCTACTAAAATTAATCAGTCATGTGACTCATTAACACCTTGAAAAGACTGATTAGCACCTTTTGCCTGGAGAAAAAAACTTAAGTCCTTCTAAACTTTTCATGTAATTCCAGTCCCCTGGGTGAATTATAACTCTGATCAATGTTTATTTTTTTTTAACACAGTTCTGCAAAACATAGCATTTGGAATTACGACCAAATAACTTTTGCTCTAATAATCTCACAACTAATATGTGCCTTATATATATTTATATATAAATATTGGTTCTTGTTGTAAAAATTTCTATAATTGCTAACATTATTCAATAATGCATACTGTACTTACCTAAAAATTTACTTGTAAGTAAATTGGATGTTCTCTCGTCTTTTAAAATTTTGTTTCTTTATTAAAAAACCCAAAACCAAAAAACAACATCATATTTATTTCAGATATTAAAATCAGTGTTTGACATATTTGTTTAAAAGACAAATGGGAAAATAGTTTGGACAGTTATATCAGAGAACTATGGAACAGAATAGTAACCTTGAACTGTGAATGGACTGAAAAATTCCTCAGAGAACTTTGCCTCGAGCCTTGAGATCTTCCAGTGGTAGATGATTCTCTCTTCCCAGGTGACCTGGTCCTGTCTTTACCTCTCCAGTCATCAGAATTTTTTTTGTTATGTCTGGCCTGAAATATCTTTTGCTTCAGTTTAGGGCCATTATTTTCATTCCATGAACAACAGACATGAAGACAAAATAATACTCCTTCCTTACTAAAAGAACTCCAAAGACAACCTGCTTGAAGACTGTTATTTCAATTCACCTCAGTGTATTTCTTATTGAGAATAAAAAATATACCAAATCACAATAAAATTCAGCTCAGGGAAATGAGATTTATAAAGTATACAAACTGAATCATATGGTATGTCTTATTAATAAGTACTAAACACAACCAAGGACCTTTCATTATCATCATCCCATAAAAAGAAGTGCTTCCATACTCGGAGGTGGACTGGGTGATGTGCCAAACAGCCACCATTCTGCTACTGCCTCTGGTAACTCTTTCTGTTCACATGACTTCAACCAGTGGTTTGAAAGCAAGCAAATTCCAAAGACAATTCAAATATTTTGGAATTTTTATATTCTGTTTTCAGGCAGAATGACAGAAACACAAGCCACATTGTTCAACACCAGGGAACTGAAATAACAGTGGGGAAATAGCCCTTATGGAAAGTCTAAATTTGCAGTTCTGGAAGGAGCAGGATTGTAAGCTTATTTCTTTGCTAGTAAGTTTTGTATTTGTTTTTGCAATAGATTGTAAAATCAGATTTTGCAATAGATTGCATTAGAAAACACCCCAACAAACCAACCAACCAACCAACCAACCAACCAACCTACCAAAACATAGTCTGAAAAATGTATTTGTGTATGTAGAAATTCATATAATAAAGCTGTCTGTGTACTTAAGTTACTAAGTTACAAAAAAAATTGCCCATTCCTGTTCAGCTAATTTGTATTAATCTGTGTGTTTCAGGTAAATCTAGTCTGTTATACTTTCCAACTGCTCTAAGCTTAAAGAATTTCCCAAGAAACTGCTCTAGGTATGTGGTACAAGTAACAGGAAAATATATCAGAATGTTATTTTGAACTCTCAATAGGACTGATACTCATAAAATCCTGCAGGCAATTTAAGAAAACTTCCTTATGTGTGAACGGAACAAAGCTTTTTCCACTGGATGAAAACTACATGAGGATTTGAGATGCAGAAATTTGAGAATTTGAGCTGCATGAAAAATACAACGTGCCACTTATTTATTTAAAAATAAGTCTTTAGTTCAACTGAAATTTATACTTACATTTATAATTTATGTTTTATACTTATAATACTATATATTAGTACTCAATTTTTTTACTATTAATAAGTCATGTTCAAGAAAATGTGGCACTTTATGTTTGTGTATTTACCCATGTGTATCTTGAGCTAAAGATGTTTGTATTTTAGGTTTAAAAACCATCTATATAGAATCTTTATTTACAAAATTTAAAAATTCTATCTCCCATCAAGTTAGGCCTTCTTCATTTTGTGTTACTCTTGTATGACTTTTTTTCCTGAATACTGTTAGCAATTCTGAGGAATAAAAATGGCAAATATTTTAGTCTTTTCAGATTATATCAATCACCACTGTTTCCAATATCAGAGTATTTGAGAATTTGGCAGACATTTTTATGGTTACATAATGTCTCATACACACATATCAAAAGATTTGTTTTGAATTTCAACAATTTGCTACTGTGTTAAAGAAAACAGCCACACATAGCAGGATCAAAATATGTATAGTCTGTAACAAACTGCAGCAATATTCAGAACAGTATGGCTGCTGGCTCAGCACAGCAACAAAATTTAAGATGGAGTGCACTGAAAGCATTATACATTTCAGGCTACATAAATCAAAAAATCGTTTTTCAAAATGAGTTGCCTTGTAGGGGCTTTCTGCCTTTTTCTGAAACATCTGGCATCTGCTGTCATTGAGAGAACATTATTGGCCTAGGCAGAACATCTATTTGCTCCAATATGGCATTTCTTATGCTCATATACAGCACATCCTTATAAATTATTGTTATTTTTAGCTGAAAAAAGAAATGGACAGAGCACTATTGGTGTTGCAGGCCCTTTTACTTTTTCTTTTCTAATATTGTTCCTTGCTGCACCCTAAATGAATGATGGAGTTTGGTTTGTATTTTCAGAAAGAAAAATTTGCTGGCTTTATCATTCAGTGCCAAATGCCACAAATTCCAATCTTCCATTGCTCTATTTCTGATGAATATTAGTAACATTCTTAATTTCAGAACAGAATAAAGTAGTATATTTCCAAAGAGGCAGAAAGCAAGTAATTTAGACATAAAAAGGCTTCTTTAATAGACTTAGCTCTAATTTTCAGAAAATAACTGTCAATTTTTTGTTGTAAAAAAATATACTTCCATTACAGTCCATGAAATTTTTTCGGTTGTTATTTTGCCTTGGACATTGACTTGAATGAAGGACCATGATTTTGATGAGTTTCGTTTCCAAGAAAAGAAGGAAAGTAAAATGAAAAGAGCACACATATTAATAGATAATTACTGCTTAATCCTTAAAGCTTAAAAGTGAATTACAGCACTGAAGGGAAAATGATTATAGAGACATCCTCCGGAGTAAGATCAACAATCAAAAACTTTTCTGAATGAAGAGAAAACACTCTTTGGAACTTTTTGGCTTCAAGTGGCAGCAAGCTTATTGACAACCTGAAATGTTGCTGTGAAGCTGTGCTCTGGTTCCACATCATCATTGGGAGGCCAGGGTGATTCACCACTCACTGTGGAGAGATGCATACCTCTTGCTGAGCTTCTGGTAGGGTTTGGAAAAATATGAGACTTCCATCCAGAGCAGCTGAGGTGAAAAAGCTCCTTGAAAATCAGAGTCAAACAAATTAAAACTTCATAGTGATAGATTTTTTTCAATAAATTAAGAATGAAGTCAAAGCATACCTCAATTAATCATCCTCTGTGTCCTAAGCTTTGGTGTAAATCGTTCTAGTGAAGCATATAGCTCTAAGGGTTTAAACCTTTTTTGGGTGCAGACAGGCAGCAGATAGAGAAGTGTTTGTGCAGGTGTCTGTGTATGTGTGCATGCAGGAGTCAGTGCATGCCGGGGGCGAGGGACAGGGCTTAAGCCACTGATTAGGCACGTAAATTAAAGTGTCAGCAACAAAAATAATAGCAGCAAGATACTTGTCTTTGTTCTGCCCGATAAAGGCTGGGAGTAGTTTTTCACTGGCCATTTCCCAGAAGCCCTGTGTGAGCAGTCTGATTTCAATTAAACCACAAAATTTTCCTACCTCAGTCTTCTTCTCTGGGTGCAAATATAATGTCTCTAGTATGTGAAAAGTGTTACAGATCAATACGTGTTGTGACAGTTTGAAGGATTTTTTTTTATTTGAGAAGGGAATTTATGGAAGAGGGACTGTCATCTGACAGAGTAAATTCTTGTGTCTGAATGATGAATATGATCAAGCAGTGTTAACATATTGAGATAAGTTGTGAACCTTGCTCTCATAATGTTCAGGACTAGGAACTGTATTTCCCACCATTTTTGAGTTTGTATGGAGCAATTTTGTTTTGTTTTCTTAGCAGCATCTGGATTATTTGTCTAAATAAATTTTTATGTTGGTAAGGAAGGAACTATGCATCCAGGAAGCGAATTGTCACACACCTCTCGATAAATTAGATTTCAATGAACAGACCTTCAAGCAATCTTCTCATTTCCAGTACTTGACAGAGAAAAGGAGCAACGCCCTTTCCCCTACTATGCAACTTTTACTAAAGTAGGAGATAAAGTAGGGAAAATAAACAAATGAGGACAGCCAGCTGATTGCAATGGATCTACTAAATCTAAACTAAGGAAACTGGAATTTAATACAATTACAACTTTATTTCATGGTCTTCCTACACCATGTTTGGTATAGTGTGAATTTTTCACACAATAAAATCCATTAAAGCTTGGAAATTTCTACATGTAGAAGTAGCCAGTAACATCCTTTTTTAGTCTACCTGAGGTAGTCAGAAAATACAGTTTTGACTCAGCTCCTACACATGGGCAAAGCAAAAAGACATTTAGAAACCAGAAGAAAATGAAAAATATTGATCTTTGAGGAAAGATGTCTTTAAGAAAAGGAAGCAGGATGAAAAATTTTGACAACACAAATGGAAGAACTTCATATTTGGCTCAGCAGCAGTGGTGTGAAGCACTAAGAATAAAGGTAAAACTGACACCTGAATTTCTCAAATTTGTGATTTTGGACCACATTCAAATATATAGCTTCAAATTAAATTTCAGCAACTGCAAACTCATAGCGACACAGTCCAAAAAAAATGTTTGCAGCACACAGAAAATGAAACTGACTACCACGACAGTGGTACACTTGGCAGGAAGGGGGCATTGATTCAAAACCACCAAATTTATTTTTAAACTGTGTTTCTTTGTGAGCCTACAATCATTCAGATTGTATTAATGAAGCAAAAAAACAATATTTTGACTTCAAATTGTGTGCATAGGTGTGTCTAGTTGTGTATACGTTTGTAAATCTGAGAAATATATTTGTATGAATATGTACACATTAATGTCCATACAGATTTGCATAAAAATAATTTGTAAGTACAAATAATAATTGTAAACAACTAGGAAAATATTACTATATTAAAAAGCTAATTAAAATTATTTAGGTGTCATCTAATGAAACTAGGCTTCCCTTTTCAATTTAAACTTCTGCAGACCCTTATTATTCCTTATTGACCAGTGTAGCTCACACTCATGCATTTTAATTTTCTCCTTTAAGGAAACCAAAAACATTACATTTCTCTCAGCATTGTATGTTATCCTTGTTGTGCACATGAAAGAAAACCCAATTTATATTTGTTATTTATTGTATAAAAAAATATCTTTCACAAAACAAATTAACAAAAAGAAGAGATTTATGAACAAGAAAAAGATTTCTACATGTAATTATAAAAAACACTGTTTTATGAAGTCTTTAAATACAGTCAGATAGAAAAAGGCCCTGAAAATAAATAGATTCATTAAAAAAAATTTCAGCTACAGTTTAATCCCCTATATGTAGTAATGACACTTCTATTGTGTTGATATGCATAGCATATTTTCTTGCAAACAAAGACTGTCTCATTTCCATCAATCTGTTAGACAATATTTTTAGTTATGATCCAGGCTTTTTTTCCAACTAGAACACATTTCTAAATATGACCTCTTCTATACAGTCATTCTGCTTCTTTGTCACTACCTGATACCCATGAAAGATCTCCATATCTCCAAAGATGGATTTTCTGTTTCTTTTAAAACATGGATTTAAATATGACTATTACAAATTCACCTGTTTGTAAAGTTAAGTCTAAAACCAACTTTACTGTCCAAATCAGGCAAAGAAATTGTACAAAAGAAAAAAAAGTTGGTGTTAATTCTCATGATAACATGTTCAAAATGCAAAAGAGTGCTTTTGAAATAAAAAATGAATACTAATTTTTATTTTATTTTTAATTTAATGTAATAAAATTTGAGCAGGGTTTAGTATTTATTTTCAGTATTCTTATGTAGTGTACATCTGGCACTAAGATGCCAGTACACAAAACAAGCAGGGTGGAAAGATCAAAACTGCCTGACAGAAGGTTTTTCCTGAACAGACTATAGGAGCATAATAGAGAATAAGATGACCATCAGCCAGAGTAAAAAGTGAAGACCTGCAATGGCAGATTTAGCTTTCAAAGAAGTATGAAAGAACAGGGATATTTGTTGCAGCAGAGGATAATGTTGGAGTGAAAATACCTGTATCTGCATATGGTGTAATACTTCCAGGAATGGGTGGATTAGTTGTGGTGGGAAAAGGTGCAATTGGTTGGAAAGAAAGCCCCCATCATCAACTGTGTGTGTGAATACAAATGTGTGATTAGACCATTTGAGGATTATTTACAAAATCATATGTAGAAATTTTTAGATGGTTTGTTACAGTCTAGTGCTATGGTATACCTGCTGTCTCATTGATATTGATCCTGAATGCATAGTTCAGTGATTGCCACTTAATTGCATGTCATTAATAAATCAATAAACTGATCTGATCTTGATTTGGTTCAAACTACATGTACTGAGCAGTTTTTTCCTGTGATAAGTCTTGGAGATGCAAAATGGGACTAAAAAGAGCTGTCTTAGAATAACAATGTCCACCTAAATGAGACAAAACCCAAAGTTCAGCCACAATGGGGAAAAAAAAAAAAGTTTAAAAATGTAGGTTTTAAATTGGCTGCCTTTTTATAATAACAACTGTGTATTCACAGTCCTTTCTTAAGGCTTATGATTTCCAGGTTTTTCTGCAAGAATGACAAGCACAAAACTCCTTTTTTTACTCCCCAATCTAATATAAGAGTTGTGCCTTGATAAAAAGAGCCTTGCCACCAGATCTTAAGAACAGTCAGGGATTTTGCTTATGTTCCCTGCTTTAAGAAAAAATTAGGTTGATTGTCCAAGTCAAGGCAAATTAACCTCTTTTTCTATAAGCTACATGAATAGGGTGATGTAGATAATGGCAAGGGAATTGGAGAGAAAAAAAACCACCTCTTCTACACTACCTGATAAAGAAGTAGACATGTTCTTGGCAGTAACCAGGCGGAAATGACAGGAAACAAACAAATAAAAACAAAAAGTGAAAAGGAAACAAGCGCAATGATTCTGATGGGTTAATCGCAGAAACAACAAGAAGAAAACCTCACTGCCCTCCACTTTTCCATTTGTTATGGCCACTAACGAAAATAAAATGTTGCTTCTAATAACTTTCGCCTCATGTTTACTGACATGTACATTTGAAAGCATAAAGATTAGTAAGATATAATGCCCCCAGCTGTGATTGTGAAAGCTAATATTATTGTTCTTTCACAGCTTCTTATGTGCTAAAGCAAATGACATTTCAGAATGCTTAGTACTTAAAACGAATTTCAGACAGAAAGAATTTGACAGCTAACAACAAACCTTTAACATAAACATATTTTCCTTTCTCTGCTACTCTGGAAATTGCCTCACCACCCTGACTCTGATCACTTTCTCTTAGGGCTGTTTGCACTGTTTGCCAGTAATTTTTCTTCAGCTTCAAAAATACCATTTTAAAGCACTCTTGCCAAACTTATTTTTGTCAATAATAGATTTATAAAGGTGACAGACTGAAATTACAAATGTATTTCACAATGAATCACATCAGGTAGGGGTCACAGAGAAGCAAATGTTAAATATATAAATAGAAAAATATCTTCTTATGTTACTTTTACTTCTTGATCATCTGCTTATTTGCATAGTGTTGATTCAATTTTAAAAGTGTGATTAAAAATACCTTCCAAGCTATTTTACATTAAGTTGTTATGCTCTTTAGTTTTTTTCTATAATGTAACTAGGAAGCTTACATTGCTCTTTTAACAGATAGCTGGAGAATGTGTCATATGACGATGTACAACAGTCAAAAACAATTCATCACAAAATCTTTTTTTAATGCAAATGTACCATCATCATCACACAGCTCCAAAAAGCTTGATTGCAATTAGCATAGAACAATAGCGTGATGGGTGAGACTCATTGCCATATAATAGCTAGTGAAGAAAGCAAAGAAAAAAACAGAAAACATTTTGTGGGCAAAGCAATTGAGTTTCATCACAATGTGCCTTAAATAGAACTTCACACTCTAACCACATACACTATAGTGACTTTCTTACATATATTTGAATAGCACTAACTATTGATCCTGAAGATTAATTTTCTAATTCATGGAGAAACAGAATTTCACTTTATTTTGAGTGGGTGAGTAATGTCATGATTCTTAGTGGCATAGTTCACAGGTTTACATCGTAACTAGTACATGAGAATAGGTTTCTAGAAAAATTCTGAAGCTTGTGCAAATACTTTTTTTGAACTAAATACGCAGTGGTCTGTGACATCAAAATAAGCTACAGTTCATATACAGTTTAAATACAAAAATTTAGAGAACATTTATTTGGCTTCTTATAATGGAGTGGTAAAGAAGGAAGAAATCTCAAGCTCTGAGTAATACTTAGACATCTTAAATTCTAAGTGAATTTTCTACTCTGAGTTCCTACTTCATCTGTTCTGATCTCTGAAAAATAATTTCAGAAAAAAGTATTTTAAAATGAGTATTTTATGCATGGAAAATATATTGCTGATTATTCATTTTATAAAACATTATCTAGTTGCATTTTATAATTTAAATCTTTGGGGGATGATTACACTGCATTCTTACACTGAAATGGGAAAAAAGGCCAACCTAAAACCAGAAGCAAACCACATGTAGAGAAAACAATTGGCTTTTTTAAAAGATACTTTTTACAACTTGGTATCAGGACCTACAAATCTAGATCATGATTTAAAAAAAAATAATTTTTTTTAATTAAAAAAAATTACTCCAAAGATAGGTGGTATTCTAAGAGAATATTATCTAAAGAAGAATTTTTTTTTTCCTGTTTAACAAAGTCATTAGAAGAAAAAGGCAGTGATAAGCTCTTTGTTAAAAAGACATTCCAGCTCCCCCTCAAAATCGATGTCAAAGCCCTTTTCTAATTTTAGTGGACTAAATTTGATCTACCCTCTAGGCTAAAATTGGCTGCCTCTTTATTCAGGACCAATTCCATAGCACAGAAAGATTTTCAAGAGACTTAAAGAGAGTAAAAATCAATTAATCAGATGAGGATGGAACACCAAGTTTAACCCTGGTAGGCAGCTAAGCCCCACAAAGCTGATTGTTCGCTTTCCCCTAGAGGAATGGGGAAGAGGGCCAGAAGGGTGTGAGAAAATTTGTAGGTTAAGATAATTTAATAAGTAATCCAAAATATGTGTGTCCATTTAAACAAAAGAATGAATTTGTTCATTCCTCTGATCAACAGGCAGGAGTTAAGCCATCTCCAGAAAAGCAGGGGTCCATGACAAAATCAGGGAATAACAGAATGGGTAAATTTGGAAGAAACCACAATGGGGTCATCTAGTTCAGCTTCCCTGCTCAAGCAGGGCCATCCCACAGCACATGGCACAGGTTCTGGAATAACTCCAATGAGGGAGACTTAACAACCTCTTCAGGCAATCTGTTCCAGTGTTTGGTTACCCACACAGTAAAGCTCTTCCTCGTGCTCAAGGTGGAACTTTCTGTGCATCATTTTCTGCCCATTGCCTCTTGTCCTGTTTCTGGGCACCACTGAGAAGAGCCTGGAAACATCCCCCTCTTCAGATAATCACAGACACTGATGAGGTCCCTTTTCAGTACTCTCTTCTCAAGACTGAGCAGCCCCATCTCTTCCAGCCTTTCCTTGCAAGAGAGATGCTTCTGTCCCTTAATCATCTTCATGGTCCCTAGTGCACTGCTGGCTCATGGACAGCTTGTTGTCTACCCCTAAGTCCTTCTCTGCAGAACTGCTTTCCAACAGATCAGTCCCCACCCTGTCCTGGTGCCTGGGGTTGTCCTTCCCCAGGTGTAGGACCCTGCACTTGCTTTTGTTAAAATTTATAGCTAATAGCAAGTTTGTCTCTGCCCATATCTCCAACCAGCTGAGATCCTTCTGAAGGACTGCATCTCTCTCTGGGTATCAGCTGCTCCTCCCAGCTTTGGGAGTTAACTTTCTGATGAGGCAACTGTGCCTTCATCCAAGTTGTTGATGAGTAAGTTAAACAATACCGGGGCCAAGGTTGACNTGGGGATGAGATGGCCCCTAGAATGAGGGACTCCAACACCTTTCTGGGCATTCAGGTGAGGCTGACTGGCTGTTTTTTTCTTGCCCCTTTTGAAGACAGAGGTGATTTTTGCTTTCTTGCAATCCTCAGGCACCTCTCCCAATGGCTGCAACCTTTCAAAGATGGTCGTGAGCAGCCTCATCATGGTGAGCATGTGAATGCTGAGCACTTATGGATGTTGAGAGTCAGGCCCCATGGACTTGTGGATCTCAACTTTTCCCAAGTATTCTCTAATCCAATCCTTCTTGAACAAGGGAAAATCTTTCTTCCACCCTTTCTTTTCCCTGGTTTGCTGTGTCAGAAATTCCTGAGTGCTGGTCTTTTCACTGAAAACCAGTGAAAAGAAAGCATTCAGTAACTCTGCCTTCTTTGCATCCTCTTTCACCAGGGTGCCCCCACCCCACCCCCATTTAGTAATAGTCCCAAGTTATCATTTGTTTTCTTCTTGTTATTGATGCATTTGAAGAAGGCCTTCTCGTTGTCCTTGACATCCTTGACAAGATTTAATTCCAGGTTGATCCTAGCTTTCCTCATCTGACTTCTACTTACTCTAAGACAAGCACCATAATTCAGCCTCCCCATTCCTCACTCATTACACCAGCTTTTACCACTGAGCATGATGCCATATGGTACGGGATGCACCTTTGGACAGCTGGGGTCATTTGTCCCAGTTGTCCCATCTCCCAGCCATCTTGCTGGCTGGGCACTCTGAGAAGCAGAAAAGGCCTTTACATTGTGTAAACCCTGCTGAGCAATACCCAACCACTGGTGTGTTACCACCACTGTTCTCACTGCAAACTCAAAAAATAGCACCATACAAGCTACTATGAAGAAATTTAACTCTGCTCCAGGCAAAACTAGTATACCAGCCTAAATGGAGTAAGGAGCAATGGCATTCATTTATAAATAGATTACATCTTTCATAACACCAGCAACAAATGTGGTCTTACAAAAGTCATTAGTTTCCCTAACACATCCATACATTTTCTTTTTCTCCCTGTGTGCGTCACAGCTTATGCTCCCAGTTGTTGCCGTTATGTCATTATTTGCACAAATGCTGATTTGACATTAAACCATTTGAAGTTAGTTGACTCACTGGAGTCAGCAATTCTCATTCATGAAGCATACCAGATACTGAAATTAGTCTTTTTTTCCACACCAGCATCAGAAGACAGAAAAGAAAAATCTTTCAGAATCCTATTTGAAAAGATAAACTTGCCCCAAAATTTGTTTCAGTCTCAGAAAACACATGTGTTTTCATACTGGAAATATAACACTAACTCAGGATTGGAAAAGCTAGACTTCAGATATCTTCTTATTTGCTTTTCTCTCGTATCACATCAAAACAAGGAAAACAGACTCCTGAATCTACACCCTAGGCTAGTCAATTTTACTTGGTTTTCAGAGAGTGGGTAGGAATTTCAATGACAAAAAAAGCTTCGCCACCGCAAATAATGTAATTATTTTTTATTGCTTAAGACTTCATTTACATGGAAAGTTCTCCATGATGTGTGATTTCCAGAAATTTCCTTTTTTTCCCAGGTTTTTTTTTCATATTTAATTTTTCCAGATGACTAGTAACAATCATTATGAACATTTATATTTTTTGTCTAATGGAAGTGATACAGCCTTTCTAAACATAAGAGTTAAGTAATTTAATATTCTATAAAAGGTTTTTTTCTCATCTCTGTTGCTGGCTAGACACTGAGGTGGACATCACTCCTAATGCCCAGACAGCTGTCCCTGCTTTATTCTTGCATGTACATCGCTATAGCTCTGACTTGAAGAGAGAGAATCCTCTGATTTGCACCTACCAACTGCAAAAAAGTCAAAAAGATCAATTTCCTTTGAATTGTATTATATTTGGCTCAGGTGATAATTGTGATACCATAATTGACATGGACTTTTCTGGTTTTTTTTGTGTTTTGTTTGTTTGCTTGTTTGCTTGCTTGTTTTGTTCCTGGTGGGGTTTTTTTGTTGTTGTTTGTGCATATGGAGGGTTTTTTGTTGGTGGTTTTTTTGGTTTTTTTTCTGCGTGTCAACTGCCTGGTTATTATTCTGCTCTTTTAAGTAGGTGAAACACGATTTCTTTCCTTACATGTAGTGAAGGACATTTAGAGTGTACTTCAGCTGGTTTTTTTTCTTTCTTACCATCTGAACACCTTCTGAATTGAATTTTCTGTACTTCACTATTTCCATTCAATTCTTCCCTTTATACTCTATATATTAACTCTCACTTTGCAGTGTTCTTCTAGACTGCCATCTCCTGACTGCTCTGATATCCTAATGCTACTGTGCTGCTTTGTCTGTGACATGAAAAGAGTATATCCTAATTTTGGGAAAGTTGCAATCCATCAATCTACATTTGCTCCTAAGCCTTCTGCGTGACTTTTATGATATAATTTAGAATGAAAAAGAAATATGATTTACGACTATATCTAAAGCATAACATCTTACTCGAAAGATTATGGTTTACTGTCTGGCCTCTCCACTGTAATTTGTTTATGCTCTCACTATGGAAACACAAAGCTCATTTGTTTACTCAGATTAACAGTGCTATTATTCACTTTGTTCCTATACATTCCTTTAATTTAAATGAGTGTATAGTTCAGTTAGCTCACATAAATTGTGGAATGATTAAAAATTCTGTAATCTACACTGCTCCTTTTAAGTTAAAAGACATAATGCTGCATTTGCAAAATAATTCAAGTCATTCATTTACAAGTTAATCATACAGTATGTTTTTCATCTTAAATATTTTTTTACTCCATAGTTTGAAAAATTTATTAAGAAATATATGTACTCGAGGTCAGGACTCAGATTTCATTAAGATTTGCATCTGTGTTAAATCCATGTTTGATGACTACAGCAATTATACAAACTAGTAGTGTCAGTTCCAAGGGAAAAAAACTCAACCAAATCACTTCTGGCAATCTCCTAGTTTAATGCCATCTGTTGTGGTTTAACCCCAGCTGGCAGCCCAGCCCCAGGCAGCTGCTTGCTCACTGCCCCAGCAGTGGGGTGGGAGAGAGAATAGGAATGATGAAAACTACAAAACTGATGGGTTGAGATACAGACAGTTTAATAGGGAAAGCAAAAGCCACACATAGAAGCGAATAAAAACAAGGAATGAATTCCCTGTTTTCCATGGCTGGGCAGGTGTCCAGCCATTCTCAGCAGAACAGGGCCCCATCACACTGATGGTGACTTGGGAAGTCAACAATCACTCCAAATGTCCCCCCTTCCTTCTTTCTCCCCCCACTTTATACACTGAGTGTGATATCACACAGTCTGGAACATCCCTGTGGTCAGTTGGGGTCACCTGTCCCAGCTGTGACCCCTTACAAACTCCCACGCACCCCCAGCCTCCTCACCAGCGCGGCCATATAAAAAACAGAAAAGCCCTTGCCTCTGCACAATCCCGCCTCAGCAATAACAAAAACATCCCTGAATTATCAACCCTGTGCTCGGCACAAATCCAAAACACATCCCCATACCAGCCACTGTGAAGAAAACTGACTCAAATGCAGCCAAAGTGAGCATACCATCTCTAACTAATAAAAAGTGCAGATACTTTTCATGCAATAATAAATCCAAAAAGGTAATTTTTACTTTAAAAACAATAAACTGCAAATATTTTGAGCTAAATTTATTTCTGAAAATAGAGGACAGCTAAGCACAGTGGACTTTTTCGTGACCTTCTAATCCTATTTATCCAATCAGATAAATTTTAGAGCATAAATTAATCAAAACACATACCTTAAATGCACTCTTTATAAAAAGTAAAATACCTCTCAACTTAGAATTTGGTTTGCTATGAATTTAGGTGGTGGTCATTTTAAGCTATTCAGGTGCTTGTTGTGTTGTTGGTTACAGTAAAATAAACCCACTCTGATACGGGGTATCAAAATATTATGTCTGTGAGGTTGTACAGAGAACTATGAAAATTATTCTGAACACAAATCTTTTGAAATTACAAAAGTCATTGACAATAAACTGTGTTGCTAGGAGACTGGAGCCATTGAAATTGTACCTCCATTTAAAATAAGAATGTTGATTAAAAAACATTCTCAGAAAATAATGAATAAAGGTGTCAGAGGTATCTGTTATGCCAAAGATCAAACAGAGCATTTAATTTGTAAGCCAGAGCAATATATCCAACTCTTTAACAGCTGACAATTCGCCATAAGAACTTCAGGACAAGGATGGAAGATAATAAAACTTCAGACCCTGCTTACATCCGGAGTTGTAGTACATCATACTGCAGCTTCAGGAATTCTTTATCTGTATATTGATGTTGCATCTTTAAATTAAGAATGTTGTGAAGTAAGAGCTATGATGTCTCCTAGTTATGTGATTTAAAGAGCAAAGACAGCATCTGAAGAACAGAGATGACTTCAGTTGTAAAAATATTGCTGTGAAAGTTAAAAGAGCATGGAACCAATTCTATTTTCTTTAAGTGCTGAAGAAGTGACGTAAGTGGATCTTTTTTAATTACAATGGATTGACTACATGTATTAATGTATTACAACATGTGGAGAAATTCTACACAAACAAATGGAAAACTTCAAAATTAGGTTTTCCATAGAGAAGAAATCATGCTGCTAAAGAAATGTCACACAGCACAAAAAAGAAAAATGTATGCATTTAGTTACCTTAAAGACAGTATCTGGATCTGGAAAAGTACTATATGGATGGACTAAATACATGGTTCTGCTTCTCTGCATGTTTGCTGGTTTGACAGAGTATTTGCTGTTATAACAGATTTTTCACTGGTTAACACACAGATCTAAATGAGTTCCCCATTTTCAAAAGAGTCTTCTCTTGTCTATCAAGCTGCTTTCTAGTTGTTTGTTATTTCTCCTCATACTCTGGATTACAGCATAGCTCTAGAAATTTGGGACGTTTTCATTTTTTGGGAGTAAAATACTTGTTGAGAGATGTTTTCCTAATTCAACAGTGTTTTTTACTTGTTTTTCTTTGTTTTTCAGCATAAAATGGGGAATGCAGCTATGTATTTTTACAGTCTTTGTGTGTGTGTGTATACTGTAGAGTCTGTCAACATAAAATTTTCTTTGAGTTAATAATATTCTGAATCCCAGACTAGCCTAAATGAAAACAATGTGAAGCTATTTCCTTATCATAACAACATCTTGCCAGAATATTTCAGTCTTTGCCATTAACATTATTAAGTTCCATTCCACCGCCAAATACTTCAAAAACTCTTACTCATTTGTCTTTTTTGTCATATCACCATCATTTTTACATACTAAGGTGATTCCAAGAGTTTACTGTAAATCTGCAAAATACTTCAGGTAATTGCAGTGGAATCTGTGGAAAGAGTATACAGACCATATTCTTAATTGTTCTCCGACCATATCACCTTTTTATTTATTTTTTCTCTGGCCTGTTTTCAGAATTAGGAGACATGACAAAAAATTTCATCCAGTTCTGTTGAAAGGTATAAAAATTTTACCTTTTCTTTCTCTCTTTTTTTCTTTTACTATGAAGAAAAAATGATAAAATAATTTTTAATAAATTCTATTTGCATGATGAGTTCAACACCTAAGATACTGGTATTTTTTTTGTGCCTAAGGGTGGAGCTGAGATTTAAACTTTATCCTGGATGCTTTTATAAAAAAGGGAAGAAAAACAAGCCCCTCCAAGTGAAAGCACAGACTTTGAGTCAATATTATGCTTTGGGTTTCATGGAGGGTTGTTGGAGTGTAAGATCTGCAGGAGCAGCTTCTGTGAGAAGATATCAGGGCTGTTTTTATGTCAGAAAGAACCAGTTTTAGCTCCAAAATGGATCAGCCATGGCTCGAAGCTGAGCCAGTCAGCCATGTTTGTGGCACCTCTGTGATAAAATATTTGATAAAGGGTAAAAAAATAATGTACACATCTGTGAGAGAAGGATGGGGAAAATGTGAAAGAAACAACATTAAGGTTAGTGAATTAAGAGGGGGAGAAGTTGCTCCATCTCCAGAGCAGAAATTTCCCTACAGTTTATGGAAGACCATGTTGGAGCAGATACCCACACTGCAGCCCATGGAGATTCAATGTCAGAGCAGGAGCTGTAGCCCATGGGAGTCCCATGTTGCGGAATTCTGAAAGACTGCAGCCCATGGATAGGACCCACACTGGAGCAGTTCTTGGAGGATTTTGTCCCATAAGAGGGATCCCATGATGGATTGTGCTGGAGCATGGGGGGAAGAAGAAGTGGAATAGAGTACCTGTTATGGACAGACCACAATTCCTATTCCCCATCCTCCTCTACTTCTCCAGGTGTGGAGAAGGTAGAGGTATTAAAAATGAAATTGAGCATGGGAAAAAGGAGTGTTGGGGTAAACAAGTATTTAGTTTTGTTTTAATTTCTCACTGCTCTCTTATTTCTAACCTACTCTGTTCTTAATTAGCAAAAAATTAAATTAATCTTACCCAGTCTGAGTTGGGTTTTTTGCTCGTGTTGGCACTTGTTGATTGATTTTCCTGTCCTTATCTTGATCTGTGAGCTTTTTACTACATTTTCTCCTCCTGTCCTCAGAAGGGGGAGTGAGAAAGCAACTTGGTTTACACCTGGTGGCCAGCAAATCATACTGCTGCAAGTCAGTAAAGAGCGTGGGAAATAGGTTTGATGCTCTTGTAGGACACTTATGCATGGGGTCTGAACTATGCTCTTATCTCCAGAGAAAGGCTTAAATGGCATTTTTTTAAAATGCAGCAGGTTTAAAACACAGTAACACCACTTTATAAACCGGCCACAAAGACATCTCTGTGCAGCACTTATAAAAAAGTAACAAAGTATATTTGCATAGTCTCAGTTGCAGCATTTGAAGTACAACTAAACAAGGTTACTACTTTTATTACAGACACCTAATCCTACAGGCAGCTATGAATAAACAATACTCCAATGTCATGTAAAATGATAATCTAGAACAGAAAGGTTTATTAATAGCCTACTTTTTTAAAAGAGTAAAGAAGAAAAGTAATTAACTACAAGCAGGCTTAACATCCCTATGCACATACAGAAAAATAGGACAAAGTGTACACCATTTCTTGAAGACATTTAAAACACAAGAACTTTTGAAAGTCATCAGAGGAAACTCCAAATTAATTTTTTTTTTTAAAAAGAAAACATTCTGTTTTGGTGAGAAATGTACTGTAGTACTGGTTCATTGACACTTGAGAGAATATAGACAAATTTGTTTGTGTCTTTTGCTCCTGGATGAGACTGTACACCTCAAAAGTATCTAAAGAGAGTGGAGGTACATGAATTTCAGCACTTTTGGATATCCCAGTATTTTAACATCTGACAGGACAAATAGTTTAAAATATTCTTCTTGGCTTAATGAACAATGTCAAAATACTTCATTTAAAGCTTGTGCAGTATCCAATTAACATTTTTCCATAATTAGCAGCTGACTAATTCACTCTACCCAGACAGGACATCCTTCTGATGGGATTGTTCTTGTTATTTATGTCTCTTTGATGATGTGCTTCCTGGGAGCTGCAGTTCTTAAATATTCTAGCCAATGGAAGGAAAATGAGATGTAAAATATAATTCCTACAGAAAATATAATGCAAGGGAAACTGAATACCTACTTGGATTGATAATATATGAAAAGAAACATTGCAAATCTGTGAGAATTTTAGCATTTAGATATTTCAGAAACTGATTTTTATACCTGTTGAACAATGATAGAAAGCAAAAGATAAATCAGAAAATTATTTTTAAAGAGTGAAGAATTAATATTTAAATATCGGAATGTTTCCTAGCCATTAAAACTAGCTAAAAATCTAGTCTGTACAATTATTAAAATTAATAAAAAAATTCCCTGTTTTCCAGCATATGTCCTGCATATTTGTTATGAGACTGTGCATTCATGAGGTTAATACTACCCGAGGAAATATCAGAAATATTAAATGACCATTAGCTAAAATATTATCAAAAGAATAACTCGTTGAGATGACGAGACAGTTTTAAAAAAATTATACTAGGTGTGAGGGCCTTGGGGTTTTTTGGGTTTTTTGGTTTTGCTTTGGCACACTTTTCCTCAAGAAAGATAATGAGGAAAAAAATCCAAACCACAAATGTCTGAACTGAACCAGTAACAACATGCCATTTCCATCCCTAAGTTCGACAGCACTTACCTTAAATCATTCTGTTCATCACTGTAAGTAAACAAACAACTAAGAAAAAAAGACCAAACAGAAGTGCATATTAGCATCAGGGAAAAGCTATCTTCCAGTTCAGTACAGTTTATTTAATATTTTGTTCAAGACAGTCTATGCAGGAAATGATTTTTTAATTCCTGTTCCTTTTTAGTTTTCTTCTCCTTCCCCCAAATCTTGACTATAGAAATACTATTTTAATTTAAACTTCTCTTTCTAAAATTGAAATATTTATCTTATACATTAAAGAAAAGGGGCAAATAGTACCTTGGTTAGAAGACCAAAACTATCAAACTTAATTGAATAGAAAGTTTTAAAATTAATTATAATCCTTACCTCCAGTCCATCAGCAATTCTGGAGTGGCTTTTCTTGCCTAACTAAGGAAAACACACTAGACTCAAAAGCTTAGTCATAATTGTCACTTACACAGTAAACAAAAGCTTACAAAATAATCTTTAGACCATCAAAAAAAAATTAATTTGAGAAATAAGACCAATAAGACAATAAGAATTTCTGATGCCTTAAGAAATATTCTTGGTCTAAGAGCTAGCAAGCTTTCCAGAGAAAGACATGTAGAATTAATTGTAAATAATCATAGTATTTTTAGGGCGCTCAGGTTTATTTTATAATTTTCTATGTTAAAAGGGACACAATTACTGACTTGATTTATAAGGATTGTTTTCAATGCTTGTGTCCTTTAAACCACAATGAATAGCCCCAAATAACTACAGGAGAAGGAGTCAATTCACCAAAGCGACATTAAGACATCAGTAAGATAGAGTCTCCAGTTCCCTCAGGTGGCTTATCTATCACTGAAACACATATTTACAACACCAGCACCCCATTCTGATGTTGCTATCATATTATTCATTAATGGTCATAATTCAAACCAGTGGAGAGAGAAAAGAAAACAATAGTCTCTATTTTAAGTAGCAAGTGTAGCAGGTAAATAACATTTCACTGGTGTCTCCTAAACCAGAGGAAAAAACTTAAGAAAAATTATTAAGATGGCAGAAACTTCCTAAGAAAATAAGAAAAGAAAAAGAAAAAGAAAAAGAAAAAGAAAAAGAAAAAGAAAAAGAAAAAGAAAAAGAAAAAGAAAAAGAAAAAGAAAAAGATCCCCAAAAAACCCAAAAACAAACCCCAAATAAATACTAACAGTACCCTAAATAGTACTTTTAATGATTATTCATAGCAGTTCTTATACCAGACTTATTTTCACCTACTTACCACAATAAATGGTGACAAAATTCTAGGTAAGAATTATCTTTATCTTACTTTGTGTTAATGTATGCTAAATTGTATCAATATGATTCCTGTTAGTGTATATACAATTTGCAATATTTTGGAAAAAAAGCATCATCTGTGATCAAAATGAGATTTCTGAAATAAGGGTTGAAATTTAGTGAAGAATCAAATATTGGTAGCATAGGAATAGATTTTCACCATCTGAATAAACTGTATGTCAATGAGAAAAGTTCAAATTACGACTGACCAGCAGAATTTTAAAAGGTTTAAGGCAGCCTACTAAAAAGGAATGAGAAGAAATATTGAGCACAAGTTATGCCCTGTAGCCCTCTAAGGATCAATGTATCCAGACTGGACGCTGAAAAAGCAGAATGAACAAACAAACCAAACAAACCCTAAACAGCAGTAGACAGTGTATCTTTACCTGTTTGAAAGTTACTCCTGGGATTCAAGAGCAGTGGTAGACACACTGTCACTAGGAGAAACAGAAAACATTTCCCATCTGTAACCTCACTATAAATAGTTTATACTTTTTAATACTGGACCCAGACAATGTTGAACCAAATGTAGGGGAATAAAAAACAAACCCTAGAACTGGTGGAGAAAATATTCCTTGGATCTGCATCTGAATTACTAATAGTGACTTTGGTTTCTAGTGGTTGTCTACAATAAAATCAAGAAGAATCAACAGTTTTTAGGAAGAAATTCTTCATAGATCAAAATTTATTTGAATATGAATGGTATTTTTCTCAATATTAGAAAGAAATAATCTTTAATTCTTTAATATCTTGGGAAATAGGGAACAGAAATTCAGAAAGGAAAAGAAAGATTTGTACATGACTGTACTTTCAGAGTTATACAAAGCTCTGCTTTTGTTCAATTTAAAAGTTCTTTAGAAGGCAAAGACAACATTCAGTAGGGGAAATTTCAAGACCAAAATTGTTTCCCAGGATGATATGTGAAGGGTGAATAAAATTAGACTTACCAGGGAGTGTAACACTGATGGCAATCATCAACTTCTAGGACCACAAGGATTTTTCATTATTTTGTTTGTTTTTATGGTTTTTGGGGTTTTTTTGTGAGAAAGACTGCATCATTTTTTGGGTTTTGTTTAGGTGTTTTTCCCTTCTGCCCGGTTACTCCCCCTTGACCAAGATTAACACCAAAATCATGTAGCTTATTGAGCTAGAGGAATGGGGTATAAAATAATTAAAGAAAAATCACTGATTTGTTTCATGAATCTAACTTTTTCAACACCAACAATTTGGGGTGAAATATTAGAATTACGAACCTCAGAAATCCAGTTATTTTCATGTTTTCATTTAGTGGACTGTTTGAACATATATGTTTAGGGACAATGTAAGACAACTTAAGTTTCAAAGTTGGTGTTTTGCCTGATCCCCTCAATTTTGTGTTTGAGCCTTTTAATGACTTTTGTATTCTCCTATAAATACTTTACTAACCTAGCTGAAACCTGTTTTTCCACCTTTTGTTTTGTTTTGTTTTGTTTTCAGAGACAAAAGTAGAGGTAAACAATGTATTTAGAAGAAACTCTATATTTGTAATATAAATTTACTGCTATGTGTTTATATCAATACCCCCCCTTCCTCTGCCCCCCCCTTTTTTTAGCAGATATCAGTGTTCAGAGATCAGCATCTTTCTGAGAGAAACATGCTGTCAGCATAGTGTTATGAGGTTGATAAATGGCAGCACAGCATGAGATTCTCTTTATTTTAAATTCTGGTTAAAATATGTTAATAATTTCAAATATTATTCTACTATTAGTGTAGCTAAGGAAATATATTTTGCATTTATATGAGATAATTAAAAGATGTTTATACAGAAAAAAAACAGGGTCCTTTTTATGTTAAGATCAAACTCTACCCAGAATTTAACATCTAGCTTGACATTTCATTTAAAAAAAAAGAAGGAGGATATTTTGGTATTTTTAAATGAACATGCCCGTTTGTTCACAAATTAGCAGACAAAAGCTCTGAGGTATATGAAGGAGCTTGTAGTGTTCTTCAGTTTCATATTTAATATGAAGAAGAAATACACTGTTTGATTTTTCTGCTTTCCAGAACTTACCTGGTGGGATTTTTGCAACCCTTAATCAGTTACAAAAGTTTTTGGGAAACTAGAAGAGGCAAGTCTGTTAAATGACTGAGTCATTCTGTGGTAGAGAATAACCAAAGAACAGTGCAGCATTCTCAAGGTACTGTACTGTTCCTCTGATACTGAGAATTGTTACCTCTGTTTGAAGGATACATCCTTGTGACCCTGATTTTACAGGAAGATGCCTTAGGGGTTTTTGTTTGTTTCTTCCCTTTCCTATTCGTTGGTTTGTTTGTTTTGTTATAATATGGTTTCTCTTCATAGATTTTCCTGACCTTATATTGTGTTCTATTTTATTTGTGACGTCACTCAAGTAATGGTTTTGAGATCTTACATGTTTTTTTTTTACTTTTCTTTTCTTTTTTACTTTAGGGGATGATTTTAATATGTGATTCAAACATATGGCACTGGACATTGCAAACAAGAACCTCTTAAAACTCCCAAAGCCACATAGCAAATATGCTCATGTCTTTGCAATCAGAAAATCAATGTTTTAACAAAGGACAGAAGATCAAAACTCAACTCCTGTAAAATGTAAAGTAGTGGAATTTTTATGTGGGAAGATACGCAAATTTGTGAAAGGGTGGATGGACACATGTGCAAAGATTTCACATATATACCAGAACTATAGGCTCAATTTTAGCACAAATAATTGAATAAGCAAGGAAATTTTCATATTTTTTTTCAATTATTGTTATGATGGTGTCTAACATTAATAGACTGAGATCAAAGTCACAAGGAAAGAACCCACAGGATTCCCTAGACTGATGTAGGGTCTCATTATTTGAGATATGGAAAACATAATTGCTGCAATGTCCCAGGCAGAGCACTGAATGTGTCTTTCCCATGCTCAGGACAGAAGTTCTAGCTAGGAAGGAGGCACATTCATTCTGCCACTTTCATTATCCCTCTGTACACAACTTGTAAACAAACTAAACCTGGGGGTTTGGTTTTGTTTTTCTATCCTGTTTAAAAAAGCCAAACATGAAGTGTGAAATCACAACCCTATCACAAAAAAGGAAAAAGAAAAGGGGCCAAAGAAGTAGGTATTGTGGGCAGCCCTACAGCCAGCTTCATTTACATGCACCTACGGTGTGGTTTACTTTTGCTTTGTTATTATAGCTTGTAATGTGATTCGATAAGAACAATTTCCTCTGCTGTTCACCTCTATCAATGCAGTGCTTGATTAAGTGATTCTTATCAGGTACTATAGGTACATCAACCAACAGGGGTCACATTTACATGCTCTACTGGAAAAGAACTTTTAGTTGTTAAGTGCTCTAATAGTTCACAACCTGCTGTGAAACATATGTGGAGAGACATTAGCCACCTACATGTGCTAGGAATGTAAGGAAGACTGAAAAAGACTGTTGTACAAACTGGCAAAATAATTGAAACTTAACTAATAACTTCTCAAGTCAGAAAATGACCGCTTCTTGCAGTGTCATTGAATTTGCACTCTTCGTCAAATGGCTGGAAAAATGAAACAGTAAGAGCATAAAGAGCAAACCAGTCCTACTGAGAAGTATTTTTTACTGAGTATTGATTATCTCTAGGTGAGGGTTATTACATTGCTTCCGTGTAAGATATTCAAAGCAGCATTCACTATCTGACTTGGAAATTTTGTTTTTCAAACAAAGCAGGGATGGAAATTTCTTTTCTTGCATAGATAAAACGTCATTTTTATGAGAAGTGGGTCAAGTTAAAAGAAATTCTGCTGCCTTTTGGTAAAATAAACTGGTGAATTCAAGCTCATTTGGAGAGATACCCATATATTGTAGCCTCTGGTCCTTCCACTAGATGAATTTATCTTGACCTTTGACTGACAGTAAATCCTAACTTGGCTGAAGCATATCCTGTGTTGGCTAAAATTTTAACAAAAGTTACTGGGATGTACTATGTTAACTTGCATGATTTTTCTCAAAGCCTGGTTAGCAACTCTTATGTTATAATCTACGTGTGACCACTTTTCTTCTTAAGAAATGTCGCTCATTTAAAATGTAAGATGAAGTGTACATTAAAGTAAGCATGATCTTGGAGCTTTCAATTTGCTTAGTTTTACTGTATATTGTAATGCATTTTAGATGAGATAAATACAATTAATCATGCATTACATATGTACTAGGTAATAATTAGCTCAGCTAAACTTTGTGCAAGAAAGTTGGAATTTGCATCAAATGTTAATACATTTCTAAGCTCAATTTTCATTCAAGTTTCACCAGTTTGGTTATTTTTTTTTTTCCAAAGTCCTCTCAGTAAAATTTAATTTCATAGTTAATATAGAATGTTTTATTTCTGCCAGCATAAACTGTAAACATCAGAGGTTCAATATCAGACTTAGCATGAGAAAGTGTGCTTTAGGCAAATAGCAATGTCTCTTTCTGTCACATAACAATCTGCTGAAGCAAACCTGATCCAGCTCTGAGAGGATTCAATGCTGCCAGGCTCTCAGCAAAACACCCAAAAGAAGAGTGGGATGCTGGTCTCAGGGAATATGGATAGGGTGAAAAACATTTCCAGAAACTGGTAAAAGGTGTGTATTTTTGGGTGTTACAGAGATTATCTCAATAACTCAGAGACAACACTTGCTGTCTTCTGTTATTGTGCTGACCTTCCTTGTCCCATACTAAGTGTGAGGAGAAAGAGAGAAGTAGGAAGATTCAAAGTTGAAGAAACTCACATTCTGTTTCCTTTCATAGTCTGCCTGACCTCTTTATTTTCCCATGACATGGGGAAGAATGTTATCCACCACATTGAAACATATTATTATAGTGTATATGACAGTAGCAATTGTTCCACTCATCAAATCTGCATAATCTTCGGAGTCCTTCACTTGGTTTTACAGTTGATATAGAAATATGTGTAAAAAGCCCTGGTGAAGACAAATCTTAGAGTCTATGAGATTTTTGCTGCCTCACCCTCTAAGCTTGGCAAATTCAGATATTATTTCAGTGGGAAGCTAAATTGGGCAAGATGTACATTTTGTATTTTGTTTGTCTTGAATGACAGGATGGGTTAAAGATTTCAAAGAGGTTATTCCTCCAGAGTGGTGAACAATTCTTCTGTCTGGTCTGGCAGGGAAAGTTTTGTGGTTGATTACCATATTTATGTAAATTGATATGAGGAGAGGTTTCTCTTTGGGTTGTCATACTACAATAGCAGGGAAAGAAGAGTTGTACCTACTTCTAGAGTAAAACATTTGTTAAGATGACAGATGAGTAGATAAATTGTCTATGCATAATCCAAGATGACAGTGCTGAAACTGTCCCCTGAAATAAACCAAGTATCAATAATCTTGAGAAGAAAATGAGGCTGGAAGATCAGAATCTAAATGAAACCTGGAAAAAATCCCAAACAAACTTATAAGTATAAAGAATGGTATTCTTCCCCAGCCAGATGCTCTATCTAGTGATAACAGAGTTGGTATTGAAGAGGTACAAAAAAACTTACTCAGGTAATTTATCTACAGCTTCTCATCTGGATGAAACAGGAGGAGTGTTCTTTCAGATTTGACATTGGGGTAAACAGAGGAAATTACTTTCTCCTCTTTTATGTCATCTGTTTATTTAAACATCTTTGTAGCTCAACAGGGAAAGTAATTTTAATTTACTTTTGCTTTAGACTGGCTTCTTGCAAACAATCATAAAATAATTGGAAAAAAATAAAGCACTATATCTCTTTTGGATGACCTGCAGCTGAAAGCCAGAATACAGGAGCATACTGGGACATCTTAGAGCTCCAAAATATTGTCTCAGGTAAGCTTCAGGGCAGAAGTATACACCTGCAACTGCTCTGTGTGATTTGGAAGCCAGTAACACAGTCTTCATTTTGGAAGAGGTTCTGAGGACTGCTGCTAGGCACTATGACACTGGTTCTTTGACTAACAGCAGAAAATTATGAACATTTCTGATGCCTGAGTTTTCCTGGGGAGCTTGTAAAACATTGCTTTAGTAGGAGAGATCATAAAGTCTTGATTCCCTCATACATGAGAATGTTTCTACAGGGGAAGCAGGAACTAAAAATGGGCCACACCTGTGAGGAGCAGTTTAGATTTTGACAGAGAATTATACTTCTTTTGGCAAGGATTAAGTATTCAGGGTTCAGACAACTTGTGTTTCATACTAAAAGGTAATTAAATACATAGCATAACAAAATAAAATATTTATATTAAAACCAGATTAACTGTTACCCACCAAATTAGTGTTCCAAAATATATGGTTTCTACAGCCATAGGTTATCATCAGCAATTTTCCTTTCAGACTGGTGACTCTCGATACTTTCATTTACTTTTAACTGGAAAGACAAAGATTACATCTGAATAATTTAGTAAAATAGGGAGAAAAATGTAAAAGGAAAAATAAACAGTGGAAACTGTTATTTATAGACAAGTCTCCCAATGTACTCAAGGTCTTGACATTCTAGTTTGGTTTCTTTCTGGTTTCATGAAATTACAGAGAGAAGTGCTCAGTACAGAGAGCGGTTAGTTTTACCAGCACAGGAAGAATTTCATTGTACTTTCCTTTAAGTTACTATTGGAAACATTTTGAGTGCAGGAGAACAGTACGTTTGTAAAATTGCATAGAAAAGCCACACGTTTTAAAGTCACAAAGATCCCATTTGCTCTCTGTGAGGACATAGCAAAATAAGCCCAAACCTCAAAAAACTATTTCTGGTGACATTACCTGTCTCTTCCTCCTTTTTCTCCTGAAACAAACAAAAATCCCCTCAAAACAAAAGGCATGATTTCATAGTTTGGTACATGTCTACAATATTGTCATTGTACTCAATAATTTCTTTCATAACTCTACCAATATTTTCACTCTGAAGTTATTAATGTCCAAAATACACCTTTTCCTTTCAAAAATACTCTGCTATTGGAGTCAGTTGAAAAACATGGAACTAAAACAGCTGCGTATCTCACTTTCAGGATCATACTGCAGTAATATAAATAAAAATTAAGATCTGCTCTCCTTCCCCAAGATTTGCCTCAGCTAATGACTTTTGCTTTCAATGTTTTCAAAGGTGAAAAGTAGAATCTGACATTTGTAAGTTGAGTATACCTTAGACACACATCAAGGATCGCTTTTATTTCTCTCCTATTAATCCCATTCCATAAGCTATTGCCAATGTTTATTTTTTGCTTTTTATTTCAGCCTTCATCTCCACTGCATTTAACATTTATGTGGCTTCCTAGAAAGACACAGGAGTATTGGAAATTATGGAAAATAAAAGACGAGATCCTTGTGTTGGTTGTCTAAGCTTACTATGTTTTTGGCATCCAGAAAAGA
This sequence comes from Pardalotus punctatus, assembly GCA_013400915.1. NCBI lineage: Eukaryota > Metazoa > Chordata > Aves > Passeriformes > Pardalotidae > Pardalotus > Pardalotus punctatus. Next base: position 79,206 of record VZTX01000656.1, read on the forward strand.
GTCTTTCAGAGGCCAAAGCATTACTAAAACTTACTCAGAGAAATAAATGTCTGCATTTTACATATGTACACATATACATACACACATTCGCATATATGTATATATCAATTATATTTAGGTAGGAGATACAGTCACAAGTCAAGGATCCTTCAATTTTTTGTAAAACCTTGAAGGCCACATGCTGCTTTATCCTAGTTTGTGTTAGACACAGCATACAGCCACAAAAGAAAATCATCTGATGCTCCTGTGCTGTGCAGAATCCCTTCCTGGCCAGAGGTCCAGTCATTACTTGGTACCAAGAGAAAGGCAGCTCTTTCCTCTGTGTCACCTTGAAAACAGGAAAATCAGTCACATGTTCATTCTTAACATTGTTCTTTCCTCTTCCTTCTATTCCAAGGGTCAGATAGTTCTATGTAAAATAGAGAGAGATCCACCTTGTAGGGCTGGTGGTAACTATTGAGCTTGCAGAGCAAATATATGGGTGTCTAAAGGACAGAAAACAGAATAACATGGCATTATCAAAACTAAGAAAGAAATTGAGAGAAATGTATTTAAGTTAGCTACCAAAATACATTTCAAGCACTTTGAAAGGGTTAAAAAAATCCAGGAATCCTCACTTCATCTAGGCAGCACTTACTGGTCTGATTGTAGCTGGCAAAGAGCTAATACCATTTTAGAGTTTTGCTTCCTTTCTTTTCATAACTTGACTAATTCTTCTTTATTGCATTTGTTCATTTTTTATGTCTCTTCCTACATTTTCTCCTGAAAGAATAATGGATAATATATTTTCTACCTTCTCTTTCTACAATAATCTTTTTTGCTGCTGCAGATGTGGGCATTCTATTACTGTTAAGATGCCAAATATAAGGTAGAAAGAAACAAGGAGTAGTGTGAAAATGTTTTTTTTAATCTGAAAATGAAGGAAACAAAGGAATATATTTTACAGTGAGAAAGAAAAGGCTTTTTTATGAATGGGACAGACTGACGTGGCAAAAGGTTGAAAGCTCGAACATGTGCAGTGAAACAAACAAATTCATCTCCCCCACAAGGGATTTTGATAGTCACAGAAATAGTGACTCCTGCATCTTTTCCTCCTCCAATGTTGTGATTTAATCCCAGCCAGGAACTAAGGACCACACATCCACTCACACAATACCCCCTACGTTGGTGGCATGAGGGGAGGCTTGGAAAAGTAAATAAGAGAACCCATAAGAAACTCATAGATTGTATTAGAATAGTTTAAACTTTATTAAGACATAGATACCATTCCCTAAAACCATTTGAAAATAATTTTTTTCCTCATGTAGTGCATTTTTTTTCAGGAGATGAGACGTAATTCTGGCCTGAGTCATTGTGATGGAGAAAATGAATGATGGATAAGTGTAGGTCTGAGGATAGCTGTCATCATAAAACTTGAGAGGGACTGGGCTGTACAGTCAGGTTTACCAGGGCTTATAACTCTTTTGTTGTCTCTGGCAAATCCATGACCAAACTATCTATAATACATTGCCTAAAAATAAGTTGACCAACCGTTCAAAGTAAAATAAGGTTAATTTTAAGAGTTCTTTTATTTTGACTTTCATGTTTGTTTATTCAAAATTTTGTTTAGATATAATTAAGTTGCATCTATTATTTTTTGCAATAACAAACACAAATTCCTGCTGAATTTCCACACAATGCTTACTACAATGCCTTTTTAAATTATTATTGTTTGAGTCCTTTTTACCCACAAGTTTAGCAAGCTCACAGATGATACAAAACTGGGAGGAGCTGCTGACACCCTTGAAGACAGGGAGGCCTTGCAGAGAGACCTTGACAAATTGGAGAGATGGACAATCACCAACTGTACAGAGATTAAAAAGGAGAAGCACCAGATTCTGCACATGGGATGGGACAACCTTGGATGCGTGGACAGACTGGGGAATGAGATGCTGGAGAGCACCACCACGGAAAGGGGCTTGGGGGTCCTAGTTGGTGGCAAGTTGGATCTGAGTCAGCAGTGCCCTGGAAGCCAGGATGGACTTCCGTGTCATGGGGGGCATCATGCACAGCATCGCCAGCCGGGCAAGGGAGGGGATTGTCCTGCTCCTCTCTGAAATGGGGCAGCCTCAGCTTGAATGCTGGGGGACATTTTGGACACCAAAGACAAGAAAGACATTAAGCTTTTAGATAGGGTCCAAAGAAGAGGAACAAGGATGATGAAGGGTCTGGAGAGGAAGCCACATGAGGTCACTTGGTCTGTTCCGCCTGGAGAGGAGGCTGAGGGGAGACCCCATTGTGGTCTGCAACTTCCTTGTGAGGGGAAGGTGGGGGGCAGGCACTGATCTCTTCTCTGGGGTGACCAGTGACAGGACCTGAGGGATCGGCCTGAAGTTGTGTCAGGGGAGGTTTAGCCCGGATATCAGAAAGAGGTTTTTCACCCAGAGTTTGTTTAGGCACTGAACCAGGCTCCCCAGGGAAGTGCTGACAGCACCAGCCTGACAGAGCTCAAGAAGCATTTGGACAACACTGAGGCGCATGGGGTTCCTGGGAATATTCTGCTGGGGCCAAGAGTTAGACTCAGTGATCCTCATGGATTACTTCCAACCCAGCATATTCTGTAATTCTATGATTTTCCCATTTACTTCAAATTTTTTTTCTTTCTTAGAGCAGACCATATCCAGTATGTAAGTCTTCAGACTTTTGGACGTGGAGAAAAATCTACAGACAGAAATGGCAGACTAACATGAAACACTTCTGTCATTCCAATACCATCTCTACACACAGAAGAATATTCTGTTAGGCCAAAGATTGCTTTAGAATTCCTTGGATGTTTCATAAAATTTGTGGCAATACTTGATAAGCTAGAATTTAAATCAATAACTATTATTTCACTAATTTGATAACTTGAAATAAAACTTTAAAAATAACTCATCATGTTGGTTTTCAGTGATCCTCCTTAGTTCCTCACTGGCTTTTAATAGAAACTCTTAGAAAATTAATTTAATATTGATAGCTAGATGAATAATCTATTAAAAAGTCATACCTAAAGAATTATTTTCAAATAGTATATTTAATTTAAAGAAACCCCTTAGCTAAAATCTCTGAGACATAAAAAAATCATTGTTTGGGGATTTTTTTAAGTTCATTTGAACATAGTGATTGGGAAAATCTGAGACATTTCAAGAGATGGAAGTATATTTCATAATTTGTAGAGATCTTTTTGCCAATTATGTCATATCTTTTTTTTTTTTTTGTCATAACTTTAGATTATTAATCTTATTTTTATCTCATACTTTCCTTTCAAATTCCAAACCACATTATACCTTGTAGGTGCTTTTGGTAGCCTCAGGAAAAATAATGACGGTAATGATTTTCTTTCTGTTTGTTATCCGGCAGATGCATTTGCACTGAAACAACAGGCCAAATCTGACAGAGGTAGAACAAAGTAGGAAATATGTTACATACACTCCTTGACAATGCCAAGAATTCTAACATATTCTGACTTTAAATTTTGTGATTCAGGACTCTGCATTTTTCTTAATCTAAATGTCAGTGTTCATAACTGTATCTTTCAAATTTAGCATCTCTCTTTCTGGCATCCAATGTTATTCATACTTTCAGCATTAATTCATTCTATTAGGTCTGTATGTTAATATTAAGCAAATGTGGTGTAACTATTTGGTATATTTACAAGAAGGATTATTAATATGTCTCACTAAAAGTCAAAGAACCAAATCTAATAATTTTGAAAGATGACTAGTAATATGAGAAGATGATGAGTAAAATTCAAATATAGAGAAAGGACAACAAAATACAATCCAAAGCAATTTCTGAGAGTTACAGTTATTCTTGTCAGTTGACAAACATTAACATTTATGAATTTCTGTAAAAAAGCCAGATAGGTAAAATGCCCATATTGGCATTATGGATGTGTTTAAAATTCAAATCTAATCCAGGCGCTTATTTAGTACTATCAAAAGAGGTAGTCAGAGAAGAACTTTCTTGTTATATTTGATTGGAATATGATAAAAAGTGATTTCTTTACTTTTGTGTTTTTTGACTTCTTCCTGAAGTGCTCTGTAATTTTCTTGCAAACCTGACCTCTGTTTCAGAAATCATAAAATTTCTTTTTTCTCATGAGTTCCAAGAGGAATTCCGTGTTCAGCAAAGCTGGTTTTTTGCCCTGCTTGCTTATTTGCAACATGCGGGAGTTGTCTACTCCTGTGCTTTTAAAGAGTTGTTCTTAAAAACTGACCAGTACTCATGGATTCCCAAGCCCTCATAAACAGATTCCCAAAGGACACTGCTAAGTAGCTGCTTGAATAGATGATGTTTGCTCTCTTGAAATCTATGATAACAGCTCTTCTGACCTTTTTCCCCCTTACAGCAAAGATTTTTATACTCAGCCACCTCTTGATCACTGTGGCCAAGACTGCCAACCTACCAGCACATCTCCCATAAGTCCTTCTGCATTCACAAGAAACAAGTCATGGAGATCACCTTTTCTAGTTGCCTCACTGAATACTGGTGACATTGAATTATCTTCAATGAATTTCAGGAATTTTCCAGACTTGTTTATCACAGCAGTATAGTATTTCCAGCTGATGTCTTGGAAGATGAAAACTCCCGTAAAGAACAAGGGCTACTAATCCAGAAATTTCTTGTAGTTGCCTATAAAAGACCTCATCAGTGCTGGCCTGGTTATTGGTCACAGACACACACTACAACATCTGCATTGTTTTCCATTTGTTTTTCCTCATTCAGAGGCTTTCAACCACATATTCCTTAACTGTAGGGACTGTACAGTAAAATTCTCCCTTACATATAGTGGAATTCCTCCACCTTGCCTGCCTGGCCTATCCCTCTTGAACAGCTCTCCATCTCAGTGCTCCAGTCATGGGACTTATTCTACCAACTCTCACTACTATCAATGAAATAACAGATTTTTTATCAGACTAATTTTACATGCTTTGTAATTACATGCTTTTACTGCTTTAGATGTGTTCCCAGGACAAGTATGAATGGTCCTATCAGTAATGTCACCCTGACATGATGCCATACCAACCTTTGGCTTATCTTTAGCTCTCCTGATGGTATTCATTTTCCCTATAAAGTGTAGTTTGAAGTCCCGTTAATCAGTCCTGCCAGTTTACAAGCAAAGGAGCATTTACCCCATTGGGACAGGTGAATCCCATCAGGCCCCAGTACATTTTGCACATTAAAATCTCCTCCAACATTATCAAAATCAAAATTCTGGAAGAGGTACCAGTCCTGGAGGTGGGTTTTGACGCACACCTGTTTCTTCCAGTGTCTCTCCCTATTAGTGGGAAGATTGAGGAAAGCACCACCTGTGCTCCTGAATAATGTCTCCCAGGGCACTGGAATCTCTTTTGATTGACCCTAGATTTCTTATTGCAACATAATTTGTACCCATGTAAAAGAGCAGGAGTGTACCATAACCCAAAGACTGCACTGTGCTCATCAGTTGTCTGGTGACAACCTTGATTTGGGTCCCAGGGAGACAAAAAACTTCCCTGGAAAGATGGTCCAGTCTGCAGATGGATGCACCTTCTGCTCAGGTGGCAGCCACCTATGACCATAACTCGACCCTTCTTCTCAGTGCTAGTCTTAATGCAGCTCTTGGCACAAGGGGTTGGTTAATCTGGCTTTGGTGAGAGTACTTACACAGATTCCTCATTTCTGTCTTGTCATGTCCTTCTTCAACTATTCACAGAGCATAATACTGGCTTAGGTATTACCTATTAATTACCTAATACCCAATACCTATTCTGTAAAAGTGTCCAAGAGGGTAAGGAGGCAGCTCCACACACTAATTTACTTCCACTTCTCCTTATCCCTTAGTAATACCATCATCATCCTGACACAAAACAGATACTGTACCTATCCATGTTGAATTGACTTATGCGTATCAGAAATGTCAGAGTACATCTTCATTGATCTCCTTCTCAAACTCTGAAATAGTCCTCAATCTAACTCTTTCTCCCAAATCTCAGCCCCCAAGCAGAAGATTTCATCTACCTGAGTGCACCTCCCAAAGGTGTTCCTCCTGTTATCCTACATCTCCAGCCACATCCTGCAGCCTGAAACCTAAGTGGTTCCATGACCTGACAGGTGCTTTATCTGTGTTTCTGTATTGGTTCTAGAAGCTGTGGAGATGCAGAGGACATGGTTTTTTGCTGGCAATCACCATGCTGTCACATAACTGCCCGCGGGAAGGTATGTATGTATGCATCTATTAAAATGAACTGGGCTGATAAATAGATCCTGTTAAAATCACCTGAATTGATGGGTGCAGACTGAGGCCCTTGCTGGCTTGTACAGTAAATGAATCTGGTCTGACCAGCTCAGGGAAAAGTCTGTTTAGCTCTTCAAATCCTCATGTATTCCTCATGTCACTTTCTGCCGCTGCCCCCACTGCTGCTCCTCACACTGCTCCAGCACAGCATTCCTTGCAGTTCAGTGAAGTATTGCATTAAAAGAACTTTAAAATACATGTTTCAGTGGATAAAAAGACAAATTTTAAGATTCTTCCGTGGCTGGAAATATCTATGATAGAAAGCATTATATAAAATTTCAAAGGTATTGATACCAATTAACAAAAGGTGCAATTATATTAAACATATAGCATTACTTAGTGCTTGTTGAGTAAGAACTTCAAACAAGATTTATTTTCCAGAATATGTGATAGCCCTTCTCACATAAGAATGGTTTCTGAGATTACACTTCCTGTTATTTTTTTAAAAAGAGTAAATGAAAAGACAAGTGAATTTTTGGCTGGCATCTTGTGTGAGAGGATGAGAGCACTCACTATCAGACAGGCAGCATAGACCATAAATGTTTTCCTTCACTGCCTTGTTTCAAATTGTGAAGAGATAATTTGTGGTCAAAGCACTAAAAACATACTTCTAGGAAAAAAGCAAACAACAGGCATAATACATAAATTTATAAATTTGGAAACAGCTAGATTGTCCAAACTAAAATATTAATTTGTGCATCTTTAGTGCAGAGGTTTTTAATGCCAAAGGAAAGAAGGTTTTCTCAAAAAAAAGAAAAAAGTATCTGTAGGACAGGAAAATCCTTATCCTTGACTTACACAGGTTTTAGAGAGTATTGGGCAGAGTGCAGGTCACACCTATTCACTTTTTATTTGACACTTTCTATCGCAGTCTTATCTTTGAAATAACTGCATTGTATTTACACTGTGATTTAAAGACAGAAGGGGGCATTTCTGATTGTTGCATAAGAACAAAGGTGTTATTGTTGCAACTCCTTAATTTTACTTACTGTCTTTCTGTTTTCAAACACGTGTGTGAAACACAGTCTGTAGAAATGTGTGGGGATGGGTATGTTAGTGACAATCCAGGTCATGGCTTTATTATCACTGCTGAGCTACTTGTATTGCCACTGCCCATGAAGCAAAGGAGACAGCTCATCACAGAGTGCTGAACTATAAAGTTACGCAACAATTAACAGAAGGCAGAACAGAAATGTGTTAGCAAGACATACATTTTTGTGTAATGCAGCCCAGCAAGAAAAAGGTGCCAGAAAATTACTGCACAATGTGACATCAGCTTCCACGTCTCATAACACATGGGCTTGCATATCTCTCTGGCATCTCCTTTTGCATTGCACTCTCTTTTGATCAATCATACAGGCAAAGAGATCGATTAGATACGCAAACTTGAGCTGGAAAAAGAAGGCAAACACAGGAATGGAATATCGACCAGTGTCTACCTGCCAGTAGACTAACAACATGTTCTAATTAATTTTTTTTTTTAATTCAAAGAAGCAACTGCGGGCAAGCTTCCAAGGCCCATAGGCAGTGCAGTTTGTGGCAAGATTTTTGCCACACAGAATGTTGTTCTTGCTGCCCATCAATCTCTTAGACTCTTTCTGTTCTGTTTTCTCCTTAGATTGATCAAAATTGCATTAGACAGAAGAACAGATTGCTGTGCATATAGTTAAAAAAAATAGCTGTAAGATAATCTCCAAAGGCATTTTAGATTGAATAAGTAATTTTTTGTGCCAATATTTTCATTATTACAGACTATTCTAATTTCATCTTTCAGGAAGATTGAAACTGAACTCTTGTGAAACACCACTATATGGTAATCCAGCTCAAAGCCAATGCATAAATTCAATTTTCTTTCTGAAGGCATAAACTCTACACTATACAAGCTGTACCATACACACTGTATAATTCCCTTAGTTTTCTAGGTTCTACAACTGTGATCTGTCAAAAAACAAAGAAACAAAAACAACAAAATGAACAAGAAAACAAACCACCACCCCCCTCCAAAGATACAAGTGAAACTAACAAATTACAGCCATTAATATGGGGAAGATGTGATCATACTTTTCTCTGTATTGTATCCTTGAATCTTTGTAACTTTGTATAAAATATAAAGATCTAAAAGGCTGCACAGACTATGTACTGAGGCCTCATGAATTATACTTGTGGTGCCTTCCAAACTAAATTCTCACATCACAACTTTTCATAATTGAGAGGGTGATAATTTAGTCATAGTGAATTAAAAGCAATTAACTGACTTGTTCATCCTACTTTCCTGTCACCTAGCAATGGATATGATCTAACCCACAATTTTTCTGGAGAAATGAAGGAAAGGAAGTAGGTAGCTTTTTTTTTCATGAGAAGTCAAACTACAATGTAGTTAATCCTGATAACTATTTTGCTGGAATGAAGTATCATCAGTTGACATAGGATGAACAAGATATTTTACAAAACTGATAGCACATTGAACTTGCTGCAAAGATGAAAGAAGTATCATTCTTTATTACCGTATTATTGAATTGTGACTTATAGACTGACTAGTATGATATAAATCATATTCAACAAATAATGAATTTGGTTTTTTGCTTGTAAAGTACTTGACAACTAGCTTAATTTATGCAGATCTATTTGCTCATTAAATAAATAATTAAAGGAAGAAGATGAGAAAATGCCAGTCTGAGTTTGTCTTAAAATCTCTGGTGATAACAGCTGAACTTTAAAAATTTACCCTAGGAGTAATAAGATGAGCTTTTTAGGTTTTGATTTGGTTTTCTTTCATCGAGTTTGATATTGGTGTCCCCCTACATCCTATCTTCCAGACGACCTCTACTACAGGGCACTGAT
>VZTX01000657.1:224-22778 GCA_013400915.1 Pardalotus punctatus
GTCCAGTCCTTCCTTGGACACCTCCAGGGATGGGGAATCCACCACCTCCCTGGGCAGCCCCTTCCAATGTCTGACCACCCTTTCAGGGAGGAAATTCTTCCTGATGTCCAACCTGACCCTCCCCTGGCACAATTTGAGGCCAATTCCTCTCCTCCTGTCCCCGTTCCCTGTGAGCAGAGCCTGACACCCCCAGCTGCCCCCTCCTGTCAGGAGCTGTGCAGAGCCACAAGGTCCCCCCCGATCCCCCTTTTCTCCAGGCTGAGCCCTTTCCCAGCTCCCTCAGCTGCTCCTGGTGCTCCAGCCCCTTCCCAGCTCCGTTCCCTTCCCTGCACACGCTCCAGCCCCTCCGTGTCTTGTTCCGAGGAACCCAGAACTTTCCCCAGGACTGGAGGTCCCTCAGCAGTGCCAGCACAGGGGACAGTCACTGCCCTGCTCCTGTGGCCACACTGGGGCTGGTACAAGCCAGGTGCTCTTGGCCTTCTTGCCCACCTGGGCACCCACTGGCTCATGTTCAACCAGCATTCCCGATCCTTTCCCACAGGGCACTTTTCCAGCTGCTCTGCCCCAGCCTGGAGCACTCCATGGGGTTGTTGTGACCCACAGCCTGACAGGGGCTGGAGCCGTGTGCTGATTGTGCCCCCAGCCCCACCTGCACACACCTGCACACCTTTTGTAGGGTGGGAACAGGGGAAAGGGATGGCTGGATGTCACCCTGCTTGGGACTTACCCTGTGCTGGCTTGCAGTGGATGGTGGGGTTTTAACCCACCTAAAAAACAGCTCATGTGTGTGTGAGTGCCATATACATCCTTGTGCCCGCACCCCTAAAAGTCTGTTTGTGTCATTTGCCTTTTGGATTTACAGTAAAACTCCTCTCACAGCCCTACTGTCAGCTGTGGGGCAAAAACAAGGTACAGAGCATGTGTTCCCTAATTCCCCCTTCTCCCACACATCCTGCTTGTCTCCATCCTACAGTCTGCAGCGACAGGGGGACTTCTGTGCGTTGCATGGTGCTGCATGTCCAAAAATAGGCTTGTGCTCCACCTCCTACGTTCGCTTTCAGCCGGGGAATCCTGTTAATGGAGTGCGTTAAAACCCAGAGAGAGGCCAGATTGAGTTCAGGCTGGAAGGGGAGGTGAAGCTTTTAAAAATGTTCACTGCTGGCGTGGTGTTTCCCTGAGTCATTAAAATCCTGCTGAAATGCTGCACATGGATCCTTGGATGCATGAGCGGCGCTTTTCAGTCCTGAAAGCTCCAAGAACATTGTGAATTCAACCGAAGGAGCTTTGTGCATGCTTGTTCTACCTTTTCAAATGGAGAAGAGAGGGAAAAGAGAGGAGACAAACAAGGAACAAGCAAGAAGCCAGGGGAGGAGGCTGTGCCAGGGTGTCTGGCCCCATTGTTTTAGCAACAGGGACATGATCTGTTTGTTTAACTTATCTTTTGCATTTCTAATGAGCTGCACAAGGTAACCTCACCCTACAGCCTTGTCCCAGATTTTTCTCCACAGTGGGAGAAGAAGAAGGGAATGTCAGTTAAGTTGCAGATTGATTTTTAGACACAGATTGTAGGGTTCTCACTTTTATCCCCATTTCCATCAATGCCAGTGTGATTCCACCATCTTTCCTCCTTTGACAAGTGCTTCACCCTTCGTGTCATCCTACTCAAATTCTCCCTCCTTTTGCTCCTTGCCTGAGATCAAGGGAAGATTTTCCAGATGAACATGGGGAACTCCAAATGTTCTTTACCTATCTTATGTATTCTTTCAGATCAGAGAATGGTTTGGGTTGGGAAGGACCTTGAAGCTCATCTTGTTCCACCCTCTGCCATGGGCAGGGATACCTCCCACTGTCCCAGTTTGCTCCAAGCTCTGTCCAGCCTGGCTTTGGACACTTCCAGGGATCCAGGGGCAGCCACAGCTGCTCTGGAAATTCCATTCCAGGGCCTCCCCACCCTCCCAGCCAGGAATTCCTTCCCAATATCCCATCTGTCCCTGCCCTCTGGCAGTGGGAAGCCATTCCCTGTGTCCTGTCCCTCCATCCCTTGTCCCCAGTCCCTCTCCAGCTCTCCTGGAGCCCCTTCAGGCCCTGGAAGGGGTTCCAAGGTCTCCCTGGAGCCTTCTCTTCTCCAGGCTGAACACCCTGAGACTTAACTGAGCACTAGCAGCTCATCACAGTCATCATCATCATCATCACCATCATCATCATCACCATCATCATCATCACCATCATCACCACCACCATCATCATCACCATCATCATCATCATCATCACCTTCACCAAGGTGAACCACAGTACAGAGAGTTGTGACGTGACTGTTCTTCCTTGGAAACCTACAGACACACATGGCCTCAGATCGAGTTTATTAAAGGTGAAATGAAGGCAATTCCAGAGTCTGGAGCTCCTCCTGAAGAATTTCCAATTTCACTTTGGTTTTGTGGGGTCTCTGCTGGGGTGTGCTGATATGAATGATGTTGGAAGCCCAGACTTCTCTCATTTGAGTTAAAAAATGGACTATTTCCCCATTTTTACTATTGGCAGCTCTGAGCTCACAGATGTGAAGGAGCTTGAAAGTTTCTGGCATGACATGGGACTCAAGTTCCATCAGCACAGCGTTACATGAAATGAAAAATAAAAGTATAAACCTCATTTACCATCAGAGGAGGAAGGTTTCCTTAGAACAGAAAAAACATGGAAGTTTTAAAGCCAAGTTACCTTTGTTTTGAAAAGTCATTTTTAGAGCACTGTGAATTTCCATACAGGTCCCTCCTGACTCAGGATACTCTATCCAATGATTAAGAGTGGTGGATACTGTGATCCTTCTATCGTGAAATCTTCACAGAAAACTTCCATAGGTCTCTCTATATATCTGTATCCATGTTTTGCTTCTTCAGAATTAATACACTTGGGAATTTCCTGGGAAAGAGGTAAGGAGGTCCATGAGGAGCTCCTAAGGATCTCCCTTTGTCCAAGAGGAAAAGTAGTGAGAATGCATGTAACCGACAGAATAATGCACGGCAACTAATCTCTGAATATCCACCAGTTTTTAATGTTACTTTAAAAAAAGCATGTACAAGAAATGGACTCCTCCCTGGAAGTGTTTAAAATCCATGTGGATGTGGCACTTGGGGACATGGGTCAGTGGTGGCCTTGGCATGGCTGGGGGAATGGTTGGACTCTGATCCCAGAGGGTTTTTCCAATCTTAATGATTCCATGATTCTGAACTCATTTTACCACACTCTTCTAATTTTTCCTCATCCCAGCATTTTGTTTACAAATGAACTGCTCCCATCAGTGCAATTTTAAGTAGTGAGACTATTTACAGTTTGGAAACTCTCTCATGATGTGATCATCTTTTATTTTCTTGCAGTTCCTACATAAAGCACGATGAACAGCACAAGTGCTTGCAAGCGTCCATTAGAAACAGCCTTTATTCATTGATGAATCCTTTATTTCCAAGCCCCTTTAAGATCTTTCCATTAGCTATTTTTAAACGATTTGTTATGCACTCACATTGATCTTGCCTTTTTTTTTTTTTTCTCAAATCAGGGTATTGCACAGCACCGAGTCAACACCATTCCTGATAACAGCTGTACTTGTGATTTTATTAAAGAACAGGATGAAGTTTGTCCTGTGACAGGAACCATTTGCCATGAAAGCTGCTGATTGCTGTTCCATTCCATCCCCACCCTCCATCTCCTTCTTAACTGCAACAAACACTTCATCACACCAGGGTCAGGAGCGATGCTGGATGAGCCAGCCTGAAACTTTGTGGACTTACCTTAGTCACACTCTTCAAATATTGACACACTGCTGTTTTTCTTCTTGGAAATGGTCTCCTGGGCTGTTTATAAACTCTCACATTCCCACCTGCTGTGAGAACAGCCATCTGAAGAGCCAGCTCTGCAAATGATGACACACATGTCCTCTAGACTCACTGGCTTTAAAATGTTAGTTGTGCTTTTGATCTTTTTTAGGTTGCTCGGGTAGGAAGCATTTCATCATCATTATATAATGTGGAAATGGCATTTGACTTTGTCCCAAATACAGGCAGGAAATATTTATCAAACATTTCTGCTTTTTTTTTGTTTTGTTTTGTTTCACAGCTATCCAGATATATTTGGATATACACAGAGTATTGGTAGTTGGACTCTGCTAAAATATTGTTCACCAAATTAAGCAGGGTTCCAAAAAATCTTTGCATACAATGTGGTAATTTCTGCTCAGGGAGCATTAACTGTGAAGGTGGTTTAGAAGGGATGTTGGTCAACTGGTTTAAAAATCCCCTTTGTAAGTGTTTTCCCTGCTGTCAGACATGTGAGGTTCGTCTTTTTGTTTATGTTTTTCTTTTCCTTGAACACCAGCACTATTGGCACAGTTCTTATGCCAAGGTCAAAGTGCCTTTCACTAGATCTAAAATGTTCTTCCAAAGCCACACATCCACATTCCTGTACTCTGCTGCAAGCAGCAGCAGCAGAATATCCCCCTCGCTCTTCAGACAGATTAGGGGACCAGGAGAGGGTCATTCCTGGGATATCAGATCCTTCTCTCTCAATGCAGCATTGTTAAATTGTACAGGCTTTTTCTCCCTTCTTTTATTCCCCCATATTGTTCCAGGGCAAACAAAGGAAGAAAGCAATGATCCTTGACAGGAATATTTACCCTTTCAGGCTTTGATCTGGCGAAGTCCTTGGTGTTAAGAGCTCACCTTTGTGCAGGTGCGGCTCACAGAAATCCAGGCACAGAGAGATTCCTGTCAAAGGAAAGGCTGATCTGGAGCTGCGCTGCTGGTGTGGGCTCAGCCACCACTCTGGGCTCCTCCTTGTCTCATTCTGTATCTCCAGGGCTGTGGATTTTGTCCTTGGAGAAGTGAATGAGGACAGGGTAACCCAGTCAACATGACAAGTTGATGGGATAAAGGAAGGGTTTCTGACCCTGAGCCTGGAAAATAATATTGTCAGTGAGAGGTGGGACATGAATTATTGCTCCCTCTTTTTCTAAAAAAATGGCCCTGCTCTGTCCCCCTGGAAAGACAGGGGCAAAGATGTGAAAGGTAAAAAGGATCAAATGTGGGAGCTGCAGTCAATCTTCTCGTGAACACCCCTCCAGTGCTCTTCTGGGCAGTGTGAAAGGTGGTTGCAAGGCAGGCTGGTGGGTAAAGCACCTCTGCCATAAATGTGACTGCAGTCCAGAGGCATGTCCTGCACCACGGAGTCAGAATCCCAGAAGGGTTCAGGTTGGAAGGAGCCACTGGAGATCACCTGCTCCAACCCCCAACTCAAGCAGGATCCCCCAGAGCCTCTTGCTCAGGATTGTGTCGAGGTGGTTCTTGGATATCTCCAGTGAGGGAGACTCCAGACCCCCTCTGGGTGACCTGTTCGGTGCTCAATAAAACTCTTCCTCGTATTCAGGTCGAATTTTCTGTGATCCGTTCTCTGCCTGTTGTCCTGCTGTTCAGCACCGCTGAGGAGAGCCTGGTCCATCTCTGATCCCCTCCCTCAGATCCTTAAAGTCCTTCAGACCCAGGTATTCTCTGCTTCTCCTCACAGAGCATGGACGTGGCTCATCTCCGATGATACCAACAGCTGCTCTGTGAAAACACCGTCCCTCAAGGGATGCCATCTCATTCCTGACTTATCCCTTCCTTCCAAACTGCTCTTCCAAGAGAGCTTTGTCACTTGGCTCTGGGATTTGGGCAGCTGACAGTGTTGGAGGGGTTGTTATCACTGATTTATTTTCCTTGCTAGAGATGGTGAATGGATGGATGAAAATAATGGAGAAAAGGTGGTTCTGGTGTTTTCAACCAGTTGAAACAGGATGCACAATTTCCTCAAAGCTTCACTTTCTTCAGGTCTTTCATTTAGCCAAAGCCCTTAAAATATAATCTGAGAGTAAACTTTCTTTTTTTTTCTTTTTTTTTTTTTTTTTTTGGGGGGGGGTTTTTTTTTTTTTTTTTTTTTTTGGGGGGGGGTTTTTTTTTTTTTTTTTTTTTTTGGGGGGGGGTTTTTTTTTTTTTTTTTTTTTTTGTTTTGGTTTTTTTAAATTTTTTTTTTTAATTTCCAGAGAAATACTGAGAGTGTGGGCACAACGCCGGCAAATAATTAGTTTTGTAGTTCCAAGAACAATAAGTGAAGTTGACACAGATATTTTTTAGGGACAAAGGGAGAGGTGTTGTGTAACATTCTGGGCAGTGTTGCATGTGGACTTGAGGGGATTGAGGCTGGAAACAAGGACTCTGTATTTTCACTGTGCCAACCACCAAGCCAGGAGACAAAGCACTGAGACCCTCCGGAGCAAACCATCACAGAACTTTGGGAAAATGGGAAGCTGGCTCCTTTCTGTAGATGCCGAAGTGAAGAGTAAGAGGTCACTGTCTCTCCCACACACGTTGCTTGTCAGGCATCTGAAAGGACACAGCACACACAGCAAGAGCTGGAAGCACTACAAGGAAAAATAAAACCCCTTTTATTCTCCACAAAACCCTCTGCCTGATGAGTGGCTGAGAAGCCAAGAAAAAGATGTGGTTACAAGTTGTGAAAAGCTCCTGCACACAGAGATTAAAAAGGAACAAACTAAAATTACTCCCTCATTCCCTTGGGAGAGGGTTGGAATACACAGGGCCAGGGTGAGGAGAGTTTTGAAGGGGAGTGGGGCTGTGCCAAGGTTCACAGCTGAGGATCTTGAGAGTGGGGTCAGATGAGGAAAAATGACATTTTAATGCCCTCAAGGCCAGAGTCACAAGGCCTGGAGGGTTACATACAAATGTTTTGTCTCATAGTAACACCCAAAATCAGTGCTGGAGCTGCAGGACCCTGGGAACACTTGGTGCTAGAAGTGACTTGAGGTCACTGTCAGTGTGATCATGTGTGAAATCCTGGCTGTGCTGACCCCAGTGTGAGAATTGCCATTGATTTCAGCAGGGTTAAAAATTCACCTGCTCTCTGGAGTTCATCCTTTCCCTTCCCAAATGTTTATTATTGTCAGTTGATCCCAATCCACTGCATGTATTTCTGGCTCCAACCTGCCCCAACTGCCCTGCACAATGAATCATAAGAGATATTAAATGTATTCCCCAGCCCTCGTGGTACAGTCTGTTCTAGGAAAGCACGGTAGCAATGCTCATCATCCCATCCTTGATGGAAGCACTGAGGGAAATATCTCCCAGCGTGAGACCAGCACTGGGAATGCTCACACAAACCAGGTATGACTTAAATACCGACTGAAATAGTCCCTGATTGAGAAGACCTTTAAGCCTGCAGGAATCTGCAGAGATGAAGATGTTACAGTCCCTGTGAGATGTCACCTGACAGCAGGTGAGTGACGTGGATCATCTGACAGTGTCACACTGCCCCGACAGAATGGCCTCGTGACTCGGTTTAGGAGGTCAAGGGGGACCTGCCTGTGGCTGCAGTGTCACTGTGCAGGAGGGTTGTGCAGCCAAAGCCACCGTGCTGTCATCTGTCCAGAGCTGCTGGACGGTCAGGTGGTGGCTGGGACCACATTCCAGCTATAAATACCCACATTTCATTCATTGCATGCAAGTGCTTCCATCAAAAGCCTCCAACTCCTACAGGACACTCTGGTTTTGCTCTTTGATGAATATTCCACCTGTTTTGTTCTGCCTCCAACGCCAATTTATTCACTTCTCCTCCTCTGCTAAAAGGTCTCTTATGGTTAAAAGGTCTTTTATGGCATAGCTGGAAGGTGGATTGAGCTGTAGTTTTGAGAGGGACTGAAGGCCAGCTGTTCCTTCAGCCAGGCCAGTGGGGCAGGCAGGACATCTCCTTTCTATTTATAGTGGAAGTTTTATTTTAGCAAGTAGTGAAGAGCCTGGCAAGGAAAGTCAGGAGAGGTGAGCTCCTTCAGTTAAACTTATTTAACTTTCACATTTTCCAAGATCCTAGGGGCTGAATTGAGGCAGTCTGTGCTCATATGGTACAGCGGGATCAAAAAGAGAAAAAAAAAAAATAGAGAGAAAGAACAAGCATCTGATGTGGAAAATCTTCCTGTGATAGAAAATCTGACTTTGGTGGGAAACCAGTGTGGTGGAAGACTTCCAAGGACTCGGATTATGGAAAAGGCCACTTGAGGAAATTTCCTCCCTGTTTCTTTGCAGAGGCAGACAACCATGTAACCATGAAACAAACCTTTTGCTTCTCATCAGTTTGCATTCACTTCCATCCATGTACAGCCCCAAAATTTCCCATTTATATAGTGAATAGTGAAATATAAGAATATTTCCAACACCACCTGTCTGAGTGCCAGGGATGAGGACACGTGGGGGACAGGGCTCCTTCTGCTTCTGGCCTGTGGATCTGTCCCTGTGCTGGCATAAATGCAGTAACCAAAACCTTTCAGAGTATTTCCCCTTTTTTAGTGGGTTGAATCAAACCCCAAAGTATCCCAAAGGCTTCCTATGGAAAGGCTGGTTGTTTATTTAAGTCCCAGGTCACAGTAGCCCTCTCCCCCCAGGGGCGGTGTGCGAGTTAGAAACTTCCAGCCATGTACATCGTGTTTGTACAGCAGGGTGGATCTGCAAACCAGTGGTGACTTTAATGATCATTTCCCTGCTCCCCAAAGAGCTGCTGGCTCTGGAAAACAGGCACCTGCCCTCTGGGATTGGCTCAGAACTGGCATGGAATTTCAGGTGGGTGAGGGAGGAGCACGTGTTTGGTGTCACTCTCATCTGATTTCACGCCCTGATCTGAGGGTTTGTTTGTGCCACGTTTATCGCTGGGCTGTTACCTGGGATTCGTGTTTCGTGAGGGAGGTTCTGGTGACACAGTGCCACATCCAGAGCTGGTGTCAGCACTGCCACCAGCCTGACGAGCAGCACAAGCAATGACAGCTTTAGTGAAGTGAAGATCCATATCCAGGCCATGGTGTCCTGTGCCTCACTCTCTCTTCAAACTGATTTTTTAAGTCAGCAGTTCCTGATGGGGGGAGAATAAAACCAGAACCATGTTGTGTGTTCCCACTGCTCCTGGCCTGAGTGGGCAGCCAGAAGCCCAGCTCGTGGCTTGGGGAGGTAAAGCACAGTCAGACCCCTCTGGGCAGAGAAAACCCTGAGCTGAGGGGTCTGTTTGTCCATCACTTTCTGTTCAGCTCCTCAGGAAAACGGAGAGAAGATTGGACCTTTCTCATACCTGAGACAGACCCCAGTAAGAGTCACCCAAGAAAAGGTTCTGTGCTTTCTGCTGCCTTTTCTGGGACCTGAACACGGCTCAAAATGAGAGGCACAACTTCCCCTCTTGCTCAGAGAACCCCTCCACTCCTCACCTGGAGCTCTGGAAGGACATGGAGCTGTTGGAGGAGGATCAAAGGGATGAAGCCTCCAAGGAAATGCTGAGAAAATTGGGATTGTTCAGCCTGGAGAGGAGAAGGATCCAGGAAGAGCTCAGAGCCCCTTCCAGTGCCTAAAGGGGCTTCAGGAGAGCTGGAGAGGGACTGGGGACAAGGGATGGAGGGACAGGACACAGGGAATGGCTTCCCACTGTCAGAGGGCAGGGATGGATGGGATATTGGGAAGGAATTCCAGGCTGTGAGGGTGGGCAGGCCCTGGCCCAGGGTGCCCAGAGCAGCTGTGGCTGCCCCTGGATCCCTGGCAGTGCCCAAGGCCAGGCTGGACAGGGCATGGAGCAGCCTGGGACAGTGGAAGGTGTCCCTGCTCAGGCTTTAGGGTCCTTTCCAACCCAAACCATTCTTAAATTCTATGATTGCTACTAGGCTTGGGAGGTTTTTTTAGTTCTCCATCAATTCCATATGCTTCCCTTCTCTCCTTTCTCAAGGCCTAGGCAAAGCCAGCCAAGAATCCACATTTTGCAACGGTTGTAACTTTTGTGACTGTTTTGGATGCTGGAAAAGCAATACCCAAGGAAAGAGGCCAAAGCTAGAAAAAATGTGTCAGGTTTCAGGGCTGCTGATAAGATGGGGAAAATATCTGTTTCCCTGGCAGCCAAATCATAAATGACAGTTAAAATCAAGTAGTGATTTCTATTTTTAATCATCTTTTCTCTATACTTTACTTTGCTTTCACCAAATCTTCTTGTAGAAAGAAAGTGAGAGCCTATTGCAAGCCTTGCCTGGGGAAACACAGGGATCTGGGCTTTTTTTCCATGGATCCTCTGTCAGTTAAAAAGGAAACAGAGATACCACAAACACATTATCCTTCCTCCTTTTTTGGCCACTTCATGGAAAACACTGGTGCAAAAGGCCTTTGACAAGTAATTTCTCCTCATTTTCTTGGCCTGCTCAGTCATTTATTTGAACTCATTTATTCCATCCAAACTAAACACTATGCTTAGGGAAAACATCCCTCTGCTTTGTGATTTCCTCCGAGGGCCGTGCTGCCTCCCGTTCCCTCACATCCAGCTTTTCCTCTTTATGGGGTTTGTGGATGCTTCAGCCCATGGATGTGCTGCTGAACAAAACCCATCTCTGTGTCTGTGCTCAGCACCAACAAAATGCTCCCCACACAGATCTGCTGCTCCTGGTTTTTGGGGATGGCCTCAGGAAGCTCATCCCCTCTGTGGGGTCACTCCATCAGCTCTGTTTGAAAAGGTTTTGCTCACAGCAGACAGGAGAAGCTCCTTGTTATCACCTCTGCCTGTTATAAATCAGTCGATAGCGCTCGAGTGGAAAGATCCTTTGACTTGAGGTGAATTCATTAACGAGCTTCTCTGAGGGTTTGATTCAGGCAAGGAAGCAGGAGCCTCTCCAGGAACTTCTGTGTGCTCTTGTTTTATTTGATTTTACTCAGCTGTTGGTACCTGAGGCACCTCTGGCAGCTGCCCTGTCCACCCTGAAGAGAAAATCATGGAATCCTAGAATTACAGAATCACAGAACCACAGGATGGGTTGGGTTTGAAGGGTCCTTAAAAGCCATCTCATTCCAACCCCCTGCCACGGACAAGGACACCTTCCACCACCCCAGGTTGCTCCAGGCCCCATCCAACCTGGTCTGGAACACTTCCAGGGATGGGAAGATGACGTGGGATTTTTTTCTCTCTCCTTCTTCCAACCTTGCTGTGGCTTTTCCTCCACCCCCACCTGGAAAGTCAGAGCTGGCCCTTTGCAGCCATCCCCCATCCAGTGCCCGGGAGGCACGAAACTGGAGGAGGAAGGATTGCCCCACAAGCACCCAGCCCTGTCCCTGCCTCCCCTCCCAGGGAAAGGAGGGCTCCCCTGGGAGCTGGCAGGCACCAAGCTGGTCCTTGGAGCCAGGGAGCAGCCGGGCAGGGAAATGCAAAGAGCAAACACAGCCACCATGAAAACAAAGCCTGGGATGCTGTCGAGCAGCACAGGTGACCAGAAGCATCTCCATACAGCCTGCTCCTCCCTAACCCCAGAGCAGCCTACCACAGCTACAGCAGGGTGTTAGAAAGATGTCTTGAGGCAGTAAATTTTGGAAATTCAATTTCCTTCTGGGTTGATTTCAGCCTGGATTAACTGTTCTTTAACATCTGAAATAGCTTTTGTGTCCCAATTTGATTTGCACAGATGATGTTTATTTATTCAGATTGTTCTTTCCCCTGTATTGGCAACAACATAGCTGGTGATCCAGAAATACCTGCTCAAACTATAGCATATCTAGAATGTTCAGGAGGCTTTAATAGCTCTTAATAAATATGATTATGTGTGATTTAAAGGCCTTAACCAAGACAGAGGATGACTGGCCTGGGTGTGGTGCCAAACAGAGAAGTGAAACCATGTTTGCTCCTCAAAACATGTAAACTCCAAGGAGACACTGAAAAATCAAGAAAAAGGAAGTGTTTAAACATATTAGCAGAGAGTGAAGTGAAACACTGAGTGGTCAAATGGTTTTTGGGAGGGCACATGGGGCTCTGGCAGAGTCTGGATGTGAATCCAGATCAGACGGTATCCCCAAGCCAAATAACAGCTGCTCCCTCCCTCACATCTGTCTTCAGCGCCCCTCTTAGAGGATTAGGGAAAAATCACCGTGATGAAAACACCACTACAAGAAAGCGCTGAGGAAAAGGGCTCGTGTCTCCTGCAGCCCTGATCCTGCCCAGCCCTCTCCCCTCCTGGCAGGGGTAGAACATTAATGCTGGGGAGAGAGGAGATTGATGCACAGACCTTCCAAGCAGCTCAGGCTGGAAGTTGGGCTGGTTTTGGTTGGAACTGTGTCCAGGCTGCACAAAAAGCAAGCTCAGACGTGTGTCAGTACAGCTGAGCTGGCTACACTTCCATGGTAAATAAATACTGATTGATAAAAAGCTGCCAACTGTTTAAATAACTGCCATAGGAGGTTTGTTTGTGTTTGGTTTGTTTTGTTTTGTTTTTTTGTGGAGTTTTTTTTTATTTTTTGGGTTTTTTGGGGTTTTTTTTTGTGTTGGAGTTTGCTAGTTTTTCTGCACCAAGACCATCCCAAGCATTTGGAACCCATCTGCAGGGACTGCACATCCAGCATTATGCAAAAGGATGTGATGGAGGGATCAGAGATTTAAACTTCCTCTCCCCTGTGGCTCCTTACAAGAGTCATTAAAAGCAGGCTTTTCAAACTTATCCTGTGATGATGAGACACTGCTTTTTTCCCATCCAATCTCCACATTTTTGTTTCCAGATTTGCCCCTTGGCAGAAAGAACTGCTCATGAAAGGACAGTCCTGCATCACTGCTATTAAAATGCTGATTTTTTTTTTTTTACATGCCATGCAGCATCTGTGAAACAGGAAGTATTACAGCCTTTAGAAATCCATATAGAAATTGTAGTAGCAGGGCTAATTATAAAAAATTTTCACTTATCAGGGCCTCACGCACAAACTCGGTGCTTTTTAGATGTGCCTTTTGTCTCTGCAGGAGTCTGAATCTTTAAATGAAAGAAAAGAAATATATAAGCAATTAGAACCCTTCTTTTTGTGGAGTGTTTTCTTCCTAAAACAATCCACGGCCTAAAGACATCATGTACAGCATAAAATAATGAGATATACATTGTAGTCCTGAGGAATTGGAATTGCACCTGAATCCTTGCTCTTCAAAGGGCTTGTATCTTAATTCCAGTGCAAAAATCGGAATTTCTTGAAGGTCGGTGACCACAGGTAGGAATTATTTTATTAGGCAACATTAATCAGATGGAGGCTGGTCTAATCAAAGGTGTGAGGAGCTGGCTTTGGCTCTGCTGGGCGGCACAGAGCCCGTTAATCCAAGTGCCACAGATGCTGAAACATTCCTTCATTCGGCATGAGCCAAGCCCTGCAGGCTGCCAAGAGCTCCCTCTGAAATCCATGGGAACTGGGGGTGTGGGGCACCTGGCAGGACCCAGCTTGCTGTAAAAACCTCTTTGGAAAGGATGGGATTTGTATTCCAGGGTCTGGTGTAGTGAACTGGCTGCGGCCTCGGCCAGCACGAGCCGGCACCGGGATCACAGCATAGGGAAGCTCATAAAGCGGGGTGGGGAGTGTGCAGCCCGAGTATTTACAGGCTGGAATTTCATTCATACAGCCCTGATCACATGGCTCACTCTTCCACGGTTTTACAATAAAATCTTGGGTCATGTGTCAGTAAAGTCGATTTTGCCTGGAGAAAGGAGGAGATTCCCCACCAGTGGTGCTGAAAAACATCAGCTCCATTGCACAACTCTGCTGGGAAACAGGCAGAGGTTCCCAGCAGCTCCTGAGCCAGTGCCCAGACTTGGCATTGACTTGGAGAGTGCTGCAAGAGGATTGAACTTGGTTAAACCTTCACACCAAGTCCGGACAGAGAATGGAAAAAGGCGGATTTTCCCTCTGCCACCTGTTTTAGCTGCAAAGTCAAGATGCACAAAGCCAAACGTGCTGAGATGTTCACCCACATGTTCCCCCTGTGCGGGCACTGCTGAGGCACCTCCACTCCTGGGGGCAGTTTTGGGTCCCTCATGACAAGACATTGAGGGGCTGGAGCGTGTCCAGGGAAGGGAACGGAGCTGGGAAGGGGCTGGGGGCACCAGGAGCGGCTGAGGGAGCTGGGAAAGGGCTCAGTCTGGAGAAAAGGGGGATCAGGGGGGACCTTGTGGCTCTGCACAGCTCCTGACAGGAGGGGACAGCCGGGGGGGNTCTTAGAATGCTTTTCCTACCTTGAAAATTCCATGATTCTACCTTCCTAGAGATTCCTCACAGCTCACCAGCCCCTCAGCTCTGCAGAAGGGTAGCTCAGAAAGTGCTGGATCTCTTGTAGTGGCTGGAAATCACCAGGAGAGGATGAGATTTCATGGCCAAGACCAACAGCAGAAAAAAACAAAACAAAGGGCAGAAATGCCCTGCGAAACCTTTTTGCTGATATTTTGTGTTTTGAAGTTTATCCCTTCAGTTATTTTCCTGAAGCCAAATTCACTGGCGTTGTCACGAGGGTTTCTTCGGCCATTCCTGCAGCAAACCTTGCTTACCTGGCAGCTGACCTCCTTTCTAACTGGTGATTCTTATCTTTGAGTTGAGCAAAGCACATGAAATATGCTTTCATCTGCTCGGGAAGCAGGTAAGAAGGATAAGAAGAGATAAGAAGGAGCTGGTGGGCCAATGTGAGATGCAAAGGAGATAACAGGAACTTTGCATCAGTCCTGCACAAACAATGAGGTGGCTGATGGAACCTGTGAGAAGCAATGATCAGGCTCACTCCAGAATATTTGGTGCACCCGATGTTGGTTTTGATGGGACTAAGCCTCTGGCGCTTTTTAAAAAAACAACTTTTGGTGTATGGTTTCTTTATACCCAAAATACCAAAATAAAATCAACCAAAAAAATACTCCAAAATCCCCATAAGTGTTTATGAGCTTTGGCACAGATCCCTGCCTATCCTTCCTCCAGCATTCACCCAGGTCCTGGCATACGCTACTGTGCTCATACAGCCTGGGCTGGTCTGCTCCCGCAGCAAAAAGCAGATTTTTTTGGGTGGTTCTCCATGGAATCAATGTGGATCTGCAGAGTGGGCCTGATATTATGCGAATTTTTACATTTTCTCACCTAGACCAGCCCCCATGAGCTGGACTATGAAATTTCCTAGAGCCACAGAACATTCTGGCTTGGAAGGCACCCACAAGGATCATGGAGTCCAGCTCCTGGCCCTGCACAGGACACCTCAACAATCCCACCCTCTGCCTGAGAGTGTTGTCCAAGTGCTCCCAGAGCTCTGGCAGCCTTAGGGATGGGACCATTCCCTGGGGAGCCTGGGCAGTGCCCAACCACCCTGTGTGTGAAGAAATTTGACCCAATTCTGAAGGCATGTAACCCAGTCCAGCTCTCTGGTGCATTAGAAGTCAGTTTAAGTGACCTATTCTCTCCTTACACATTTACTGCCCTATTTGAGCCAGTAGGTCCCATTAATTTTATTGTTTTCAGATCCCAGTTTTACAGGGGAAAACGTTTGGATTTTATTGTTATCATATGCTGTGAAGATTTGACCCCAAACCTACCCTAAATGAGAATGCCGTATATAAAGAAAGTGGCCTTTTCTGATACGAGGACCTTGCACAACAAGCCATGAACATTTTGTAACAAGAGCTGGTCCAGGGGTCCTGCCAGGATGTGATCCTGGCTTGGCTTTTGAGAAGCAATTCTTGGCTGTGAGGGTGGTGAGGCCCTGGCACAGGGTGCCCAGAGAAGCTGTGGCTGCCCCTGGGTCCCTGGAAATGTCCAAGGCCAGGTTGGACATTGGGGCTTGGAGCAGCCTGGGATGGAGGAAGGTGTCCCTGCCCATGGCAGGGGGTGGAATGGGATGGGCTTTAAAGGTTCCTTCCAATCCAAGCCATTCTGTGATTCCGTGACAAGGGAGCAGAGTATCACGTGGTGTTTACTCCCACCAGGTAATATCTGGACCAGAGCAGATTTGGGAACGTGCCTTGATTTGGGAACGTGCCTTGCTTTGTGCCCAGAGCAGCTGTAGGTTGTGCTGACACTCTGAGTCACACAGACCAAGGCTGGAAAAAAAATCCTTGGTCCTGCTGCAAACCCAGCCAAACTCCCACCATCTTCCCCAGAGCCAGGATGTTACCCTGGGACTCTCCGTACCACGAGCTGCTCCATGCTGATGCACCTCTCATCTTCCTCAACGCTCTGCTGGTTTTTCTGGGGCTGCAGATGGCTCCAGGATCTGCTGCTGGAGCAGGGCTGGAGCAAGTGCCCAGAGGAAGGAGCCAATAAACAGTGACTCCAGCTCGGAGGGGCTGCTGTGGCTGCCCACTGGCTTTGCAGATCCTGCATCCCTCCAGAGCCTCCTTGCACGGGCAGTGGGCAAGATCCACCAGGAAGCAGGGGGGACAGCAGCAAAGTTCAAACCTGAGAGTGTTGCTGAACTCTGCTTGAAATTCCCTGGAGATTTCTAGGACAATGAGGGTTGTTAAACAGCCCCCCTCCCTCGGAGCCCACCTTTTCCAAATGTCCCTATTTTCCACACAGTGGAAAAGAAAGTATCCTCTCTAATGTGTGGTGAAAAGGTCAAACCCATTGCGATTTGGGAGTATAATGCTTCTGACCAGGCCTTTCCTGGGGAAAACATTTCCCAGAAATTTTTTACGTTACCAATCTTGGAAAAGTACTGCTTGAACCATGAATGGTGGTAATCAGAGTAAAAAATAAAAATAAAAAATAGGGAAGATGTCTTGTATGACCACGAGATGGCAGCTGGAGCCTGGGAAGTTCTTTGCAGACGCAGTAGCTCCTATGGAAAAGGGAGTCATTTGCCAACCCAACCCACATTTGGGAATATGCACCTGCACCGGGTTGCCTTTGAACATTTTGCCTGTGCGCTCCAAGCTTCGGAATATCTGATTACCCCTTTCATTTCCCAGCTCCTCTGAGCCTTCCTCGATTAGTCAGTATCAAATAAATGGTTTTAAGCCACGTAATCCCTGTTGATAGGAAAACAGCAGCGCATCTGGTCTAACACCGCTGTTAGGATCCAGCCTGCCCCGACACCTAATTCAACAGAGACCCCGAGCCAGACGCTCTGCCCACCTCATGCCACCACCACTCCTGTCTGCAATTTCTTCTGGAGCTGGGCTTCAAATGGCTGATTATGTGTGCTGTTCATCAGTGATTGTGCTTCATTCCAGAGCAGACCACATTTCAGCAGCAGTTTAAGCAGGCCATTGGATGCCCTTCATCCTTGCAATGCAATTTGGTTGGTCTCAGGCTCTGCAAAGCTCTGGCAAGAAGAGATACCCCCTCCAAGATTTGGGAGAGCGTTCACAAGCAGTTGAACAACACCTCGATGAAGGCAGCGTGAGGCCTGAGGTTTCTCAGCCTTGTTGAAATCCTCACAGGGGTCAGAGAAATGTGAACTGGAATGTGGTGCTTTAGGGCAGAAATTAATTATCCTGGAAGAAGGAAGGAATGATCATTTACATAGATGGATTTTAAAACCGTGGAAGAAGCACATGCAGTGGTCAAGGTAGTAAATTGCAAATCCTGCTGTGAAGCCATTTGGTTTGGAGCCAGCCTACGTGAGAAGTGTCAATGCACTTGGCTGCTTTCCCCAGAAGAGACAGCTTGGTACACTCCATCCCCACCTTCCCCAGCTGTTCTGCATATGCCAATGCTGCACGGGAATCCTGCCCTTTGCATAACGGAAAACATGCTAAAATTTCCATATTTCTGCCTGTAGGAGATCTTCACATGGTGTTCAGCCTTCGCTGCCCATCTTTGCTCCCTTCCAGTGCTGTAATTCCATGCTGAGCTGTTATTCTCTCAGTTGAGGAGTTGATAACCATGACAGAAGCTGAGAAATTTCTCAGCTGAGCCAGGTAACAGCACCTGCCAATTCAGAGACACCTTAAAGAACAAAGGAAAATGGTATTCACTTTGTAATTCCTGTTATTGTGCTGGTTGGCACAACTGGAGCTAGAGACAGGTGAAATGATTCCCCCACATCCCAAGCTAGGACAGACCCAACCCCTAAAGCCTGGTACACCCCAAGATGACCACATTGCCCATGTTATCTCCTGCTAGAAAGAAAACATCCCTGCTCCTCTCCCACCTTGCTTTCACATGCCATGAGATGTTTCCTAGGATCTCTCATGTTTTTCACAGCAGCAGGAGGGATTTTTAGGCGACTGGGAGGTGGTAGGAAGGAGTTGCTGTAGGAACGCTGAGCAGAACAAGGAGGAAATTTATATGGGCCCTGCAAAAAGGTGAAGAAACATCAAAATGATTTCTGCACTTCTCAAACAGTTTGGTTTGTGGGATGGGAGTGGCCACCGCTCTGGGTGATTTTTAGAGTTTTCCTCTTTCCAAAGGGCGTAAGCTGATTTTATAGGACAGGAGAACACAGCCAGATCAGAGCTGTTCACTTCTCTTTTCCCTGAGCCATCGTGAGTTATTTACAAAGGTTTAGACCAAGTTAAAGCAAAGATGAATTTCAGAACCTGCGGGTTAACACTTTGCAGCTGCTTTCCTGAGGCCTGATCCAAGGACCAGCAACATCATCAGGCACCTTCCCTCTGACATCAGGGGGCATTAGGATGGGATTTATGCATTTGGGAGAGGTTTTATAATAATTTATTTAAACACTGGAGAGAAAAACAGTGATTGAAGTCGGGCTGAGGGCTCAAGATTAGAGCTCAAGGAGAGTGCCAAGGCTTGTATGTTTGTGTGTTGTTTAGAAATGGAGCACTAACCTTGGGAAGAGTACAGCCCTCATGAGGAAGGGACAATTCTCGCCCTGTTCTCCCCTCATCTTCAAAGCTTTTGTATCCCAATGACTTCCCCTTGCTGTCCCAGGGGCTCTGTGGACTCTCAGGAGCCAGGTCATGGAATCATGGCATGGTTTGAGTTGGAAGGGACCTTAAAGACGATCTCATTCCAGCCTTCTGCCATGGGCAGGAACCTGTTCCACCATCCCAGGTTGCTCCAACATGGCCTTGAACATTTCCAGGGATAGAGCAGCCACAGCTTCTCTGGATGATCTGTGCCAGGGCCTCACCACCCTCACAGGGAAAAATCTTTTCCTAATCAGGTCTCATGCTGATGGATTCACACTGTTCCTGTCCCACTGCTTTCGGTGCATTGTCCATAACCATCAAGTAAACTGCCCATGGATACAGGCAGACTTCAGCTTCTGGAGATGATTCACCTGTGCAATGGGATGCATTGGGTCTGTGTGCCTCCATGTGAAACTGCTTCTGCAGCCAGGAGCTGGGATACCACTTGATGTCCCATGCAGGAGAAAGAGGGAATTAGGAAACAGGAAAGTGGTCTTATAGATCATGTCTGGGATCTTGAACTGCAGAGCTTGAGAGCCAGGAGATGGGTAAGGAATCACAGTGATGCCTTGAAGGGCTTACCTAAAACAGAGGCTAGACAAAGTTAGGAGAATAAAAAGCAGTTCAGTTTATTGAAGGGCCTTCAAGGTGCATTTAGGGCAGACAAAGCCACTCAAGGGGCTACATCTAAAATGGACCCTGAGTCATGAGTTTTTTATACTTTATAAATTCTGTCCATTTGCATACCAAGTTTTAATCCTCCAATTACAGCTTCAGGTAATGATGTCAATTACTCCAAATTTGCTCCCCCCAATTCACTGTTGTTTCCATATCTTGGGGCCTGAGACAATAAGGCGTCCTTGGATTCCAAGCTTAGAGGAATTGTTTTGTCTAAAAATGCTGAGAACAGGAGCTTTAGCACCCTATATGGAGTCCAGAGTTATACACTAAAATTACAGATACACAAAAAAAATGCAAAAGCCAAAATCCTAAGGCATCAATAGAATCATTTAAGTTGGAAAAGCCCTCTAAGATCATTGAGTCTCACAATTACCCCGGCACTGCCAAGGCCACCACTAACCCATGTCCACAAGTACTGCATCTACAAGAAGGTGCAAGGATGCATTGAGAAAAGTTAAGTAGCATCATCTCTTGGTCGTTGCAGAGGGCAGTGTCTCCCTGAAGCAGAGCTGTTTGCAGGCTCCAGTGATGTCACTGGGAATGCCCAGCTTGCTGTGGGATGGAACACTGGAAAGGGAATGGGTCTTTGCTCTGCTAAAACATAGAGATCTTCTGACACTTTGGGGTCTCCCTCAGCAGCTCCTAAGCCCCCTGCCCCTGCTCAGTACAAGGCAGACCTGTTCCATCACAGCAGTGCCTGTACGTGTGAGCTCACTGGTCCACAGGGAGCTCCCAGCACAGCAAAACTGTTCCAGGTCTGCTCCCCCAGGGCGGATGCAGTGAGAGGATCTGTGGGAAGAGCTGTGGGCTGTAGCATCCCAATTATACCCTCTGCTAGAGAAGACCCAGTGAGAGACTGCTGGAGTTCTTCATGGAAGCAGGGTTGGAACTAGATGATCTTTAACATCCCTTCCAACCCAAACCATTCTATGATTCTTTTTGCTTTCCTGGCCTGGCAACGTGGATTTGCCAGACCAATGGACAAAAATGTGGAAGATCTCCCGGTTTCAAGGCCAGGAGCATGCAATGAGCAGCTCCTTAATGAAACCCGCTCTCTTGAAGCTGTTGAGGCAGCTGAGTTCTCTTCAGACATGAGCATCCATTTTGTTGGGATGTTGCTTGTGCAGCCTGGCTCAGGGAAGCACTTGCACAACTTGCCAGCCCATCCCTTGGCCTGGTGCATGGAACTTGGGCTGCCATGGATCCTGTCACACCAGGGGCAGGCTCACAGCTGTGCCCCAGTTGTGTGGACAACTCGGGATCATAAAAAGAGCTGAAAACTGGGACACCCTGAGGGTTTGTTTCCATAGTCATTCCCAGCCATAAAAACAAGGGCTGTGATTTATAAACCCCATCCTCCAGATTTCTTGCTGGTAGATGTCTGGTTGCTTTTCTCATTGTACTCTTTCAGTTTTGGGGGGTCTGGTCTCAAATTCCCATGCATAGCATGGGATGAGTTTGTAGATCCAGGGTCTGCAGTGAGCAGGTTCTGTCAACCAAAGCAAGAGGCTGCTGAAAGCAAGAAGAGTAAAAGGCCAGGCTGGATGGGGCTTGGAGAAACCTGGGCTGGTGGAAGGTGTGCCTTCCATTTGGAACGAGATTAACTTTAAACTCCCTTCCAATATCCAAACCTTTCTGTGAAACAGAGTCACCTTGAGAAACCAGACCAGTTGATTTTTTCTCTGAAGATGTGCCCATTTATGCCACTTCCTTATCTCTTTCCATGAGCAATAAACAGGAAGAGAAATCAGTGTTTTGTCTGCAGTGTCCATAGCCAGGGTGAGAATGTCACCATTGTGACCGTCCTTCGACCTCCAGAGGACAGTGCACTCCTGCCATCTCATGGACATCTCATGAACAGGGAGGAATTTCTCAAAAGGAAGAGGGGATTATGATGAATTTTTCTTCAAATCTATTTCAACAGTTGAGAATTTATCTAAGTATTAAATAGATTAATTTTTTTTTTTTTGCCTTTTTGCAGGCTTTTGATTATGCAGTTTTCGTAATGAACTCAGTGTGGTTGTTTCCGATTTGGCCCCTTAGCATCTGGCAGGGAGCCTCTGTCTGAATGCGAGACTTGCTGCATCCAGATTTGATTCCTTTTCCTTGGCATGGCTTTCCCTCCCGCTGATGGAAGCTTTAAAGAAAAAAAAATACCATGACATCTGAAACACTGCCAAAAAGCATCAACATGCTTTCTGGCTGCCATCTATTGTGCAATGCAAACCTCTTAAGATTTAATATTTCTAAAACTGTCGTGCACCTGTTTGCAAGAAAAACTTCCTTGTCACATGATGACATGTTTTTCCAAATCACTTTTTAAAAATTTTTTATTTATTAGCTTTAGACTGAGTTCCCTCCTTTTCCTCCCTCTTTTTCCTCCTCCACCCCAAGATTTCTCCATGCAAAAATCCTTCTTCCAAGAATTACTATCTGTAATTATATGATGCATTTCCCACCCTCTGGTTTTGACTGATTCTTGTCTTCTATCTGCAGCGAGAGCTGCAATGACTGGGTGCATTTGTGTGGAAGACACTGGTGCCTGTTATACCCAAGCACCAGATAAACCCCAGTTTGGCCCAACTGGGAGCTTGCCAGTGCCTGCAAGGTCACGTTGGTTCAATCACCTCTTCACTACCCATCACTGGACTGAAGAGGGCTCTGCTGTCTGGCCAAACCTCCCTGTCCGCCACAAAAGAAAGTTTCTTCTTCAGCTTGCATTTTTTTCAGTTGTTTTTCAAGGTAGATTTCAGCTCCGTAGCTGCTTTGCTGGGACGGGAATCTGGGACAGAGCTGGATGTGCAGGTGGGCTCAAGTGGGCTAGGAGAGCTAGGAGTGAAGAAGTCTCCTGAGAAACAAGTGGCATCACTTCATTTTGCTCCCACCTGCTAGATCAAAGTGTTGCTCAGTGATAATGTCTCGAAAGTTGCCTTCCAGGTGTCACAGAGATAAGGTGCTTGGCTCAGGTTACACCTGCCTGTTGCTGGTCTTGCTGTCACTAGAGCGAGCACAAAGTGCATGTGCTCATTTCAGGGACTGTTCTTGAAAGATCCTAGTTTTAAGAAGAGTGGCAGCATGGTCTCGCTTCCACCTCCCTTTGCACAATTGTTTTCCTGCTCTTCAGGGAGCAGAAGGGGTGGGTGCAAATTGGCTTAATTTCAGATCAGAACAAATTCAGCACTGTAGGT
>VZTX01000661.1:0-51050 GCA_013400915.1 Pardalotus punctatus
AGCGCTCGGGGAAGCCCTGGCAGCCGTCCCGCGGCAGTGCGGGGCAGCCGGGGCTGCGGGGGTGGCCGGCTGTCCGACCGGCGCTCCGGCCCCGGCGCGCTCAGCCCCGCTCTTGCCGGTGCTGGCTGCTTCTGCCTTCCCTTCCCGTCCCGGTCCGGGATCCCTGGGAGCACAGTGCCACGGGGCAGCAAACGCCTCCCCTTTCGCCATCGCCCAGCACAGCCAGCTGGGGACGGTGTTTGGCTACCCTGACCGTGGGAATGTCACCCAGCCACTGGCACGGCCACCGCTTACTGGCCCCGTCACTGCTTACTGGCCCCGTCACCTTCTTGTGTCAGTCCCAGCCTTTCCTGAGCGCTGGCTCCCTCCCTTTCCCACCAGTCACATATGGTCCTGTATGGTCCCGGGGGTGCCTGCACCATAGGGAACACCGCCAGTGTGCCTTTCACGTTCTTGGGGTTCCTGGGGCTGTGCCACCAGCCACCTCCCTGCCAGAGCTTCTGCAGCCCCGTTCACCTCTTGCAGGCCCTTTGTCCCAGTAGCTGGGTGCTGTCCCATGACCCTTTCCATTTGTAGGCTGACCGCTGGGAGTTTGCCCTTCCCCCTTGCACCATTCTCCATGCAGCTCCTTTCTCTCCAGACACCATTCCCTAGCTGCCTTCGGTGTGATTTGGCCCAGAAGTCCTGGCTGCCCTCTTGAGTCCAAGGCATGGCCTGGGGCTTGTTTGCAGGAGCCTGACCTCATGTGCAGGCGGAAGAGAGGTGAAGGTACAGGCAGAGCAGGGTTTGTAGCATGGCCCTTAACCCAAATCAGTGGTGCCGCTCAAGGTCAGGGCACTGCTCTGCTGCCCTTGTAAAGATCTTAATACAAGAAGTGAGAAGACAGGGTCCCTATTGCTGCTTTTTGTCCTTATCCCTCCAGTGCCCTGGTGCTGTCCTGGGGAGGGAGCAGGTAGCGCTGTAAGGGCTGAAATGGATTGGAAAATGTAGGGGGCAAGGGAAGCTGGTACAATTAGGTGGTAGAAGATAGCAAACCTTATCTTGCATGGTTCTCAGGCTTGTGCAGGGAAGGTGATGGAGGATGTGGTGGAGGAGCACCAGCTGTTTTGTGCACAGACATTTAGAAAATCCCCCCATTCCCTGCCAGGAATGGTCAGAACATCTCTGAAGGCAAGCTGGATGGCAGTGGGAACAGCAGGATGGGAGATATGGGCAGCAGTGGCAGAGCAGCCTGTCCCACATCAGAGGAGGCAGCCCTGCCCTGAGTTACTGTCAGCAGCAAGACATTCCAGGACTCTCCACAATAGCTTCCTAGCTTTTGTGGAGCTCTTTTTCTTCTTGAGAAGCTTGTTTTTTTGCAGGGAACCCAGCACCTCCATGGCTGCAGATGCAAAACAGGGCCAGCAGCAGCACCACTGGGCACTGCATAGATCTCAGCTCTGCTGTGAAGTTTCCCAGCTCTGCCATCCCAGGACACAGCACTAGCAAAAGCCAGGTGAGAATTTTCCACCTGCTTGCATCCTGTGGAGATGGCAGATCTGTGTGGAGAGTGGAGAAGACAGAGTTGGTGATGTCTGCAGCTTCTCCCCAGAAGGGGGATCTTTGTGGGAAGCCAGCCACCACTGTTGTCAGGGCTGACTTTTGTTTTCTGGCTTGCCAGAAAAGAGATTTACTGGGTCTGGGCAGCAGTGTTAGAAGAGCAGGCTGTTTCCCTGGAGACTGAGTCCCTATCAGCTGAGTATGGATGTATAGAGTAAGCCTGAGGCCATAAGCCCTCGGGAGGGTAGTGCCAGGAGCCCCTCTTGATCTTGAGGCACTTGGTCAGTGACACAAGGGTGCTTCTCAGGGCCTCATAGCCCAGGACCAAGGGGAGAAGCAGGCAAGCTGCCTTTTGATAGGTAATCTGTGCTGAGGAGGTGCACTTCATGTCTTTCCCCATCCCATTCCTGTGGGACTTGAGGTTCTCAGAGGACCAGCTGGGACCCTTTTCTCTGTGGTTTGCAGCTGAGCAGCAAGCACAGCCCCACAGGACAGTTACTGCATTCAGGGTGACTGTCACAGTGTTGTGTCCTCATATGATCCATCCTGCCTCTGAAATCTGCTTCCTAACACTATCCCTGCCCTTCTTCACAGTTTGCTACCTACAGGCAAACTCTGTTTCCTTAAACCACCTTCAAACAAACAGCTCCAATTTCTGCCCTCGGACTCCCCTTCTTACTCCTAGATTTCCTGGCTCCCGCTCATCCCCTCTCCCGCAATGGGTCAGCACAGCACACACAAGCCCACACTTCGGGGTGCCTCGTCCCACTTTTTGCCCTTGGCTCCCAGTGCCAATTATTTGCTCATCTCCCTGCTGCAGCTCACTGCCTCCTCATCCTCATGGTGAGCCCAGCGCTCGGTCCCGTGCCCACCCTTCCCGAGGGGTGGCTTGGGATACCTCCCCACCCTGGAATGCCAGACCCTCTCCCACCAGCTGGGAGACCGCCACTGCTGCGCTCCCCCCCTTCTTCCCCACCGTCGCTCCGGCATTCCGCGGAGCCGCTTAAGCCTGCGGCCGGCTAATTCCTTCCCCGTGCTCCCCGTGCTTCCCGTGCTCCCGGTCACGCCGGGGGGAAGGGGGGGCTGCCGCCCTTGCTCCGCGCCGCCGCCAGGGGGCAGCCCCGGCCCGCCGCCCGCCCATGAGTTTGCGGGGGCTCAGCGCCCAGCGGGGGCGGCCCCGCGGAGCCCCCTGAGCCCCTCGGGGTCGGCCAGCTCGGCAGCGGGGGTGGGAAGGGGCCAGGAGACAATGCCTCCCCTCCGGGGACAGCCAAAGTCTGCTGCGCTCTCCCGGCAGCACGAGCGTGGGGCGCTGCAGGCTCCCAGCCGTGTACCGAACCCCCTCGTGGGAGGGGTGCAGGACTCCTTGAGGGTTTCCTTCTCCCTGGTCCATGTTGGAGCATCCTCTGCCCGCGGGTGGACACTCGGCTTTGCAGAGGGGCTGAGGAAGTGGGGGAGGGCAGTCTCAGCAGTACCCTGGCAGCTGAGCTGCTGGTCATGGGTTTGGCCTGCCCTTCTTTTGATGTCCCATGGTTGTGCTCCACTGGGTGGCCTGGGGGCCTCGTTTTAGCTTGGGAACCTGAGGAAGCATGACTGGCAAGGAGAAGAAATGATGAACGGCTGGTACTGTTGGAAGCTGTGGGAAAGGGCGCTCCTGGAGACCTCCCTGGGGGATGTTTGGGAGCATTCAGCCACAGCTCTGCTGCTGATTCGCCCAATGGGGAAAGCATGACTGGATGGACTTAGTTTCCAGACAGGATTTAGTCAGCCTTGCCAGACGTTTGCACAGAGCGGAATTCCTCCACTCCAGCCAACGACTGTTGGGCCAAGCACAGACCAGGGCTGGCACGGCTGTGAGAGCTCCTGGACCTGTGTTTGGAGCCCTCATCTCTGCAGGTGGCCATGTGCCATGGTCACCGTGGTGCTGGTGGCCACAGAGCCTGCCCAGGGAGCAGGCTGGCTGGGAGAGCAGGTAGGCACCTTGGCCCTGCCCTGCCATGCAGGATGGGCAGCCTCTGGCTGCAGCAGCATTTCCTGAGAGCTGGAGTATGGCTCTGCCTGCTGCCACCAAGGTGCCTCAGGAAGGCTGATGGGAAGCCATGGCCTCAGGCTATCCTCCAGAGCTGGGATTCACCCATCCTCCAGAAAGGCTTCTTCTGCCTTTTAGATGGCTCTTGGAGATCCCTGGAGCCACTGGGCACCTTGCTGCACTGGGGTGTGGATGGACTTTGTGGAGGGGGGAATGAGACCACACAGCAGCTGCCACCCCTTTTCCTCTTGCCAGGTTCCCTGGTTCCCAGCAGCCCAAAAGCTCCCCTGAGATGTTTTACGAGTGTGGTTGGGTGCCAGCCAGCTCCTTCCTTAATGGCTGTGCTCCATCGTGGGAGACTGGTGCTGCCAGCTAAGGAGCAGGATGTGCCCCCGGCACTGCTTCAATGGGCCAGATGACCTTGACTATAGTGTGGTTCCCTCTGCCCGTGCCAGCTCCATCCTCCGCCAAGGAGACCTGGTGTGACACCATGACAGAGTGCTTGGAGTGGCCTGTGCCCCAGGGCTACCATTTCTGAATGCCACAGGGTGTTCCTGCCTGCAGCTGAGCCAGGGGTTAACCCTGTCTTCACTGGTACAAATGGGAGCCTGAACTGTATGTCTTGAGTTTCCTCAGCTTAGGCCCCTGGCAGGTGGGGACAGCCTGCTGTGAGGCCACTTTTCACCCTTGGCTGGTGGCTGCGCAGCTGTCACTCAGTAACTAGCACCCAGCAGCTCCACTGCTAATTGGTGCCATTAGTCAGTGTTTACTGCCTTAATGCTTGTAGGAGAAAGCAACTGGGCAGCTGGAGCTCAGGAGAGGGCAGCAGCAGTGCAGGGAGGGAGGCAGAGGGGTGGGGATGGAGGAGGGAAGGATTGCTCTGGGAAGGATTGTGCCCAGGAGATGGTGAGGATGTGAGGCCCTCAGCAGTGGCTTGGGCAGAGGGGCTTGTGTGGCTCCCAGCCTGACAGCAGGAAGATGCCCTCTGTCCCAAAGGTGCTGCTGCTCCACTGGGGCAGTCTGCCCCCACCTGCAGCAGCCTGAGAGAGGACTGGAGCTTGACTGGATCCCACTGTCCATGCCAGGCCCCAGGAGCTGTGTGGGCACCACGGGCCCCTTGCTGAGCTGTGCCCAATCAGCAGACAATGGGATTTGTTTCTGCTTGCCCAGCTGGAAAACACCCATGGCCCTGTCACTGGACTGGAGGCGCATGGAGGCCCTTCCTTGTCATGTCTCCAGACCATTTGCACACCAGGGCTTTGAGTGCTTTAGGGGTGCTGGAATCACCACATTGCATCTCAGTGCTACCAGCCCAGGGGGATGCTCAGGATGGAGACGTGGTTGAGCTGGTTGGCAGCAAGTGCCTCCCTCTCCCCTGCCTTTCTTTGTAGGGTTTCACCCAAGGCTGCTCTGCTGCTGGCAGCAAGCTCCTGCTGCCCTTGGCCCACTAGTGAAGAAGTTACAGGCAGCTGCCTGACTTTATCCTTGCAGGTCGTGCCGTGCAAGGAAGCAGAGGGACAACAGGATGCTGGAGGTCTGCATGGCTCCCTACAAACAGTGATGTGCCAGCTGGATCTCTGTGCCACAGGCAGAGTTCAGGAGGGTATCACAGCCCACTCCTTCCTCACCTCGTCCCAGCAAGGCTCAGGCCATCAGGTGAGCATGATCTCTGCCCTGCCACCTCATCCTGAAATGCAGGGCAGGGCACCGAGAGCCCAGGGGTCACCATCAGGAGTCCTGCAAGCAATGACTGGAGAACTCCCACCCCAAAAGGGTCTGCCAGCAGTTCTTCAGCCAGGACCAGCAAGGGAACAGCAAAACTAAAACTTTCAGTCCCTGAGCCATTCGCTGACCTCGACAACAGGCTGAGATGCTTTGTTGACTATCAAAGCATCCATGACTATTGTAGTCTCATTATAACTGGATTCCAGGAGCCTGTAGTGTGGTTTTTGCCCCCAGTGGCTAATAGGTTAATAACCTGCTGTCACTTGACAGAGGTTCAGCATCTTCTGTTTCCCTCCATGTGACTGATTAAAATCCCCTTTTTCCCCCTTTCCCAGTATGGCTATGCTCTGCCACCTTGTCACACATGCAGAGAATTGGATACAGCTGCTAGTCTGCTTGCCACTCCACTCCTGCTGCCTGCTCTGCCTTTCAGACATACTGGCTCTCTGTTCCTCTGCTCTGTGGCACTGAGGGCCAGTGCAGAGGCTCTTTGAGCTGAACAACTGCCCACACATTCCTCTGGGATGGGGCCGGTAGCATCCAATGGAGGGAAACGCAGTCACTGTGGGTCATGCTTGCAAAGGGAAGGGTGGTTTTGCAATGGAAAGGAGAGCTGGATGGCATGCAGCCCCCTGGCCTCAGCCCTGCTGCAGGCTGGTAACCTTGCCTCAGTTTCCCCTGCCCCTAGCACAGGCACATTTGAGGGAAAGGGAAATCTCATTGCAGAGGAGGGCTGGTGGGTTAATTAATGTATGGTTGCAAAGTGCTTGCAAGTCTCCAAGGAAAATGGTCGTCGTGGGTGCCAAGTGTAAAGGATTCTGGAAACATTAAGTGCCTGAAAATGCTGCCTAGCTCCTGAGGCCCTAAAATTCAGATATTGCCCAATAGGCACCAAAAAAATTCCTTCAGCTCATGTGATGCATTATCCACTGCCTGGAATAAATCTCCCTTTTTGCTTTTGCTTTCCAAACCAGCTGTTTGTTTGTTTTCCCATTTTGGATTTCATAGCTTTAGTTAAAGCAGGGAATTGCTACAAGAGAGGAGGGAAAAAATAGCAGCTTTTGTGAAAGATTTGGCAGCAAGCGTCACTGAAAGGAGAGCACTTTGCCTGTTTGTTCTGCCTGTTACAAACTAGCTGTGAGCAGAGCGTACAAATTGGGCTCCAGGTGACGGCGTTGCAATGCCTGCAGTGCACGTTTGAGTTTTCAGAAAGAAACCTCGAAGGGCTGGGCAGCTTGAGCCCCACCAGCATGTTCTGGGAAGCATGTCCATGGGACTCACAGCCTTATGTAAGGGAGAGGCTTTGCTGGCTGCCTTCCTCCCTTGCCTTCTCCCTTTGCTGTGGGGAGCACAGCAATCTGGCAACAGCAGCAGCGCGTTTTGGCACCATGCTGCTACTTTGGGGATGGAGAGGGTGGGAACACAGCAAACCCCCAGACCCCACTCGAGGCTGCCTTTTCTCCGTGCCCAAATTACGCAGGGGAGAAACATCTAGATCTAGCTCTGTGTGTCATAACTGTGGTGGGCCCAGTATCAGTGCTGGGCAAAGCACAGCTGTTTCCAGTTTGGAGCAGAGACTGTTTTTGTAGCTGTTTGCTTATTCTAGGAGGTTTGTTATTGTACACGCAGAGGTGAAGATGATAACATGAGAGTCACTTGGGAGCAGAGGGCTCTGCAAACACAACACCTTTGCCAAGATGAAGCAAGGCAGCTTGGCCCTGCAGAAAGGGCTCATGTTTGTGGGGCAATAAATGAGTTGTTATTGGCTGTGCAATTTGTTACCTTGCTGTACACCATGGAGGAAGTGTCACCCCTCTGACTGCATGCTGCCATTGGCATTACACAACCCAAGGACTTGCATCGCTCTTGGGAGCAGACATGCTGCCTGAGGGGCTGAAGTGTCTCCATGGAAAAGAGAACCTTGAGCAAAATGTCTCCTGTCTGCACCAGCCAGGGCTGGATTTTAAAGGACACTCCCTCTCTCCCAGACTTAGCCTTCTTCACCCCATGGTGTCGTGCTCACCTGCCCAAAAGAAGACATCGTTAGACCCCATCCTACAAGTCGGTGGTGGGTGGGTCACAGTCTGTGCAGGGAATCAGCCAGAAGCCAGTGCTGTCCTTAGGAGCTGGAAGCTGCCTTTCTCCGCGCCTCCCCTCGGGTCTATGTGCTGGCCTCCTGTCTGCCTGTGGTCACTGGTGGCAGGGACGCTGTTCAGCACTAATGGATTTCAAACCCACCATCTCCAGTGAGAGACGTCTCTACTGAGATGCTGATTCCAGTGCCTGGGGGAGTGGCTGTGCAGACAGGACCAAAGCTGGGAATTACAGAACATTTAATCCTGCACTTTGGTGATGGTAAGTGCTACGCACCCTGCTGCTGAAAGCCTGGGGTGAGGCAGCGGCTACACCCACCCTGTTCTGAAGGAGAGACTTCCTGGAATATCCACTCAAAGGTAAATTTTGCAATGTTTCTCTTCCCGATGGAGTCTGAGGCTATAATAATGCTGAGAGCATTGTCCTGGCTTCTGGAAGCACAGTGTCAATTTGGTTGGGCACCACCAATCTGGACTGTGTGCTCAAGTTCCTCGGGGAATTGGTTCTCACACCTTTTAGTCTGTGCTAAATTTGGAGCTTATAGAGAAAAACAAAGTTGTAGAGATGCTCATATTTTAGCTCATGCTCCTGAGCAGCAAGTGTGGACATCACAATGAGAAACATGGGGCCCAAGGTGCTGTGGCATCAATGTCCCAGGGACTGCCAAGGGGGATTGTGGGGCTCTGTGGGTGACAGCATAGCACATCTCAAGGCTAGAGAGAAGGTGAGATGAGACATCCCAAAGTAGGTGACCTTGCTTTTCTGTTTTGTTTGGGTTTTGTAGAGAAGGGAGGAGATAGGAGAGGAGAGACAAGATAAGTCAAGGCAAGGTGGGGAGAGGAGAGGTTGTGGCTGTGTTGCAGCTTAACCAGAAGACTTTCCAGATCAGAATGGCTTAGGGAAAGGGGCTAAGGACAGGCAGGCCCAGGGCTTGGATCTGACATTGCCTGGGAGAGGCAGCCTGGGAGCTTTAATTGGATATGAGAGCTTTTAAATTTAATTTGATCTGATACGAATCTTAAATTTAGGAAAAGAGCCTCCTGTCTTCCTATCTGATAGCATTATCTGTTGCTCCCTTCATGTTGTTAGTGCACCCTACTATCTAACCCCAGAAGCCAATAACCATGACAAATATCCATGAGGAAGAGGGAGAGATCCAGTGGCGGAGGCTGCTCCTCAGCAGATCAGTGAAGAGGTCTCTTCCTGCGGGTGATGCTCCTCAGTGTCATCATTGCAGACCAGAAAGCACTGGTAGCTGTCTCAGCCCTGTTACCATTGCCTTTTTCTTGGGCATTGAGGATTTTTTGCTTATGTGGCAATGTTTTTTTGGTCTGTCTTAAAATACAAGCTTGGTGCTTGGATTCTGCAGGAAGATGTGTGTTAGAGATCATCTTGCTGAGAGAGCGTGAGAATGGGAATCTGACAGAGCTTTCGGGGGTGTTTTAACTTCTGGTTTTAATTTCTAACCCAAACTGATCACCATCTGCAGAGAATTTTCTGAGGCTGTTTATAAATGGAACAAATGTTTTAATGGTCAAAGCTGCTGCAGGGACTTCTGGTGCCACTGCCTGTGGCTGTACAAACTAGATGAACAGAGAGAGTCAGGAGGGCCCTGTGTTCCTTTAAATGCCCAGCTACATTAAAAAAATTTTTCTGTGACTGTTTAACCACACGGATATGAGGTTAAATTCAGGTGCACTCCCCTTTGCTGGGGGACAAAGTACCTGAGGATTCCTCCACGTCTGCACTTCAGCTAAGCAACAGGCTTTTATCACCATAGAGTAGATATCTATTCCAGAGAGATAGGAGTCTGGAGGTGGCAGCCTGAAAAAACACATCTTAGAGTTTGTGCCTTCCCCCTGAATACACAGTACTTATATCCTCTGAATATAGGGGGATTGCTAAGTTTCAGAGGGCTCTGCACATTGCCTGCCATCCTGGATAGAACCACCATGATTACACAGTGCAAAAAGCTGTCTTTAATCCTCTCCGTGACTCATAGAATCATAAATGGGTTGGGTTGGAAGGGACCTTAAAGATCATCAAGTTCCAGTCCCCTTGCCATGGGCAGGATGACACCAACTAGGTCACTAACTTAAGACAGATATGTATATAAATAGATATGATTACATGTGTGTGCGTGTGTATATAGGTGTGTATACATATATGTACATACGTGTGTCTGTATATGTATGCATCTATATACTTATCCTTTCATATATATTTTATTTTATATATATATGTGTGTGTGTGTGTGCGCGTGTCTGTGTGTATTACACCCTTAAGTGGTGACTGCCAGCAGAGTGTTTTTGCCTGGATTAGAATGCAGCATGGGGGACAAGTGAGGAACATAGTGAACGGGGCCAGTTCACACTCCATTTAGAGCCGTAATTTAATGCATGGCTCCCTTTACAGCTGTAATATTTACTAATGCAGGGATATTAACGCAAACCCGGCTCTGTGTGAGGCTGCGGAGGTACGTAGGGTATTGCTCTCCTTTCCCTCCCCAAGAAGCAGGCGAACCGCAGGCCGGGGGGGTTTCCCGCCAGCTGCGGGGCGTGGAGATGCGATAGGCGCGGAAGGGGGGGGAGCCAGGGGCGGGCAGGCCCGGGGAAGGGACGGCAGCGGAGCGCGGGGCGGCGCGGAGAGCGCGGCGCAGGTGGGTTCTCGCCGAGGTGCGCACGGCTGCCCGCGGAGGGGTCGCGGCTCCTCTTGCCCCTTCTCTCCCGGGGGTGACGGGGGACGGGGAAGGGGCGGGAAGCGAGAAAACCCGCCGCCTCTCCCACGCGGGAACCGCGTGGCAATGAAGGCGGCAAGAGGCGGAGGAGGAGTTTAGAGAGCGGGACGGAGGCGGCGGGTTCTCATCCGCGCCGGGGACAGAAGGAGCCGGAGCCGGCAGGCAGCGGTGGGCGCCCGCGTTCAAGGTATTGGCCCAAAGTCGCCGAGCTTTTGGCCACCCCTGCTCCCTCCGAGGCTTCGCGCGGCGTTTCAAAGCTGCCGGGTGCGTGGGGAGCCCTCGGAGGGAGCCGAGGGGTATCCCAAGCTCAGAACCCGGCGCCACAGCGTGAGGAGAGGCGGCGTGCGAGTCGCGGCTTGGAGAAAGGGGGGTTTATGATACACAGATGCTGCATTTTTGGGGGGGGTTTCTTCCTTGCTACCTTGCACGGCCACTACAAATCCCCTTTTATAGTTACTGCCGGGGGAGGAGAGCATGCGGTTTTGGGGATACGAAGTGGAGCAGCCAGCACATGGCTCACGGGATGCAAAACGCAGCGATGCTTTGATACCTGGGATGC
Source organism: Pardalotus punctatus (assembly GCA_013400915.1). Lineage (NCBI taxonomy): Eukaryota > Metazoa > Chordata > Aves > Passeriformes > Pardalotidae > Pardalotus > Pardalotus punctatus. Next base: position 10,681 of record VZTX01000661.1, read on the forward strand.
AGGACTTCACCGAGGGATTTGTGCACCGGTCCTCCGGCTGCAGAAGTGCACATCTCTGCCGACCAGGGGCGCGTGTGCACGACAGTGTCCGGCAGCATATGGGTGCTGTGGGGACCCGCTGGCAGGTGTGTGTGCAGGGTGCCATGTGCTGCTGTGAGAGAAGTGGGGCAGAACCCCCCTGGCTGGCAGAAAAACTGCTGGGTCAGGGTTGCTCCATGTTCTGCTCAAGAAAGTGCTCCCAGTTGGCTGTGGCATGCTGTGGAAGATTTCAATGAGTGTTTCTTTCCATGGAGAGCCTGCTCCAGGCAGAAGCACCAAGAGCTCCTGTAGAGCCCTTGTGCACTGTCCTCCTCACCCCTGCAGTGAAATCTGAGGTTCACACCCCTGCTAGATGCTAATACTGCCAGACCGACACAGTCCCTGCCTGTACTCACTGGCACTTCCATCTGCCTCTCGGGAATGGGCTGTGGAACTGTGGACTGTGTGGGAAGGCAGCTGCGGCTAAGCCCTGGAGCTGTGGGATCGCAGACAAGTAAAGCCTGTATCCTTGATCCCCAGGGCTAGGAGCTACAGGAGGAATTTGTGCAGCTGTTGGCCACAGCTGGATGCACTTTCCAGCTGCTCCAAAAGCAGCCCAATGGCCCCTCAGTTGCCTGTTGCGAGCAGACACAGTTGAGGGACTTCTGTGAGTGCCGACATGGGAAATCCCACTTTCCTGCACTGCATCCCATCTTGGTGGCATTGTTTCCACTCACCAGCCCCTGCAAGATGCTGGACAGCCTCAGGCTCTCTCGAGCCTGCCTTCACTACAAAGCTATCTCAGGATGTGACTGTGCAGGGATGCTTTTCCCTTGGGTTAACTGATTGACTGAATGCAGCTCATGGACCACTGATAGTGTCAGTCTGGTACTGACACCACACGTGTGCCCTCCAAAGCACTTCTGCTCCTGCCACTGCTTTTTGTTCCTGGAAAAGACAGGTAGATTTGCTCTTGGCTCACCAAAAAGATCTTCACAGAGTAAAGGGACTTTCTTTTCAGCACCAAGGGCTGTAACATCAACCTGGGAAGATGCTTTGCAGGGTGACTTTTCCCTCCACAACTAGCGCAGACAAGAGGTGGAGGCTTAACACTGTACTGGATATCTGGAGTGAGGAGGCTGAAGAAATTCACTTCAGCCTGAATTAGCAAATGTAGTGCCAGCACACAGGACAGTATGGCACCTCCATCCTGCAGTTGTCCCTCTTCTCCATTCCTCGCCAAGCTGCATAATTAACTACTGGCATCAATTCCCCAGCATGGCATCCCTGCTCTCATTATCTTGGGCTGGGAGGTGTTAATGAGCCTCTTCCTCTTCGAAGATGAGCCATGGGCTTTGTTGTTGCCCTGGCCTGACCTGTCTTATTCCTTGTTGTGTTATGGGGGTAAGCCAGGGTGCGGAGGACAAGGCAGGCACCCGTCTACCCACTCCCATGCTGTACCTTCCTCACTCTGCCCATCTCCACTCTCTTGCTGCACCTTCCTTGCTCTGCCCAGCTTCATTCCCAGCTCCCCTGGCAGAGGCAGGGCTTAGGGACCTGCCCATTGGGATAGAGGGAGCCCAGGACCACCTGTATGCCCTGTTCAAATGGGAAGACACCAGCCATTGGCTTTGGGAAGCCAGCAAACAGCTTCTGGTGGTTTCCATGGGACACATGTAGATCTCGGTGGTTTTTGTTCAGTGTAACACCCAGGCCCTTTGGCAAATGTTATGGAAACTGCAACACTCGCTCTTATCCGCAGAATTCTGTTTGCTTGCAGTCCTTGCCAGCTCTGTACTCACCCCACAGTGTAAACCTCACTTAACCTCTCTTGTGCCTTCCTGAGCCTTCCCAACACTGAGCTCTGTCCTGAGGCACCTGCCAGCCTGGTACTGCGATGCTTGGGGCTGCAGGACATCCAGCTCTCGGAATCTCATCTCCATGCTGACTTGTACTCAGCTGCCAGCAATGTGAGACCCAAAGCACTATGCAGAGTGAGCTACAGGCATTTGCAGATGCGCAGGAGTCAGGGTTTTACCAGCCACACAGCTATTTTGATTTGATTAAGACCAATTAGACTTTAGTGCTATAAAGTCTAATTGTTTCTTAGGTTAAGAGTGTGCAAGATGTGGGATGGGGAAAGAAGTGTGCAGAGTAGGTGCAGACACTGAGTGGGTTTGGTTACATCAGGATGTGTGGTCTGGAGGGACCTCAGTGCCCCAGTGAGGCTGCACAATACTGCACCCCATCTCCCAGTCCAGATTCTGCAGACCTAGCTGGGGGGCTGCACGTGGGCTCTGGGGTCCCTCTGTGTGAGAGGAGCTCTGATGCTGCATGAGGAATGCATCTGAGGATTGTTCCCATGAGACAAGGGAAGGTGTTGTGTAGGAATAATGCTAATAGCCCTTTGTAATTTCATTGCTGATGGTGGTTATGTGAAAAACATCACTCTTGTGACCTTTTGGTCCTGCTCTGGCTTGGAGCAGGATTTTCCCTGGTCTCACCAATCCCCAACAAAAGGGGAAGCTCAAAGCTCTGGGTATGTGTGGCTGTCACACAGCAGCTATGACACAGATTAGTGAGCCTGGTATTCTGGATGCAGTGCTCAAGGCTCACTTTCAGCCTTTTAGTTAAGCTGTGGGTGAGCAGTCAGGCTTCATCTCCAGCTTTCCTTGGGGCCAAAAGGGAGCAGAGACCTATTGCCTGCCTGCCGGCTCGTGCAGAAGCAGTCAGCAGGAAGTCAGGCAGATTTCCGCAGAGCCTTCTTGCCTTCTTCCTACCACACGAGTGCCAGTGAGATTTGCTTTAGTTCATTTCCTTTAGGACTAGTCTGATAGGAAGGCACCTTGCTGTGAAATTTCCAGCTGGAAATTCATGGAGTGAGCAGACCAGGAAGCTGCAGAGGGAGGAGGCAGGCAAGGGCTGGAGGTGAAGAGCAGGGCTGGGAGGGATGTGGCTGGGTGGGCAGCAGCAGTGTGACTAGAGGGTCGTGTCATCAGCCTCCCACCCCATGAGCAGCCTGCTCTGGCCATGTACTGAGGCTCAGTCACGGCACCAGGACTGTGTCATCAGCCATGCTGTGCCGAGAGCAAGCCATCAACCTGAGCGTGCATCTGCATCCCCAGACTGACACTGAAGAGGCCCCAGCCTCCCACAAGGCTGCTGGGGAGAGGTGTGTTCTGCCTGGGCTGCCCTGTTTGGCTTCAACACTTCTGCCCAAACTATGGCTCCAAACATGGTCCTCATCTCTGCCGGGTTCATCATGCCTGGCACATCCAACCACTGACACCGTGCAGGGACATGGAACCAGTTTACACCTGTGGCTGGGGGCCTGTTCACCTGGCTCAAGCCAGTGAGGGCTTTGGAGTTTTGCTAGAGTTCTTGTTCATGGCCATGGGAGACCCTCATGAGAGGAACACTCCTGGTTTAAGCTTGGGGATAACTGCTGGAGAACAGCCAGGGAAGCAGGAGGCACAGGTGACACATCTGGTTTCTCAGTCCTGCCCAGAGCTCAGGATTGAAGGAGATGCCAGCCTTATCTGCCTTGCCTGCCCTGCTCATGACAGACCTTGTCATTTCCTGGCTTCAGGACCAAGTTGGAGGCAATTCCATTTTTTTATCCTTCCTTAGTGCTGTACCCTTAGTTCCCTGATATTTTCTCTGGAGTGGACCTCTGCCCTCACAGGGATCTTGCTGCTTCAGGATGCACACAGTGTGTGGTGCTTTCATCCCATCAGGCTTTGTAGGTGTTGGGCTGTGGCTGAGGGTGGCAGCGTTGTGTGAGTCTTCATGGCATCCTGATGAGGGCAGGAATGTTATCCATTAACCACAGGAGGAGACAGATGGATGGCAACACAACCAAGCTATTATGAAGTGATCCACCCTACCCTGCAGCTTCTCCTTCCTGTCCTCACACCCTCTCCTTGTGGCAACACAAGGCTGGTGTGTCTGCATGATGAACCACATCAGGACATTGATCTTCCAGCGTGTTCCTGGGTAGGGCTGTTACCCTTGAGGCAGCAGGTACAGGGTGCTCACGTGATGTGGGCCAGAATCTGTACCATGCGGGGACGTGAGGGAGGTGCTGAAGAGCACTGTACTCCCCCTTCCTGAGCTCTGCAACTGGGCTTGCTCCAAAAGTGGAGCCTTTGACTGGAAGCAAAACCCGACAGCAGTAAATTGCCTGGCCATCGATACACAGCACACAGGTTGTCTGCTGCCAGCTGTCCCTCCCTTCCTTCCCTGTGGCCGTGAGGGGGATGCAGTGGGTCTGAAGGGATTGCTTCAGCAGGGCTCAGCCCCTGGGCTCCCTATCACCTGGCATCACTGTGGGAGTGCATCAGCATCGCAGCTTGTTAATATACCCAGGCAAGCCGTGACAGGACACCTTGCCAGATGGCCAGCCCACCTCAATAGAGGCTGCTGTAACCTTGGGTCTCCCAGCAGGGTGTCTAGAGCTGCCCTCATCTGCTCTGCTCCCCACATTAAGCTGGGGGAGGCTAAGAGGCTAGGGGATCCTGCAAGCCAGTGGCAGTGGCTGCAAAGCGCCATTTCCACATGAGCAGAGCAGTTGGTGGCTCTCATCCACAGTTTTCCATGCTTCCCTGAGACATCCTGAGGATGCTCGGGGTCCCAGACAGACTGCGATATCATGGCTGTGGCACACTGGGCGGTGGCTGGTTGTGCGGATGTAGAAGCACAGGCTGGGATTTGGAGGGGCTGTGAGTTGCTCTTTCCTAACTTGTGGCTGGGCTTGTTATTGTTAGTTGTGTGGGAGACTCTGTTTTGATGGGATTTGGGCAGACACAACACTCCCCACCTCCTCTTTGCTCTCCTTCCCTGATCCTACTCACATAAAGATTTTCCTGTTTCCCATGGTTTAGCCAAGGCCAATGCCAAGGGTGGGAAGTTTGGGCTCTGACTTATTTGCTCCGAAGGAGGTGTCTGCCTCGAGTCTTGCTTTGGCTCCTCATGTGAAACCTTAGTCCTGCCAGGCTGTTTGGGGAGGCTGAGTTACTCAGGGAGGAGGGAAGAGGGTACCAGAGATGGCGCTTCCGCCCTGTGTGTTTGCTCCAACTCCTTTCCTTGCACCACAGTACTGACATCGTGCTGCTTCCTTGGCTTTCCATTCCTTGGTCCTCAGATCATGGGCTGCCCACACAGCTCTTCTGTGTCTGCCACAGAGCAGGAATATGGCAAACCCAGCTCTTGGCAGGCAGCATCTTCCCCTCAGCCCCGTTTAAAACCAGCTGGGAAATGTGCAGCCTTATGTGGCTCCTTGAGACCCTTCAGCTCCTGGGACTTGTGGGATGGCTTTACCTCACAGTTTGAAGATGGCTGCAGCTCTAAAAGTGACTGGATTTGGCAGACCCAGACAGAGCATCCATCCCTTCTCCATCCTTTTGTTTCTGGGGATTGTGGGGTGCCCCTTGGCTGGGACAAAGTGGGTTTTTGAGGTGAGGGGATGATAGACACTCCCTGTCTCTCAGAGAAGAGCCATTATGTCCATTGTGAAATAGCTGTATTTAGCAGTTGAAGCCAGTTTGGAGTTTTCAAGATGCTGTGGCTGTCTGGGTAGTGAGCAAGATCTTGGCAGCACAGGCAACTGGCAGAGAGACTGCATGGGACCCTGACAGATCCCAAAACCCGCTCCCATGCTCACCATCCCCTTTCTCAGTAGGGCTGCAGACATTTCATGCCAAAAGCAGTGGTCAGCCAGGGCTGCTATTCTGAGCTGGCCTACAAGCAAAAGGCCCCTTTGGTCTGTGGGGACCCAAAATAGCCCATGTATTTCTGTCCCGGCTGCTGGGCACAGATGACTTGCAGAGGACGGAGCCAACCTCGACTTGCCACAGGCCAGTGGTGGCTGGCTCCTGCATGTCTGTCCCAGCTTCTGCCAAGGGGGCTGCTGCTCAGCGGGGGTGAATTCCCCCTCCAAATTTTGGAAGCTGGGGAGAGGGTGACACCAAGGGAAGATCGTGTTGTTCTGGCTCTGGTTTCACTTCTCTGTCCCCCACTAAATTGGAAACAGCTGTGCAGCCCAGACCAACCTCCAAAACACTACTTAGGGGGAACAGAATCATCTCTGCTCCTGAGCCAGCCCCCCAAACAGGGCTGGCAGCCTGCTGCAGACCTTCTGCTGGCCTGTCCAAGTGCGAGGGCAAGACTCACTTGGTCCAGCCCTGGGGGTGCTCTCCCACCTGTTCAGGGGGCAGCAGTTCAGCAGCTCCCACTGGGTTTGGGTAGCTCCTGCCTGCTGAGGGTCCTGCCAGCTCTGCACCTTTGCATCTGGCTCCATACAGGAAGGAGCCAGAGCTGGAAGGACAGCCTCTCTCCCAGCAGGTGGAGGTGCCGTGGGGTGCAGGAGGTGGCCGGGTGGCAGCGGGTGGGGGTTGCTGCAGGCAGGTGCTCTCACTGCTGGTTGGCTGCCAGCTTTTCCTGCTCTTCCAGAAGCATCCCTGTTTTAGGGACGAGTGAGCCCTGGGCTCAGACTCTCCTTGGGGAAAGGAGTCCCTGAAAAGTGTAGGGTGGCATTTGGGGTGGGAGAGTGGTTTGAGCTGAGCCCTCCAAGCCCCTTCTGCTTTTCCCCTCACTGCAGGACTGTTTTGAGGACCTCTCAACTGGAATGTGAGCTGTCCCCATCCTTCTCCAGACCGTCACTGCAGGTTTTTCCATGCTCAGCTTCCTTTTGTTGTTCCTGGACTGACCCCTTGCTTGTTCTGCCAGCTCTGAGTTCAGTCCTGGAGCCAGGAGCATGAAGCAATGAAGGGGGAATAATCTCCACTCTATATCCCAGCACCCTGGGGGCTGCTGGTGGCAGGTGGCGTCCTGCTCTTCCTCTCTGGTACTGCTCCCCAAGCGGTGACCTTGGGGTAGCCATGTGTTGTTGGTAGATATGGCCCCACCAAGCCCAGGAGATGGCAAGCTATGGAAAAACTCATCTTAACCCTCTTTCATTCCTCAGTCCGGGATTCTATCCCCTGGGTTTCCTCCCACGAATTCAGTGAGTCCTTATCTTCAGACTTGTCTGGCTAAGAGCTGCTTTGCTCTTGTCCTGTTTTGCTGTTTGCTTCCTCTTTCTGAGTCTCACCTTCACCCTTCACAGCTGCAGGCATGAGGGGAAAGTGGGGACATGGTCCTGTAGGCTTAGCCCAGTCCCTCTGATGTGCTTTATCTGCTGCCCAGGGTGTGGCCGACCGAGATAACCGTCGGCCTAGAGACAGGGATTCCTCTTGAGCAAGCCTGAACGCAGGGAGGGGTAAACCTGCTAACGAAAAAAACGTGCATCTTACAGCCATATCCCAAAGGGTCTTATCTAAACGCTCCCACCAGGGAGCATCTCTCTTCTTACCCAACTGGGTGGAAATAAGGAGTGTTACCTGCCTATGGGATAGTGAGCAGGCAGAAGCCATAACTGTGCCTTGTGCTGTGCATGGTTGGGATTGCCTTTGTCCTCTGTGCGTGGCCTATGCCACTTCTACATTAAGCCCCAGGCTCCTGCATGCAAGGAGGATCCAATTCCAGCTCAGGGCTGCCTCTGGCTGCTCCTTGTGCTCTCAGCTGAATTTTATATTAATGATGTCCTGTTGTTCTCCCCAGATATCTTGTAAGGTTTTATCCATTTGGAAGCGGAAATGTGGTTTCCTCCCATTGTGCTTCTTCCTGCTGCAGCCCCCCAGATTGATCCCAGGGGAGCACCCCTTCCCACAGCACTTCCCCTCACCATGGCCCCCGGGCAGCACTCCACTGGCCATGCTGGCGCCCCTGGGGCTTGGACCAGCCCTGCAGACATGGGCTGTGAGGGTCTGCCGGCTGCAGAGGATGCCAAGCCATGATGAAGGACTGGAGCAAGGCATTCCCGGGCTCCCCCCAAACCCGTGGTGGTCCCTTGGGTAGCCATGGCTGGGTGTTTTGAGCTTGGTGTGAGCTGTGCATGCCCACAGTGGGGCACCCTCTGCGCTTCCCCACCTCCTTGCCGCTTGTGGAGGTGCCGAAAGCTGCCTGGAAGCACCATCCAGGTCCTAGAGGTGGTTTCTGCCTGGACTTGGAGGTTTCTGCAGCTGCACTGAATGAAGCCCTGAGCAAATCCCTCCCTCTGCCCTCAGGAGAAAGGATCTTTATTTCTAAATTTCCAACAAATGGAATCTGAAGCTAGCCCTGGGAAAACGTGTCTCCTTCCACAGCCTTCCAAGGTGCAGGTCAGGGTTGTGGCTTAAAGGGGAAAATCCTTTTCCTGGGGAGAGCAGTCTGAGTGGGGGACATCAGAGAAACCAGCTTCTTGGAAGAATCCTGTCAGCAAACAGCTTCCTGAGGTCAGCTTATCTCTCCTCCTCTGACGTGTGCTCGTAAATGATGTTCCCCCCCAGCTCCTGCCCTTCCCCAGGCACTGTATCTCCTCCTGCATCCCCAAACCACTGCCCTTGGAGCAGGCGACAGCTCCAACATTTGCACGGCTTTTCCTGACTCTCTTCCTGCCTTTCCCTGTCTCCATTTTTCCTGCATCGTCCTGCGGCTTGAAGTGACAAGGAGCAAGAGGCTGGGACCATCCTGCGTTTCTGGTAAGCTTCTTGCTGTGACATTACAGTGTCCCCCTGCAGTGTGTGATGGGATGCTGGGAAGGAGCACTAGTATCTGCTCCAGGGGGATTGTATGGGTACCTGGAGGGGTTTTCTCCAGCCAGGGACCAGATTGCACCTGGGCTTGGGTACTCACCATGTGCTGAGGAGAGAGGTGTGCAGGTTCACCGTGGGGCTGCCATCAATGGCATTTGACCAGTAATAGTCAGGGCTGGGAACCCACTCAGCTGCCTCGCCGAAGAGGTAGATGCCCAGGCTGTGTGGACTCAGTAATGGGTGTAATAGTCCCAGCTGTGTCACTTGGGGTAGTTTCAGGCCTGGTTCTGCCCTGTCACTGCTCTCTACACTACCTGGTGGGAAACTCTTCAGGGACAGTGCTGGAGGCCTGCCATGCCAGGGGGGATTTGCTGCCCAGCTGGATCGATTTACCTGCCCGGGGCAAGGGCCCCCAGGGAGCCTCTCGGCACTCCTTGAACTCTCCAGATAAGGGACTTCTCAGCTTGTTGGTCTGTGCAGTTCAAAACACACCAGGGATGAATGCTCCCCCTGCACCACCCTGCACTCGAGATAATGGCAAGTGCTGGGAATGGGGTCAGTATCCACAGCTGTTGCTCTGCGAGGAGTTTGTGTGGCAGCTGCTAGTGCAGCAAGCCTGAAGGCAGAAAGGGTCTAGAGGTGCCTCTCCTTTTGTCTGCAGAGGAGTGGAGGGAGCAAGGTGAAGCAGGACAGAAACATTGCCCAAGGACCCTCACTCTATGTGGTGAGTATGCTACACAGAGCGCATTGTAAGAGATTTTTTTCTGCTGGCCAAGCCCTGGCAAAGCAGAGGACTTTGTCTGCAGACAGCAAGTCAAGGGAGAAGGCAGAAATACCCACCTCCTGCTCCCCTGCTAAGCTCTCTTCTCAGGACACAGGCATGGAGCAGGGCTGGAGGAGCAGATGGCATCACAAGGCTGTTTACTGAGAGGCAGAAAGAAGAAGAATAGGAAGTGCTATTGGCTTCTTAGGGAAACTGCTCACAAAGCACTCTAGGAGTAGGAAACGTGATGCAGGCCATGGAGGGATGAGGGATCAGAGGAAGAGGGGCCACAGCATAAAAACCAGATGAAGCTTTTGCCTCTCTGTTAGCTCCACAAGAGCCTGAGCAGTTTCTTCCACCTTCCTTTGGGGAGCTTCTCAGAGCATCTGCAGAGGAAAGGTTAGAAAGCAAAGGTAAACAGCAACAAGTGTCTTGGGCCAGGCAAAGTTCCCCAGAAAAAAAGGGAGGGTGAAGTGGCTGGCTGTAATGTGTGGCCTCTAGTCATTCATTCACAACTGCCCCAGCCCCCAGGGACTGGGAGGAGGGAAAGAGATGACGTTCATTTCTAAGAAGGGCTGAAGGAACTTCAGGGAAAAGCCGACCGCTAAATCTCTTGCAGGTCCTGGGTGTCTCTGCAGGGACAGGGCCTGTGGGCAGGTGGGGAGGCTCCTGTCAAGGGGCCCCCAGGATTAGAGCAGCACTTCTTAGGGAGTCTGGGCTCACAGTGCCCACGCTGCTTCCCCAAAAAAATTCCATCGGCTTTCAGCCCAGTTTTTAAGGGGACTTGCTTGTCAAGAGTCCTTATTTGGCTCTGTAATTAGTATGAAAACAGGAAGGAGGATGCAGAAGTCAGCAGTTAGTTTTTGCAGTGAAAAGAGATCTTTGCACTGGTCCCATATTTTTTTGGACACATTTGTGAGTGACCTGGAAAACGGAATGAGCAATGAGATGATTGGGCTTTGCTGAGGTGATTGGATTACTCAGGTTCATGGGGACAAGTGCCAGCTAGGAGGAGCACTGGCAACCATTACAACACCGGGCAGATGAAATTCAGTTTAGATAAATATCAAGTGATAGACAAGAGGGGGAAGGAAAAAGCCCCAAATCCACAAACAAGATTATGCACTGAGCTGGCCATGAGCTGGCCACTCACTGAAAGGCCTGGGGCTATTTCAGATAGCTTGGTGTGCATAGAAACACACATTGAATCATCTTTCCCAGTGACAAAGCAGAAACAAAGCTGGAAAGCCTTGTGCCACACTTCAAATTGGTGTCTCATCCCCATACAGGCCCTGTGTGCCCCCAGCACCAATGTCTCTGGAAGGATCAAGAGGGGCCAGGGAAGGTTTGGAGAAAAGCAACAAGGAGGATCGAAGGCATGGAGTCATGCCTGAATGACTAAGTGAACTAGAATTTCTCTGTTTGGAAAATGTGCTGTTGGGTGGATACAATCCAGGTCTGTAAAGCCGCCACTCCAATGTTCATCCACCCTTTGATGTCGAGGGCAAGGGAAGCCCTGGTGAGGCCCTGCGTGCAGGGCGAGCTGCTGCCCCCTCTCAGAAGCTCCTGAGTTAAAGGGGGAAGCAGGATTTCACAGAAGTGAAATCCACCATGGCTAGAAAACACATGAACATCATGTTCCCTCCAGCTCGGAGGCTGGGGAAACAGTCAGGGAGCAGGGAGTTAGTCTATACCTGTGCCACATTTACCCTTTTCTAGCATCTGCTTTTGCCTTCTGATGGAGACCAGCCTTTGAGCCAGACCAGCCTCTGCTTTGACCCACCTACCTGCCTACCCTTGTTTTGAGGGGGCTTGCATTTGTCTCAGCACTGCAGTAGTGGTGTACAACTCATACGTTTGTGAAATACAAGCCTATGTCCTTGCAGCTGGTGACTGAAGGTGGAGGTGGGCAGGACGCTGCCCAGGAGGCTGATACCCCACACCCTGGCACAAAGTAGGAGGATCTGCAAGCAGCATGGTCAGAGTTCAGGCATGCATATGACATCTCATGAAGCGGGCAGTCTTGGAGTGTTTCCTATCTTCCAGCTGAGTCATGGCCACCAAGGTTTCATGTGACTTGCATACCTGTGCTGGGCTTGTTTGGTCTTGCAGATAAACCTTGAGGGGCCCCTGGATCAGCCTTCCTGACAGAACTCTGGTGTCGCCCAGTGGGCAAGTGGATGTAAGGGATGGGGTGAAAGGCTGGTGAGGCAATTGGCCCTCTCCTGTCTTGGCCATGCTTGGAGGAAGTACTGACCTTATCTCTGCAAAGTGATCCCCCCACAAGTGGTGTCACGAGGATACAACATGCTCGCCATTGAGTCTGCTGGCAACCCCTTGGCTATGGACTGCCGGGGAACTTCTATGCTTAGTGTGGTATAAATGGCTTTTCTTTAAAGAGCTGGTGTTTCTGGGTATTTAATCCGTAGCATGCCTACATGGCACCATGGAGTGGGAAACCAAGCTTGCACAGTGCTTGCCCTCAGTGAAGGGAGCAGGAGCAGGGGAAAAGGCAACGTGTGGAAAGGGAGAGGTAGGGAAGCGTACTTAGCCAGGTGACAAATGGCTGCCTGCAGGTGTGGCTGTCCTGCAGTGCAGGTTTTTCTGCAGAGGTTAGGCAGTTTTGGTGGCAGCTGGCCCTGCCATCAGCTCCCAGGGCTTGGCTGGCAATGGGGCTGCACATGGCCCAATACTCTGGGTGTCACTTAGCATCTGTCACAGCCTTTGTGTGGCATGAATGGGCAATTAAAATTGTGCCATCTCCTGTTTGTACCTGCTCAAAGGTTCTAGCCTGTGGTTTGTTAAACCCACTATTTGTGATCTTGCTTCTTCCACTTACATATCTCTTCTGTGGGGATAAGGCAGACTGCTCTATGCCCAGGAACAAAAGGGATGTCCTTAGGCCAAGGCCCCACACCACTCCTCCTTTTCCCTGTCCCTCAAGATGTGCAGCCACCAAGCTGGTGGCTGGGCTAAACACTGGCAGACTCTGGAGGTGGTTAGAGCTGTGCTGTGCTGGCTGGAAGAGTGGCATCTGTTCCCATGTCCCATCAGGTAAGGCAGCTCTCCCCGAGTGGGAGCAGGGTTGCCACCTGTTGCTGGTGTTGGTCCATGTGACCTTTTCTGTTTGTCTTAGGGTTCTTTGTAACAGCCAGCAGCTGGAAGTGTTTCCTGCTGTAATGACTGCTGCCCTTGGCAGGCACTGTCTCTGTGGAAAAAATTAGGAGGCGTTTAGCAAAGTGAGACAGAAAACAAACAGAGCAAGCAGGAGACTGCGGCCGGGCAGTGCCTGCCAAGGAGGCTGGGCTCCTGACGCAGGGATGTGGGCACTCCAGACGGAAGCAGGAGGCGGTGGGAAAGCAGCATGGCGGAGCGCCCTGCCCCAGCACCCCCGGAGTCCTACTCCCGACCCCTCCTGCCTCGTCCCCAACACCCCCAGCTCCTGCCATCTCCTCCACGGCACCCTTCCCTTCCTCCCTTCCCTGGATGCTTGGGCAGCGGGAGCTGGGCTGTGTGCCAGCTGTGGTACCCGATACTTCTCCTCCTCCGCGGATGCCGCTAGACCCACAGGGCTCCAGCCCCCGTGACTTGAGCCAGGGCCTGACACTCACCCCCAAGAGCAGGGGAGGTGCATAGGCAGGGGGCCACAGTGCCTTCAAATACTCTGAACGCAGGGCTCAGCAGGCTCTGTTCTCTCTCCTCAGGTATGTCTATGGGGTCAGTCCCTGCTCCTATTTCTTGGGACAACGATATGACCTGGTGGGGGCTGGAAGGGGGATCAAGGGCTTGGTTGGCAAGGGGAACCGTGTTGAGGGCTTGCTGGGGACTCATGGGGGAAGCTGAGGTTCTCTTGCCTATTTTGGGCTGAGATCTGTTTGCTTGGAGACAAGCAGTGGCTCCGGTGGGGTTTCTGTGTGCAAGAGGATGGCAGTTGTTTTTGCAGATCCTTCTGTTAATCCCAGGTCAGGGCTCGGGATGTCTCCTCCCCTGCAGAGGCACTGGCAGGCTGCCAGGAGGGGATTTTGGGATGTTTTCTCTGGAAGCCTGGATGGCTCACAAGGGCAGGGCAGGAGCTGTCATGCCCGCCAGCTCTCTGTGTGGGAAGGCAGGGGAGTGGTGCTGCAGATGGCTCCGATACCAACAGGGTGGCATCGGCTGGGTTGGCAGAGCCCTTGATCCTTTGCAGGCATACTGTTGTCCTGCTTTGTCTTTCCCAAGCAGCCCAAGGGGCTTCCAAAATCCTTCCAAAAGCCACATCCTACCGGCTATGTTTCGGCTCCATCTGAGCTCAGGCTCCCCAGCCTGTAGGACCGTACCGAGAGAGGAGGCGAGCAGTGCCCAGAAACACAGGGGCACCTCCACCAGGGACGGGCTGCGCTGCCTTCAATGCGCGCCGGGGCTGGCAGGGACTACAGATCCCAGCATGCTGCTGCCTGCCTCCTCCTCCTCCTCCTCCGCCCTACCTGGCAGGGCGCAGGCAGGGATGCTGCAAGCGGCATTGGAGCCGGCGGCCGTGGGGCATGTCCCGGGGGGGGCCGGGGACACGGCGCCGGCAGCCCCGCTGCGGGTGAAGCCCTGGGAGAAGTGCCGAAGCACCCAATGCTGCGCCGCCCGGACTGGAAAAGGACAAGGCAGGCCTGCGGGTTTCTCCAGGGCGGCTAATCCCACTGTGCTCTGGGAAGACGGGGTGACCGGGGAGGGAAGGTCCCTTATCGGGGCTTCGGGGGCTGCATCTCTGGGGCTGTCAGAGCGATGCTTGAGCGGTGCAGCGGCTGGGCAGGTGGTGACGAGGAAAACCGAGCACTGGGCTCCCGGGAGGGGACAGCAGTGCCAGGGACGCCCTTGGCTTTTCAAGGTGACCCAGGAAAGGGCTGTGAGAGCTCCAAGGAAGCAGAATTGAAAAGGGAGGATTTGCTGGTTCTGACCGGAGAGGCTGCTGAATTAAATGTGTCTTTTATGCCACCGAGCCCCGGGCGTTGAGGGAGGTGGGGCGGGCAGGGGGGGCACACACAGCCCACTGTGCACACGCTTCACTCACAGCCCCCGGATTGGGGACAGAGAGCTGCAGGCTCACAAATCCCTTAAGAGCCTGCTGCAAGCAGCTGCGCAGCCAGCATGAGCAGCCTAGGTATCTCAGGAAAGCAGTTTCCTTTTGGAGGGAAGGCTTGGTGTGCCCAGCCAGCAGAAAAAGGCTGTGTGTCACATCCCCTCAGCTGAAGGACTCTGAGCTGCAGGTTTCCAAAGCTCCTGCACTGTCCTCTCAGCTTTCGCTGGGTTGGTGTTTGACTCCCAGTACTGTGGAGCACTTACCCGGCAGCATGGGTTGGGGTTGAAACCAGTGCTGCCCCCCTGCCTGGCTTGTGTCCCTCACTCTCCCGTAAAATCTTCTGTTTGCATTCCAGACGGAGAGCAGCCAGAAGACTTGCTGAGACGTGTGCTGACTCTTGCCACACAAGATGACAGCAAGAGACGGGCCCCAAGATAGGTAATACCGGGTTCTGATGTAGCTGTGGCTGCACATCCTGATACCAGGAGGTGAGGGAGGACAGGGGGACCCAGCATCTGGGGGACCCCCTCTCCTGCATGTTCACTGGGCTACTAAGCGGTGTCCTTTTGCATCTTTTCCATAGCAAATGGGCTGTAAACAGTCCCTGGGGAGCCCTGTAAACATGCCTGGGGGGCCTAACTCCCTCCCAGGTCTGGTGACATGCTGTCTATCTGGGTGCCTCATGCTGAGGAGCAGCCAGCCTCTCCCTGCCTTTCTACCATTCCAGGGATGGCCTCCCACAGCCCCTCTGCAATGCCACATCTCCAGCAGCCCAGGATAGCAAGGGCTGTGGGGCTGGGGCAGGGCAATAAATATTGTCTTCCTTCCTCCTCCTGATGCCTCCCACTGCAGGGTCAGAGACTGTCAGAGACAATACCTGTCCCTGATCCTCCCCAGCTGCTCCTCCAAACCACTCTGTCCCCTTCATAGGTACAAGGCTGTCTGGCTGATCTTCTTCATCCTTGGCCTGGGAACACTGCTGCCATGGAATTTCTTCATGACTGCCAGGGAGGTGAGGGCTTTCCTCCCACTGTTGTCCATGACACTAATTGTCCCCTGTCATGTCCAGGGACTATGGTGTGGGTGTGGCAGCATGGCACAGCATAGAGCCTCTGTGTTTGCATGCAGGGGACCACAAGTGTGTGTGACCTGGGTGTGATGAGTGGTGCTGAGGCTGCAGGAGGGACGGGTGTGGGTCTGCAGGAAGGATAAGGGTTGCCTGGGGAGGCCTTGCAGAAGTTCAGCCCTACCAGGCTCCTTCCCTTGCAGTATTTCATCAGCCGCCTTGAGGACCTGGAAGAGACGAGCCATGTAAGGAACCAGACTGGTGAGGCTACCTTCACACCCTCCTACCTGCAGTCTGTGTTTGACAACTTCATGGCTCTCTGCGCCATGGTGCCCCTCCTCATCTTCACCTGCCTCAACTCCTTCATCCACCAGCGGTGAGCCTTGCCCTGTCTGTGCCCCTGCCAGCCCCCACTGTTCTGCCCCAGCAGTGAGCCAAGCTGTAACCCATTCAGTCAAGTCAAAGGCAAAATACCAATCTCCTGTTTCAGGGTTCAGCTGCGATTCCCACAGTTAGAGCTTGGTCCCAGCCTCACAGGTTTTTGGGTTGGGTTTTTTTTTGGGTTTTTGGTTGGGTTTTCCTCACTGAGACCCTCTTTTGTAGGATTCCCCAGCAGATCCGCATCTCGGGCAGCCTGGTGGCCATTGGGCTGGTGTTTTTAGTCACCACAATCATGGTGAAGATCCCCATGGAGCCTCTTCCCTTCTTTGTCTTTACCATGACCAGCATTGTCTTCATCAACTGTGAGTGAAGCAGTAGGGGAAGGAAAGGGACACAGCCCCATGGCTAGGGCTGATCCCTCTGGGAGTAAAGCATGAACGTCACTGTGGGAGAGCCAAGGAGGGGGACTTGCCTTGCCTTGCAGGGCAGGGACCTTGGCTCCCTGCAGAGGTGCAGTCCGTCCTTGCCTTTGGTTTGTCATTTCTGCTCGTCTTTCCCCTTTGCAGCCTTTGGCGCCATTCTCCAGAGCAGCCTCTTTGGGCTAGCAGGGCTTCTGCCTGCCAGCTACACAGCCCCCATCATGAGTGGGCAGGGTTTGGCTGGCACCTTTGCTGCTTTGGCGATGATCTTCAGTATTGCCAGTGAGTAATCCCCGCCCTGCAGGTGACAGGACCTTCCCAGACCATTGCCGGGGTCATGATGCATGGGAGATAGCAGCAGGGCCTTGCTCCTCCTAGCCCTCATCATCTTCCTTTCCTCTCCCTTCCTGTGCTCTCAGTTGGTGCCCAGCAACCCGAGAGCTTCATTGGTTACTTCACCACAGCCTGTGTGACGATCGTGCTGGCAATTGTCTCCTACATCGTTCTGCCTCACATGGTGAGACTGTTGTCCTGGTGGGGGAGGGCTTGGGGACATGGGACCTTTGCGCATCCCAGCACAAGAACCATGGCCCACTAGTACCCCAGCCTTGGCTCCCACCAGCCTCCACCTCTTGTGTCAGGGCAGGCTCTCCCATATCCCATCGGAGCACTCCAGGATACTTCCCACCCCAGATACCCCAGTATACTTGGGGTATCTGAGTCCCTGGGTGAGCAGGATATTTATCAATATCGGACATAATTGGAAGGGATACTTTGCCCATATTGCCCATATCTGTCGTTGTCACATAGCCCCTGGCAGTCTTCTTTTTGCACGCATGAATGAGTCCTCCATGCTGTCTCTCTGCAGGATTTCTTCCGATACTACTCCATGAAGGACAAGACAGAGTATCGTGTGTACAATGCAGAGCTGGAGACCAAGAGAGACCTGATTAAGAAAGGTGAGGGACTGAGAGGAGGAAGAGAAAGAGGAAAGAGGAAGAGCTGAAAGGAAGAATGAGATAGAAGGACTGAATTAATCTCAGCTTTCTGGGGTCTGCTGTGCCCTACCTGTGTCTCTCCCTGCAGATGAGAATGGGCTGGAGCAGAATAACTCCAAGATCATCCCTATCCACAACCCTGATGAGCAGCCCTCTGTCATTGGTATTTTTAAGAAGGTCTGTGAATTGCCAGCAAGCCTTGCCCTGCCCTTCCTTTTGCGATGGGCACAGGTGTAGGAGAGTATGGGGAGAGGAGACCAGCCTTGCTCTGGTCTCTTGCTGTGTGTTTGGTACCAGCATTTTTCTTTCATCTGCCTAGCTCTGGGTCATGGCTCTGTCCATCTGCCTCATCTTCACTGTCACCATCGGCGTCTTTCCTGCCATCACAGCTAAGGTGTCCTCTGTCCTTGGAGAGGGAAACAAATGGGGTAAGTGTGCCAGGGATGGGGGTGAGGTAGGAGAAAACTGCAAACAAGGTAAATGGGAAAAAATAAAGTGGGGCTTGAAGGTATGTGTGGTGAAGTGACCCTGGCTGGATGCCAGGTGTCCACCAAAGCCACTCAAGCACTCCCCTCCACAACTGGGCAGGTGAGAAAAAATATGACAAAAGGTTTTGAGGCTGAGATAAGGACAGCGAGAGATCATTCACCAGTTACTGTCACATGCAAAACAGACTCAACTTGGGGAAAATTAATTTAATTTATTACCAATCAGAGTAGTATAATGAGAAATTAAAACTAAATCTTAAAACACCTTCCACCCACCCCTCCCTTCTTCCCAGGCTTAAATTTTTTCATGATTTCTTTATCTCCTCCCTTTGCAGTAGTGCAGGGGGACAGGGAATGAGAGTTGTGGTCAGTTCAACACACATCTTCTCTGCCACTACTTCCTTCTCAGGGGGAGGACACCTCCCACTCTTCCCCTTCTCCAGCATGGGGACCTTTCCATGGGAGGCAGTCCTCCATGAAATCCAATGTGAGTGCTTCCCACAGGCTGCAGTTCTTCATGAACTGCCCCAGCCTGGCACCCTTCCATAGGATGCAGTCCTTCAGGAACAGACTGTTCCAGCATGGGTCCCCTGCAGGGTCACAAGTCCTGCCAGAAAACCTGCTTCGGAGTGGGGTCTTCCACAGGCTGTAGGTGGAAATCTGCTCACTATGGACGTCCTTGGGTTGCAGGGGGAAAGCCTGCTTCACCATGGTCTTCACTACGGGCTGCGGGGGAATTTTTGCTCTGACATCTGGAGAATCTTCTCCCCCTCCTTTTCCACAGGCCTTGGAGTCTGCAGAGCTGTTTGTCACATATTCTCACTTCTCTCTCTGGCTGCAATTGCAAACATTGGGGTTTTTTTTCCCCTTCTTAATACATTATCTCATAGGCACTACTACTGTCACTGATGGGCTTGGGCTTGGCCAGCAGTGGGTCCATCTTGGAGCCATCTGGCATTGGCTGTGTCAGACTTGGGGGAGCTTCTAGCAGCTTCTCTCAGAAGCTGCCCCTGTAGTCCCCCTGCTATCAACACCTTGCCACACAAACCCACTATGGAGTGCCTGAAGGGAAGAGGAAACTGTGCATGATGGTTTGGATGTGTACATCAACCTGGCTTGGAGACCGCTCCAGGCCTTAGTGGGAAACTGGCAGGACCGAGACCTCAAAGGCAGTCAGTGTCCATGCAACTGGCGTGAAGGGATGGGGCACACTGGGCTCATCACTGACCTCTCCCTTCTGCAGGTCTCTACTTCATTCCTGTCTCCTGCTTCCTGCTCTTTAATGTCCTCGACTGGGCAGGACGGAGTCTCACTGCCCTCTTCACATGGGTAAGCATGGGGCTGGGAGCAAATTCCCAGGCAGTCTCCATCCCCAGGTCCCTTGACCATGGCTCTCACTGAGGCTGTCCATAGTTTCAAGCAGGAAGGAGGTGCAGAGCTAACTCCTGCTTTAAGTTCTAAGCAGAGATTTATGGGTCAGAGCTGAGAAACACAGTGTTGTTCTGTCCTCCCACCCCTCTTTCAACATGGCTTGGATGAAGCTGCCTCCTCCATTTCAGCCTCTCTGTAAACAAACCTTCACTCCAGCTATGCAAACAGCGAGACAGGATGGCGACAGGGAAAAAGGGTGAAAGGCAGGGCAGCCCAAAATAAAACCTCTGGCCTCAGCACAGGACACAGCTACTTCAAAGAGCCTTGTCCTGAGAGCAGGGCAGGGCCATGCCATGTGGGTCACGGAACTGTCCCCTGCCATATCCCCTTGCTCTCATCTCCCCAGGATGGGCAAGGAAGGCAGGCTGTCCTGTCTGGGTCTCTTCCTGCCCCTTCACCCACCCTCCAAGTGTTGTTTCCCCCTGTATTGTTCAGGCTGTTTGTTTAGAGAAGCTCCTCAGGACCACGTACTGTGGGGTCTGCCTGGGCCTGACTTCCCCATGGCCTGGAGCTGCTTCTCCCCTGGCCATCACTGCTGGTTGCCCTTGGTGTTGGCCATGAGCCGCCTTGCCTTGTGTCCAGGCCGCAGCCTCTGTGGTGGGATGACCCAGCAGGAGATGTTTCCAAAACAAGGCTGTGTGGAAAGTCTGACTGCATGTGGTTTGGGCCTCATTTCCCTGGTTGGGGCCCTGCTCACTCTTTTCTTCTCTAGCCAGAGAGGCAGCTGCTCTCTCCAGTTTGTCCCATAGACACAGCAGCTGGCCTAACCTCAGCTTCCTCCCGTGTTCATGGAGTTTCCTGTGGCCATGCTAGCCCAGCAGCTCCCAAGGCAGCTGTGGGTCTCTCTTCACCTCAGACCAGTGAGCCCTGTCATCTCCAAACCTGGCACCTCACTAAGGGGACCCCAGACAGAACCAGGCACATCTCGTTCCAGGGGCTGCCTTGGTGCCAGCTGCAGGGACAACACAGGGGGACAGTATCTCTTTCTTTGTCCCAGCCTCAGTTGCTCAGGAACTCCAGTAGGATCCAAGGAGACCGTAATTCGGTCCATGCCTTTCCCAGCACATTCCAACACAGCCCCAGCATAATCCCTTTCCCAGATTGCTGGATCTTGCCCTGTTTGGCTGGGGGATGGCGTAGGAGGCTGAAGAACTGGCTAAAGCCCAGTTTGCAGTCTCTGAGGTGCCAGAGGGGATTTACCTCAGCCACCCTTGTCCTGCATGAGCGTGCACAAAGGTCTCTTGCCTGCCTGCCTGTTGCGAGCAAGGGCTTAGCAGTTGCCCATGAGCCCAGCTCAGTATTTTGGCTCTCGTGCTGCTTCAAGTCACCTGGGAGAGGGCTTTCAGACCTAGGAGGACCTACTTAGTAGACCTAGAGGACTACTTAGCAGGTGGCAATGCTAAGATTTGTTGCAGCAGAGAAAGGCTCTCAAGCAGCTTTGCTATCTCTGGCTCCGCCACAGCCCTGGTGCAGTAGAGACAGCCTCTCTATAGCTCCTGCTGGCATACCATGAAATAGGGAATGTCTGCTACTCAGTTGCTCAGTGATCTGTGTTTTTCTCCCAGCCCGGGAAGGACAGCTGCCTCCTGCCAGTGATGGTGGTCCTCCGTGTCATCTTTGTCCCTCTTTTCATGCTGTGCAACGTGAAACCCCGTTACTACCTGCCTGTTGTGTTCTCTCATGACGCCTGGTACATCATCTTCATGATCTTCTTCTCCATCTCCAATGGCTACCTGGCCAGCCTTTGCATGTGCTTCGGACCAAAGTGAGTGTGAGATGGGGACAAGGGAAGGGTTGGTTACACCCCCAGATGACTCCTGGAGTCTGGCTCTGCCCAGCTCTAGCTTCTGGAGAACAGGCTGCAGGCACAGAAGGGAATTGGTACTACCCCCAGTGTCCTATCTCCCAAGTTTGTGTCTCCATATGCTAGGGATGAGGCAACTATTTGGGCTTTCCATTTTCCCCACCTGCCATGCAGGGGAAGGGGCTGGATGCAGCAGGAATCTAGAGGGGAATAAAGCATGGCACAGCACCCACAGCAGAGTGAGCAGCCCTGCCCAGCACAGGCAGCATGAGGAGCCAGGTCAGAGAGGGACATCCCCTGTGTCAGGAGCTTCAGGGTGGCCTGCCTGATGCACTTTATGAGCCCATAGTGTGGAGACTTGGAGCTCTTCTGGCTCTGGGAGCCAAGGTAGATTTCTTCTTGCCATTATTCTGCTGCAGAGGATCCTCCCAGCACCACTGAACAGCAGGGCACAGGGCACACATCCTGAGGATGGATCTGACACCTGTTTCTCCCCTAGGAAAGTGCTTGCGCACGAAGCAGAGACAGCTGGAGCTGTCATGGCGTTTTTCCTGTCACTGGGTTTGGCCCTAGGAGCTGCTGTCTCCTTTCTGGTCCGAATTCTCATCTAGCAGAGGCACACAGAGGGTGCAGGGACACCAAGAGATGGCTCTGCATCCTCCGCCGAGGCCCTGGACACCTCAGCACTGTGGGGAAATAACACCTCACACCTGTCCCTGCCAAATCACACTGCCACAGCAGACTTTATACCCAGGGACGGATCCACTCCTGCAGGGTTAGCCTGGTTCCTGCCACGCTCGGCTTTGTGATGCCTTCAGGCCTACGTGCCTTCTCCTTCCCCATATTGTGTGTGTTGTAAGACCCCTGGGATCTCAGAGAGGTCCAGCTGCCTCCCATGCTGCATAAGTTCCCTGGCTCAAGGCCAAAAGCCATTTTCAGCCTTTCTCTCTGACAGAGTGAAATGCTGGTAACCAGTGTTACTCCTTCTCTTGCTCTTGTCTCCAAAGCACCTAGGAAATGCTCTCCTTTCCTTTTAGGGGACCCACACCCCTCCACCTGCGGGTAAGACTTGTGAATGGGGAGGAGAGCCCCAGCCAGCCTCGCCATCCCTGCTCTCTGCTAGACGCACATCCCCCTGCCCAGTGGTATTCCAAGATTGTAGACGTTTGTGTCCCAGTTACAGAAAGAGCCAACACCGTGGCTAAGCTGAGGGAAGAGGAGGTCTCCACACCCCGCCTTCTCTCCCTCTCCTTGCCTCTGTTCCCTTTTTCTTTTGGTGATTCTGCTGGGTTTTTTTTCAGCCTCCTGGTTGTGTGACAGGAGGTTCCACTGTGGGCTACAAAAGGCAGCAGCAACTCCCTTCCCAACAAAGCTGCCTTCCTTGCCCACCTGTGCTGCAAGGGGAGGCCTCACCTCTCCCTTGGCTTTCCTGTCCCTTGTCTGTGTAAATGTGTCTATACAGTTGCCATTTTCTATAAAAAGACCAAAACGCTCCTTTGGGTATGTGTTTGTGTCTCGCCACAGGGGAGAGGGGCTGTGGAGGGACAGGGGTTGAAGTGAGAACGCACTGGCATTTCCTTGGCATCCTGGGGTACCCTGTAACCAGCATTAGATATGGAAGTGGTGTGCGCATCCCCTGCAGAGTCAGGCCCAGCTATGAGGACACAGCCAGTGTGTCCTCAGTGTGTCCAGGAAGGGGATCACAGAACCATAAAATCAGAATGGTTCAGATTAGAAGGGGCCTTGAAGATCATCCAGTTCCAAACCCCCTGCCATGGGCTGAGACAACTTTCACTATACCACGTTACTTAGAGCCCCACCCAGCCTGGCCTTGAACACTTTGAGGGGTTGGGGCATCCACAGCTTCTCTGGGCAACCTGTTCCAGTGCTGCACCACCCTCACAGTAATGAATTTCTTCCCTGATATCTAAACCTTCCCTCTGTTTGAAACCATTCCCCCTTGTCCTGTAACTACATACTCTTCGTCCCTCTCCATCTTTCTTGTAGGCTCCCTTCAGGTACCAGCAGACCACAATTAGGTCACACCAAAGCCTTCTCCATGCTGAACAATTCAAATTCTCTCAGCCTTTCCTCGTAGGAGAGGTGCTCCCCTCCAATTATCTTGGTGTTCCTCCTCTGGACTATCTCCAACAGGTCCAAGTCGTTCCTGTGCTGGGGACCCCAGAGCTGGATGCAGCACTGCAAAAGGGCCTCTCACCAGAGCAGACAGGCAGAAAACCATTCCTTGCCCTGCTGGCCACACTGCTTTGGATGCAGCCCAGGACATGATTGTCTTTCTGAGCTGTGAGTGCACATGACCAGCTCACGCCCAGCCTCTCATCCACCAACACCCCAGGGATGCTGCCCTCGGGGTACACCAAGGGACCACCAACACCTCTGATAAAGAGCAGTGCACCTTCACATTTCCTGGTGCAGTGACCTGCAGCACAGCACCTGGCCTTTCCTTGTGCCTGGGAACAGCCGGAGTGCCACCTCCTGCTCCTGGGGTGAACTACACCAGCCTGCAGTGGGAAACCCCCTCCGTCTGCCCCGCATCATTCGCACCACCAGGCACCACGTGGGGGCTCAGGTCCCCTCATCCCACTTCCAGCTTCCTTTGCTGGTGAGGATTTTTGTGCCCACAGTCTCAACAGAGAATCACAGAACGGGTCAGGTTGGAAGGGACCACAGTGGCTTATCTTGTTCAAGCTCCCTGCTCAGGCAGGGTCATCCTAGAGCACATGGCACAAGATTGTGTCTAGACAGTTAAGTATCTCCAGTGCGAGAGACTCCACAACCTTTCTGGGCAATCTGTTCCTGTGCTCGGTCACCGCACTGTAAAGAAGCTCTTCCTCATGCTCAGGTGGAACTCCCTGTGCATCAGTTTCTGCCCGTTGCCCATTGTCCTACTGCTTGGCACCACCGAGCAGAGCCTGGCTCCATCCTCTTGACACCCTCCCGTGAGATACTTATAGACATTGATGAGGTCCCCTCTCAGTCATCTCTTCTCAAGGCTGAACAGGCCCAGGTCCCTCAGCCTTTCCTCATAAGAGAGATGTTCCTGTCCCTCAATCATCTTTGTTGCCCTCCGCGGGACTGGCTCCAGGGGCTCCATGTCTCTCTTGAACTGAGGAACCCAGAACTGGACAGAGTACTCCAGATACTGGAACGGTAAGGCTTAACATTGATTTATCTTATTATTTCCCTTGGACGCTGAAAAGACAGCGTCTCCAAACACTGGTTTGCAACGGGAACACGGGCCAGCCACACACTCCGGCCCGACAGCTTCTGTCCCCACCCCCCTCTTCCGCTGGGCCCCTTGTAACACGCAGCCTCAGGCCGGCACAGCTACGCGGCTCCCGGCCTCGGGGGGAGCTGCAGGATGGAGCTGGGGAAATGCGGATCTCCGATTCCCTGCCCCAGCCATGGAGCCGAAGAGGCGCCACCGTAACCTCTGTGGAATACTCTGGAAGTGCCATTGTACCGGTAGCTGTGTTCCTCCGCGACGGGGCGTGGAAAAGAGTCCCTCTCCGGGGCTCCCCGCCCTCCCTCTCCGTGGCGCTCGGAGGTCCCGGTCCTGCGGCCCTCCGAGCGCCGTGGCGAAGGGCGGCGGGGAGCCCTGGCCGGCGACCCCACAGCAGCAGCATGAAGCTGAGCATTCATTGCACGCCCGCCCCCACCATGGCCGCCGCTAAACGGCAACACCGATGCCCGCCATCCACCATCCGTGTATGGCGCCCTCACCAAGCCCCGTTTAAGGTGGAAGGATACGATGTGCCGTGAGGCGCCCTCCCATCTCTGTGCCTATAAAAAGCGGTCGGTGCGCGCAGTAGCTCTTTCGCCGGTCCTTCACGTTATAGAAGGTAGAGGCAGAACGGGGCGTGGGACTGGGCCTGATGCCCGCACCGCTCCCTTCCTGGTGCTAATGCCTTTAAAATGTGCTGAAAATAGGCCTGTGTTTGCCTTTTAGATGCCTGAGAAAGTGCAGCACGAGGAGGAAGATGCGGAGACCTTCGCTTTCCAGGCGGAGATCGCCCAGCTCATGTCCCTCATCATCAACACCTTCTATTCAAATAAGGAGATCTTCCTGCGGGAGCTCATCTCCAACGCCTCCGACGTGAGCCCGAGCGGGAGTGGGCTCCTTCCTCTGCTGGGGGGCTCAGGGGCAGGCTGGTGCCCTGCCGGGGGTGGCCAGGGAGAGGCCAGTTCCTGGGTATCCGGGGAGGCTTGTGCAGGGGGGGGACGGAGGCGGCTGCCGAGCCGAGAGGTCGTATCGAGCATCTTCCTCTCCCCTAGGCCCTGGATAAGATCCGCTATGAAAGCCTGACCGATCCCTCAAAGCTGGATAGTGGGAAGGATCTCAAGATTGACATCATCCCCAACCCCCGGGACCGCACACTAACCCTGGTGGACACTGGCATTGGGATGACAAAAGCAGACCTCATCAACAACTTGGGCACCATTGCCAAATCGGGGACCAAAGCTTTCATGGAAGCCCTGCAGGTAAGTTGCCTTTGGCTGCATGGGTTCCCTGGGGCCTGGGCTCCAGGATGGCACTGATGTGCAAATAATAATAACAAAGAGGCCCTGCTGCTTTGCTTGCTGTGGGAGCTGCTGGCCTACCTAAGTGTGCTTCCCCACCTTTCCAGCAGTAGGGAGGAGCTGAGAGTAGAGCTGGTTGCCTGTTGGCACTTGCATGTTTTTCTCTGTGTGCTTGACCCAGTTCTTTGCTGCTGTGAATCAGTCACAGACATTTTCTATCTCCTTGCTGGTCTTATCAGTTGCTCTCTGCTTTCACAGGCTGGTGCAGACATCTCCATGATTGGGCAGTTCGGTGTGGGTTTCTATTCTGCCTATCTGGTGGCTGAGAAGGTGGTTGTCATTACCAAGCACAATGATGATGAGCAGTATGCTTGGGAGTCATCAGCTGGGGGCTCATTTACCGTCCGAACTGACCATGGTATGTATTGTACAAAAAACCAAGCATGTTTTCTTGCCAGAAGTGCCCCTTTTCCTGGTGCTCCGTAGAGCTATGCTGCGGTGTCAGTCACACTGGTTAATGCTGGGTATTCTGTAATGTTTAGGCTTGAGGAAGCTGGTCACACTTCTTGTCTGCCCTGAAGCACTAATGCTTCTTTCCCCCTATTGCAGGTGAGCCCATTGGACGTGGCACCAAAGTAATCCTGTACTTGAAGGAGGACCAGACTGAGTACTTGGAGGAGCGTCGTGTCAAAGAGGTGGTGAAGAAGCACTCCCAGTTCATAGGCTACCCCATCACACTCTATGTAAGTAAGGAAAATACACTGGGGACCAACTGGAAAGCTGGAGGCAGGAGTGGGTGGTGTTGGGAACAGGAGCACAGAAAAGGCCCAGTGTACGATCCCTTCTGTTCCCTTCTGTAGTTCCTGGCTGTGGGCTACTGAGCAGTGGTGCTCTCCGTTTCTATAGCTGAAGGTGATTTGAGGCTGGGGGCTTACTGGAGGTGAAGGAGGTGGGTATCTGGCCACACTAAAGGCCTTTGATCTGTGCAGCTGAAGGGCATCTTCAGCCAGCCATGGAAAAAGGAGGGTTTCCTGCCACTTCTCTCATCTTCTCAGACACAGCTTTTGGTTGCATGAGGAGGGACTTTTGAGGGCTGGTACCAAGAGAAGCTTTGATTCCAGATGATGCACTTTTTGGGCCTTGGAGAACACCATTTTTCTCATCTGGAGTAAAAGGATTCTTGGCAACTTGGGGCTAAACCTGATTATTGCTTGTCTGTTTTTCCACAGCTGGAGAAGGAACGTGAGAAAGAGATCAGTGATGATGAGGCAGAGGAGGAGAAAGATGAGAAGGAGGAAGAGTCAGTGTCCAAAGATGAGGAGAAACCCAAAATTGAGGATGTAGGCTCTGATGAAGAGGAGGAGGGAGACAAAAGCAAGAAGAAAAAGACCAAGAAAATCAAGGAAAAATACATTGACCAGGAGGAGCTGAACAAGACCAAACCAATTTGGACCCGCAACCCTGATGACATCACACAGGAGGAGTATGGCGAGTTCTACAAGAGTCTCACCAATGACTGGGAGGACCACTTGGCTGTGAAGGTGGGTGCTGGGCTACCCTGGCTTCCAGGGAGAGGTAGGGGGCCTCTTTCCAGCCCTTATCCAGAGTCGCCACATGGTTGTGCCCCAGTGGGACTGAGCACTTTCAGGCCACTTGGTGATGCAGCAGCCTGCACTGTGACTCCCATGCAGGTGGAGGGGTTGGCAGTGTCAGTCCATAAGCAGGACAGGAGGGTGTGGGGTCTCAGAGAATTGTGACTTCTCTGTCCAAGCCTGCTGGATGCCAGAGAACCTTGGCACATAGGGCATAGTGGGCGAGCAGGAGGTAATACAGGCCACTTGGATGCCAGAGATGCTGTGCCCTCTTGCCAGCCCCAGTGCTGAGGAATAGCAGTTCAGCCTGGCTACAGTGGGAACTGGGGAAAGGGGTAGAAGTGAAGCAACCCAGCAGCTGTCTTTTTTTTCCTGGTTCCACAGCACTTCTCTGTGGAAGGGCAGCTGGAGTTCAGGGCCCTGCTTTTCATCCCACGCCGTGCCCCTTTCGACCTCTTTGAGAACAAGAAGAAGAAGAACAACATTAAGCTGTATGTGAGGCGTGTCTTCATCATGGACAGCTGTGATGAGCTCATCCCTGAATACCTGAGTAAGAGCTCCCTGCCTCAGCCTCACAGTGCAGAGCTGGGATCCCCACAGCCTGTGCTACCACTCCTGGTACAAAGGGACTGGATGAGGCACTGGCTGGTGTGGGTGCACAGCACTCAGTGTTTTAGCCCTTTTTGTGTTGAAGCTCAGAATCCTTAACCTGACGCCTGTTCTCATTCCCCCTACTCAGACTTCATCCGGGGTGTTGTGGACTCAGAGGACCTGCCTCTGAACATTTCTCGTGAGATGCTCCAGCAGAGCAAGATCCTCAAAGTGATCCGCAAAAACATTGTGAAGAAATGCTTGGAGCTCTTCTCCGAGCTGGCAGAGGACAAAGAGAACTACAAGAAATTTTATGAGGCTTTTTCCAAGAATCTGAAGGTGAGCTGGGTAACCCTGCACTTGGAGGAGGGAATCTCATCTGCCTGAGGAGCAATCTTGTTCCCTGTGCTGTGTCTCCTCTGCATGAATGTTAGGATAAAGGGAGTGGGTCTTGTGAATGCCTCAGAGTGCCTTTGTGGGCAGCTGTCCCCTCTGGCTGCCCTAGGTCAAATACTCAATGATCAGGAGGTGGGCAGATGGCTGTGTGTTAGGGGTGGCCAAGTGCATCCAAGTCCCATCCTGGGGACTTTATGCATCTCTTCTGCCCCCAGCTGGGCATCCATGAGGATTCCACCAACCGAAAGCGCCTTTCGGAGCTGCTGCGGTACCATACGTCCCAGTCAGGTGATGAGGTGACTTCGCTTTCAGAGTATGTGTCCCGTATGAAGGAGAATCAGAAGAGTATCTACTACATCACAGGTGAGCCAGAGTTTCTCTGAGCCCTAGTGGCATGGAGGCAGGTAACCTGCATATGAACCCTAATTTAAAGCTTTTCATGCTGCCTTCAGCAGGCCATCCCTGCTGAATTGCAGCTCATTCCTGGGAACTGGGGAAAGGCCAGCAGGCCTAGAACCCTGGCTGCTGCCAGTTTTATATTTGGGGTCCCAAGTGTCTGGTGCTGTTTGTCCTGCTGTAACCAGCTCTTGCATCTTGGTGATGTTTCATTTCTACCCTCCACAAACACAGGGGAGAGTAAGGAGCAGGTTGCTAACTCGGCCTTTGTGGAGCGTGTGCGGAAGCGTGGCTTTGAGGTGGTATACATGACAGAGCCCATTGATGAGTATTGCGTGCAGCAGCTCAAGGAGTTTGATGGCAAGACCCTGGTATCAGTCACCAAAGAGGGGCTGGAGCTGCCTGAGGACGAGGAGGAGAAAAAGAAAATGGAGGAGAGCAAGGCCAAGTTCGAGAACCTCTGCAAACTTATGAAGG
Organism: Pardalotus punctatus; assembly: GCA_013400915.1. Lineage (NCBI taxonomy): Eukaryota > Metazoa > Chordata > Aves > Passeriformes > Pardalotidae > Pardalotus > Pardalotus punctatus. The sequence continues at coordinate 39,702 of VZTX01000661.1, forward strand.
AGATCCTGGACAAGAAGGTGGAGAAGGTGAGATGGGCAGGGAGCTTAGCCTTGGGCTGGAGGGAGGGCTGGGTCCTCTGTGCTGCAGGTGAGGGCCGCCGCTCAATGCATGCCTCTCATCTCCTGCAGAGGAGCCGCTAAAGGAGACTGGAGGTCCCAGCATGCACCATCTTGCTCTAAGCAGCCAGGCTGCAGGCGAGGGGCACTGAACCCAAATACATGCATTGATGGGAGAGGGTAAGTGTGGGAAACATGCAGTGGGTGCTCTAAGTGCTGGCTGAGCTGTCCAAACTAGTCTGTGCAGCAGTCCTGGAGCCGCTTGGAGCATCTCTGCTTGCTTTGGGGTGTCCCCAGGTGAACAGGGGCAAAGATGGGCTATCACGTGTGCTGTGGCTGGACCCAGTCCAGGGCATACTGGGGCCTTGCTCAGCTAACCCTTGGGTATTTTGGCAGGTCACGGTCTCAAACCGGTTGGTCTCATCTCCCTGCTGCATCGTCACCAGCACCTACGGTTGGACGGCCAACATGGAGCGCATCATGAAGGCTCAGGCGCTGCGGGACAACTCCACCATGGGCTATATGATGGCCAAGAAGCACCTGGAGATCAATCCTGACCACCCAATTGTGGAAACCCTTCGCCAGAAGGCTGATGCTGACAAGAATGACAAAGCTGTTAAAGATCTGGTGGTGCTACTCTTTGAGACTGCTCTGCTGTCCTCTGGTTTCTCCCTGGAAGATCCCCAGACACACTCCAACCGCATCTACAGGATGATCAAACTGGGGCTTGGTAAGTATCCATGCAACTTTTCAGGCCTGGAGCAGGTCCTGAAAAGCAGGTTAACTGGTCAGGCTGGTGTCTTGGGGCAGGGGTCACCAGTGAGTGAGCCATGCTGGGATGATGTGCGTAACTGGCCCTGTACGTAAGGTGGCCAGGAGAAATTGTAAACCTAGAACAAGTTACTTCAGGAGGGCTCAGGGCTCTAGGTAGTAGGTAGACTGTCGTGTCGTCCACAATGCCAGGAGGCACCACCAGCATGTTCAAATGACAAGCTGAGGCTTTTTATTCCATCTGAGTAAATGTGAAAAGTCTGTCAAGGGTGATGTGACCCATCTGGTGAAACAGCTTGTGCTTGCACACAGTGTTTTCCTCCAAATTCACTATTTAGCTAAAAATGTCAATCAGAAGGTGCTGTGGCTTGGCACAGCTATGTTTGTAACTCTGTACTGCCTAGTCTCAGTAGGAATAGGGTCCTCTATTTGTCAAGTTGCAGGTAAGGGGACTGTATGGTAGTACAACTTCCTGTTCAGAGTTTACCGAACCAGCATCCTGCAGTGTTGGAAACTGATTAGCTCTAGAGTCTTGCAACTGCTTTATCTTTTACTTGTCTGGATTTACTGCATTTTTCCCTAGAGAAATGTTCATGGCTTAAACCATGTTCACTCCAGCATTTTGTGGTGCTGGGTGACAAGTCTTTTGTAGTTAACCTCTACTAGCGAAGAAGTGCACTCTAATGGCATAGGTAGGATCCATATACTGGTGTGGATGTTACTGGGAAGATGGTACTGATTCAGGATTAGTGCTCTAGTTGACAACAACTCATGACAGTGTTGACTTGTGTTCTGTTAGTTTTCAGCCTGGAGAAAAGGAGACTGAGGGGAAACTTCATTGCAGTGTACAGTTTCCTCACAAGGGGAAGCAGAGGGGCCTGCACTGATCTTTTCTCTCTAGTGACCAGAGACAGGACCTGGGGGAAGGTCATGAAGCTGTGTCAGGGGAGGTTTAGGCTGGATGTTAGGAAAAGGTTCTTCACCCAGAGGGTGGTTGTCCAAAGAACAGTCTCCCCAGTGAAGTGGTCACAGCACCAAACCTGCCAGTATTCAAGAAGCACTTGGACAACACTCTGAGGCACATGGTGTGATTCTTGGGGCTGTCCTGTGCAGAGCCAGGAGCTGGACTTCAGTGATTTTTGTGGGTCCCTTCCAAATCAGAATATTGTGTGATTCTGTGAACTACTGGATGCTAATATCCCTAGTCCTCAGGCTGTGCACAGGATCCAGGTTTACTGGAGGAGAGGCTGTACATTTGGGATAAGATGTCATTTGGAGGCTGTATCTCTTCCTTTCCTCCCCTCTCCCAGGCATTGATGAAGATGAGGTGACTGCAGAGGAGCCCAGTGCAGTTGTCCCTGAGGAAATTCCCCCTCTGGAGGGAGATGAAGATACATCTCGCATGGAAGAGGTAGACTAAAGGAGGAAGGCTCTTCCTTTACCTGCCAGACCTCTGCTCCATATCATGTCTGCTTAGAAGATGGTCTGCTCCCACCAGCTGCTACTGACTCCTTGGTGATGTCTGTATTTTTGGCTGTGTTTGGTTGGGGTTGTTTTTGGCAGGGTGCAGGAGGGCATGATCCCCTGTTTGTTAGTAGTGGTTCAGGTAGCCTGAGGCCTGTCTGCTCCGTGTCTTTCTGCTTGTGTAGGAACAGCTGCTGGGGTGTGGAGGTGTGAGGAGGCATCAGGCTTCCTCTTTCTCCCCATCACGGGGTGTCCCATGTTACCAGTAGGCATCAAACACTGTCCTTGTTCCATTGGAGGGGGAGAGCCCTTCCTCTAGGCTGCTGCCTCCCTGAACCCCCAGGATAGCATAATGTATTTTGGCTGGTTTCTGTTTGATTATTTTTCTGGGGTTTTTTGTTCTACTGGAATAAAAGAATCATTGATTTATCTAGCAGGATTCCTTGTGTTTCATGCCTCCTCTATGGAGGAAAATGTCTCAGCTTGTGCCTGAGGGCATTGGACAGCTGTCATCTCCTGTGCCCTGATTCATTTACTGAACCCTGCTTTAGGTGATCTTTACCCCTTCCAAGCCCAGGCAAGATGAAGTGGGTGGAAGGAACACCTGACCTGCTGTGCAGGTGGGGTCATCTCCAGTGGGCTGTAGTTTTCCAGCTGGAGCGCTGCATGCCCCACAGGCTGGGAGCAAACTTCCAATCTGCATGGGTCAGCTGGGTGAGCTGTGCCAGGGCCTGAGCCTGGGCTGCTGCTTAACGGTTTGATCTGAGCACCCCTGGGGCAGGACTGTGGCAGGAGCTGTCTGCCTGTTCCATTGCAATGTGGAGCACGGTATGGAGTGATGGCTCAGGGCTGTAGTCAAGCTGCCTCTTCAGCCATTAGGCCAAAGACTGTATTACTTTCCTCCCACCTCCAGCCTGCCGTTTCTGGACTACAGCCACTGGGTGTTTGTCAGTATGTCGCCTCTTTCCATCTGTGTCCCAGATGACAAGCCTGGGACATCACCTCTGACTGACCTGCCCCTAGCACTGAGCTCACACCCCATGAGGTTTGTCACCCCATGCCCTTGGAGTTTGTCAGGTGAAAGTGACACCAACATTGACTTGTCTTTCTGCCTGCATGGCAGCTGCCACAGGCATAAAATGGAATGGGCTTTAGCCAGTATCCATCTTCAGTAGGGAGACAGAGCCTGCTGGAATCCCTCGCTGCACACCAAGACACTGAACGCTGCTGCCAGTGTGGCAGCTGTGTGGGTACAGCCTGCTAGGGCAGTGCTGGAGCGGAGCTAGCAAATTGTTTAAAAGTAGGCTTTCTCTCTGGATAGGAAGGTGTTGCCAAATACCGAATCAATAAAAATTAACTTTTTAAGTTAATGTTCTGGGTTTTCTTTTTCCACAAATGTTTTGTTTAAATCTACATTTAAATTAGAAAGCTTATCCCATTGTATCCTATTTCTAACCTGGCTATGTGTGGTTTTGTTGTCTGTGGTTATTTGTTTTTGGTTTTTTTTTTTAATCAAAGGAAATCTCATTCCATTTTCAGTCTGTCAGCAGACAGTGGGGGCAGACATTTACGGGAATTTGTAGGACAGGATGGAAAGCTGTGAGATTGCACAGGCACTTCCAAAAGCTCAGAGCTAGAAAAGGACCACAGGTAGAACTGCTGGAGAGCCAAGTGCTCTGAAGGTTGGGTTGTGCTCATCACCAGCTCTGGTACCCCTGCAGGCTCAGCTAAGTCACCACCATCCCTACTCTCCTCTGTTTCTCTTGTAACCCTCACCTGAGTCTTCCCTTTCCCTAGCCCTGTTAGGCCCCAGTCCTGTCTCTGACCCCAGACTCACCCCAGCCTACAAGGTTTTTCACCAGACCTCCCATATGTGCCAGTAGGATGGACCATCCACACCTCCAGCCTCTCCTGGCTTTGGTGTGAGGCTTCAGGCTGGTGCAGGTACGCCCCACAAGGTGCTACAGCACTGGTAGCACCAGCTGGCAGGTGCTCAGCAGGCCTCTGCATCACCTCTCTGTAGCTACACCCACTGGGAATTCCTCAAGTTCCACCATGCAGGGAAACCAGGAGCCAAACTAGACTGAGGCTGATAGCTCTGCCACTGGCCCACCGGCATAAGCAGCATTCCAAACCTGGCTATGCTCCTCAGTTGTGTGTGCAAGGTTCTCCTGTCAGGCCTTGCAGTTTTGCGTGTAACCCTGGTTTATACCTGCCTTGGCAAAGACAGAGAGAGGCACCTCTGTTTGGAAAGACAATTTTGCTGTCCCAGAGAGACTAGAGAAACAGGAAGAGTTGGAAGTCTCTCCTCCTCTTCCAGGTACATGGAAAAAAAAAACCAACCCATCAAAAAAAACCCACATTTATGCCTATGGCACTCTATGCAGCATATTTTTAATTTAATAAAATAAAAAGGAAAAAAGTTGCCTTGCAAAAGTACCAAAACCTGCTGGTTTGTCAGTCAGGTTGTGTTGATGAGAAAAGGATTGACCAGTAAAACCCAGGCTTCTGGGGAAGAACAGCTTTCACTGCTCCACCCCTTGCTGTCTGTGGAGCAGGAACAAGGCACCGCTAGCGGGCTCTGCCCCATGTCCCAACCCTCCAGGCACAGACTCTGGCCAGCCCCTGGGAAAACCAGGGCCAGTGCCTCCAGGTGGCAGGAAAAAGAGGGGTTGTTTGTGCTTGTCTGAATGGCAACTGCAAATCCCAGAAACCATAGCACTGAGGGACCCAGAGGTGATGCTGGGGCTTCTGGGCAGTGCAGCCTTTGGCCTGTAACAGCAGCAGATGTAACCAAAAAGCAACCTTGAAGGACTTGGCAAGCCTTGGGAAGTGTACTGGCCAGCTCTGGTGCTGCATAAAAATCAGCCTGGGCTGAGGGGAGCAAAGGAAAGTGTCTCGGAGCAGGGACAAAGAATTGATAAAACCAAACTGGGAGGTACTGGCTTTCACTGCAGTGCCCTCCCAGAGCGGATTCCAGGCCTGGGGTAGGATAGGCTGGGAGTCCTTCCCTTAGATGTGCCTGTACTACCCAGAGCCCCTCCTGGAATGGAGGAAGAGAGCTGCCCACCCTTTGATGGGCTCAGCTTGGGACTTGCTTCACTCACGGGTGTTTCAAAAAGAAACCTAGTGTTTTCCTTGCCCTTTCCTCCTGCCAAGCTCTGTAGTACTAACAGAAATGGAGGAGCATTAGCCAGAGGCAAGACAGTGCCAGGGAAGAGTTCCCTTGTTCATCAGTGACTTTGGGGAGAAGCCACAAGACAGAGGTGGGACAGGAATACCAGCAGCCCCATGCTGGTGTGTCCCCAGGCTTGTGCCTTGGCTATAAGTCTTCGACCTATTAAGGCAAATGGAAAGGTTTGGAGCTGTGTCAGCCCACAGCATTTCCTGGGCTTATTCCAGCCCCTTTCCCAGGAAAAGCAGGTGGAAAACTGAGTCACTGGTCCTGCCTATCCATACCCCACTCTGCTCCTCAGTGGGTTCTGAGAAATCAAGCAAGTACCCTTGAGTGGAGGCAGGACAGAGGGCATGGCTTAAATGCCATGGCCTCAGCTTCCTTAGACCTTTTGCACAGGGGTCTCACCCGCTGGGACCTTCTTACTGCGCTTCTTCATGCGGCTGCGGGCATAGACACGGAGAAAGAGGGCCACGAATACAACAGCTATGCCCAGTCCACCCACAACAGTGACAGTGTGCCCATAGATGAGGCAGGAGAGGAGGATGGCAAAGGCCTGTCGGAGTGTCATGATGATGGTGAAGACAGCTGCCCCAAACTGGTTGATGGTGTAGAAGATGAAGAGCTGGCCGCAGGCAGAGCACACAGAAAGCAGCACGGCGTGGGCAGTGAACTCTGAGTGGCGGGCCATGAAGTGCAGCGACTCCAGCAAGGCACCCTGCTCCAAGAGCGAGCCCACGGTGAAAAGGCAGGAGAAGACGTTGACACCAAACATCATCTGCACAGGAGACATCTTGTAGGTGAAAAGAGCATCCTGCCAGTTGGAGGTGAAGCTGTCAAAGATTATGTAGCCAGACAGGAGCACTATGCCAGAGAAAGTAGTGACGGTGGACACATGCCTGTTAGGAGCACTGGCGAGCAGGAACATGCTAACTCCCACGGAGATGAGGGCAGCAGTCAGGTACTCCCAGTACTCATAACTCTTGCGTGATACCAGTTTGCCCATCATCATCACTGGGATCACTTTGGAGGCCTTGGCCAGCACTTGGGTGGGGAAGCTGATGTATTTGAGTGCCTCATACTGACACCAGCTACTGAGGATGTTGGAAAGAGAGGCAAAGGAGTATTTGTACATAGGAGCCCCATGGCGTGGCTGCTTGGTCAGGGCGCAGTACAGACCAGCCACTGTGAAGGCCAGGATGCGGTTCATGAACACTAGAAACTGGGAGTCCTTGAACTTCTCACCAGGGTCTGTTTCAGTGGCACCATATGTTCTCGTCATCACACGCTCCTGGAGGACACCCCATGTGAGGTAGGAAGCCTGCAGAGCAGCAGGAGCACAGGGAAAGTCAGGACCCACAACAGCAACTGCCAGCAACCACAGGAAGGAGAGACCCCAGGAGATCCTTGCTTTCCCCAGTGTTGACTCATCCTCTGCTTGGCAATACCTCCCTGAGACACTGGGAGATGGAACCACCCCCCACTCCACCTGTCTGAGGGAACCTGCTGGCGCATGTGGTTACAACCAGGAACATCCTGTTCCAAACAAAACCTGCTCAGTGTACAGGGGAGAAAAGCCCACAATGCAAACATCCCGGTGTAGAGGGAGCAGTTACACTTTGAGCTTTGAGCTGCTTTAAGCCTGTGGAACCAGACTGACAGAATCAGGGAACATTACCGATACACAGCTGCGGTTTTGGTGCCAGCTCCCTGCGGCAGGTCCTGGCAGTCTTCCCAATGGCCTCTGCACTGGTTTTCACTTCCAGCTCCCTAGGGCTGGTTTTTACATCCAAATCAATTCTAGTTTCAAACCTGGCACACAAAATTGTCCAGTAGGGATGATCAGTGTCCTGGTTGTCATCTCCACTACTTTTGGTGCAACAATACCAAGGCTCTCACAGAAGTAACACAGACTTTCTCTGACCACATCTCTTCCAAGGAAATAAGTCACATAGAGATGGAAGAACTTGGTGGCCCACAGCAAGTTCGAATGGGCTGTGAGAGTAGGCCAGAGTCTTCTCCTGGCTGCAGACACCTGGGTTTTTCTATCTCAGTGCCCACATTCCTATTTTTAGTCCTCACAGACCCCAAAAGCTACCCTTCCTAATGATGCTCAGGCTGTAGCTGAGACTTGCGGAATCTAAGATTTTAAATTCCTGTTTATCTGTAGCTGAATGCAGTATTTTCTCTCCCCTACACAAATTCAATCCATCAAGGCAGAATGCATCAGCCTCAGCCAGTGACCCAGGGGAGAGCCCGGGAGATAAGAAGGCTCAAACTATCTGCTGATCTGACATCAGGGCCAGAACAAAAGTAGCCCTAACAATCTGCTGAACCACAGAATTTTCAGAATTTTCCCTATCCATGGCTCTAGAGGACTGTGATCAGACAGACATGATGCTCCAACCCAAATGACAAATGTTAAATGGACCACCATAGCCCCTAGAGGTGGACTATCCTGGTTGAGAGGCCGTCCCAGCCTCCAACCCTGCCCTCATCAAGGACGGCACTGCATCCTTGATCTTTAAGGAACGGACAGTCACTAACCCACTGGCCATCTCCTCCTTCCAGAGGGGGACAGACACATACACCTTACCTGTAGACCAGCAGCACAGAAGAGCAGCTTGAAGACCTGTCGGGCTGTGGAGGACTCTGTGGACTCTGCTCGTGGTGGCAGGGAGCCATCCTCCTGGTGTACAGACTTCACCTCGGAGCCAAACACGCATGATTTGATGACAGGGAAACAAATGCCTCGGCCTGAACAGAGTAAGAGAAGATGGAGACACAATTAACCAAAGCCTGGGCACCACAAGCTGCACCAGCTTGAGTGGTGAAGCCTCCCTCCTCAGTAGCCTCCAGATCTGCTGGCATCTGCTATCCTGAAACAGAAATCTGTTTCAGGATAGCACTTAGACAGCACTGGGATGCAGCTCTGTGAGTGCCTCAAGCCTTACAAAGCTGGTTGGGGAAACAACCTGAATGGGCTAGACTGAAGGGGTGCAAAGAGCTCCAGCGGATGCAGGATATGGAAGGGAAGCTCCTGCCTGTACCTGTCTCCAAGTAGTTCCTTCTCTTGAAGTACTGGATGAGGAGGAATCCCGGCACCACAATACTTGCATAACCAGCAGCATTAATAAAGAAACGGAAGAGCCAGAAGTCCCCCCATGAGTCCTCCAGGGCAGGGGCAATCTCTTCACCAGTAGCCATCATAGGGAGGGAAGCCAGCACGAGGGGAAGGCAAAATCTGCAGAAAGAGGAAGAGGCAGGTGGTAGGCTACTGGTGCATGAGCACTCTGTATGCCTGTAATACCCAACAGCCAGCCTGCTCCTCACCACCTGTAACAGCCAGCACCCCGACCCCACCGCAGTGACAACAGTGATGCTGGCAGCACGTAGCCTAGGAAAAGTCCTCTGGAACTGAAAAGCACAAGGCAGACATCTATGTTTGCTTCTGTTAAAGTTGGTTGCTCTGGAAGATGTGGACTTAGAACCTAAGATTCCCAGGATTAGAGAGAACACTGCTGCAGCCATCTGATTTTGACAACACTCTAAATGCAAGGAGCACCTCACACCTCACCTTTCTAAGTTAAATTTTAGCACAGCTTTTGGGTGGAAAAGGAAAAGGTCACTGAACGGAAAAACTGACTCCTACCTAGAAGCTCATGTTTCAAGCCTGTGGCCATGAGCAGCCTTCCTCTGGAAGCAAACAGTTCAGAGCTTTGCCCTCCAACTACATCAGGTGAGTGCAAGAGAGGCAAGGGTTTGGGCTGCCAGCCTCCTCCACCTCCCAGTGCAGCCCTGAAAGTGTGCCAAGGCATTCCCCACAGCTCAGAGGAAATTACCAGGGTTCACCCACTTGGCAAAACATAGCCAGAAAGCAAGGCCGGAAAGAAACTTTCCAAGCAGCTATCTGGTTGGGATTTTACCAGGACTATCCAATGAGGTATAGCTAATATTCTTCACCTATAGCTATAGGAAGCGATCTAGCTTTAAAACAGCTTTAATAGTCTTTGAAGGAGTTCTTCCCTCCATTGTCCTCTCCCTCAGAGGCAAACCTGCAATATTTAGGGGCACCAGGTACGCAACAGAATGAGCAACCAGGAAAGAACTTCCTACACCCAAGGCCACCTGCATGCTTCCCTCACATAGAAAACTGCAGTTTCCTGCATCAGGGTTGAAGGTTTCCCTGCTCCATGCTACAACCCTGACCCAGTTTCCTCAGAGGAGAAAGCATCCCAGTTGCCTTGGGGGGCAGGTGAGAGTGCTGTGGGCTGGCTACATAAACACACACCAGAAAAGCTCCTGTGACTGAATGCAATAGAGATGCTAATTCCTCCTCCCCCAGAAACAATTGAGTTAGAGAAATTTAGGCCCTGTTTAGGGGTGTACCTGGCCCCAATATTGTACAGCTGTGACCTCTGGTAGCCCTCACATGAAACTCAGAGATTTACAAACTTAAGAGCTTTAAAGGCAAAAAAGTCCCTCACCACTTCATGAGCAAGCACTCCCATCAACCTCTTGTCCCCTTGGGAAAGACCTCAGGGGCTTTTCTCATCCACAGCTGCTGTGGCCAGGCACCTGGAGTTCAATAACCTGACCAAAGCTGAGGCTGTGTTTCACCCAGAAATCTCCCTTCTGTGACTTAAAGGACACAGAAATTCCCAGCCCAGGGAGAAGTGCAAATGGCTAGGGGTGGATTTCTTCGCCTGCTTCCTATTCATCTCTCTCTCTCTCTCCCCTAGAAAAGCCAGTTTTACACCTCCACTCCATCTCTCCTGCTGCAGGGGCATCAATGCAGGTTGTACAAGTGCTGTAGGATGCAAAAACTGGGCTTGGTGCTGGCACCTGCGGCTGAAGGTGTCATGTGCTCCTGGGTTTGCCCGTATTAAGTAACCCTGGCTGATGGCAGGGTGCAAAAAAGCCGGTCACTTTTGCAGAAGTCAGATATAAATGACAGGGTCTGTTGCCACATTTCTAACTTGACAGGGACTGCAAGCTCCGTTCAGCACGACTGCACTTGCTGTTACCCGGCCAGCTCCTGCAGCGCTGCCATGGGAGGAGAATCAGCTCTGCTCTCCCACAGCGACCCTGAAGAGGAGGCTATGGAGGGACAATGGCCCTCTATGCCTGCGCTAGCAATTCCCAGGGCCCGAAAACTGACTAAGTGCAGCAGGCCCTGCCCTCTCTGCCGAGGCTGGGAAGGAACAGGGACGCCAGTGTTACAGGTAGAAAGCGGGGGGGCTGAGCAGACGACGTGCTAAGGCATGAAAGAAGCCTTAGTGTGGGGCCTGCAGAACAGCCCCAGAAGCGGAGACAACAGCCCCGGCCGCTGCTCCCCTGGGCACGGCAAGGGCAGCTCCCAAACGCACCGCTTCGGAGCCGGGCTGGCACCCAGCCCCCTGCATTAAATGCACAATTTGGGTCCCGCGGCTGAAAAAGATCCCTGCCTACAGCCTGACACTCTTGAGCGCGCCTCCAGCGCCTGGAAGGGCTGAGGTCAAATCCAAGCTCGGAGCTGACAAGTACATGCTAACAGCTCGGGATCTCATGTCTGCTCCCTGTCCCTGTTCCTGTCCCTGCCCGCAGCCAGGTCGCAGGGGGCGCCTGCCNGCAGGGCCGGGGGGCCCCCCTCCCCCTGCCCCCCCCCGGCCGCCCGCCGCCCCCGCCCAGGGGCCACGAGCAGAGGCACCGGGCCGCTGCTCCCCGCCGGCCGTGGGGCACCCTCCACTTCGGGCACGGTCCGGGGCGCCCGGCCGGGGAAAGCCCTACGCTTGCCGCTTCGGGGCTTCTCTGCCCCGAGGCTCCGGCGGCCCCTGCCCAGGGTTCGGCCCCGCGGGAGAGGCAGCGCCCGGCCGGCTGCGGGGCGAGCGTGGCCCCGGCACC
>VZTX01000663.1:0-37482 GCA_013400915.1 Pardalotus punctatus
ATCAGAGGAGCCTGGCTCTATCTTGGCTAGAACACAGTATCTGATGGCAGGAGTGACTATGCTGACAAATGTTTTTAGCTTTCTGTCACGTCTTTACCTGAGCAGCAACACCCTTAAACACCAATTGTACAAAATCCATTGAGATAGTAATGGATGGAATGAAAACTAGTCAAGTGCAAGGTCTCAAAACATATCCATGTCTGAGAGCAAGTGTGGTCATAAATGGCAAAGCTGTGTCCAACAGGACTTACAGAGGTCCAGCCAACCCACATCTGACTCAAGACTAGTTCATCAACGTTGTGCTCAAAGGAACCCCAAGAAAACATAAAACCAGAAAACCTAAAGGTAATGTGGCAATGGCATGGTGTAAATCAGTGCAGTGACTGGTCCTTAACTGCAACTGCCTCCCATCACTGGGCAAACAAAGCTGCTGAGGGCAGCAGGCACGATCCTGCTCAGGGGCCAGGTAGCAGGACCCTGCAGTGGACTGTCAGGGCTGGTCCTGCACAGGGACTGGGTAGGAGAAGCCACGCGTGAGCTCTGCATGTGGATGTGCCATCACTGAGCAGCTCCCAAGCTCCCAGTGCTCTGTGGGAAAGGTACCCCAGTCTGGCAGCACTTGTTGGGTCAGACAGGGCAGGCAGTGTTAACTCCCATCTGTGATATTGTCACAGCAAAGCAGAGCTGCAGGAGTGCTGGGAGGTCACCCTGCCCCTCCCTGGCTGGACAGGCTCAGCTGTACCACGTCACTCCAACCTCTTCACAACACCTGCAGTGATGGACACTGCTCCTCCCCACTGGAGATGGGATTCTGATGTCCCTGCATCTCCCAGATGAGATGGCAGCCATGCCATGGCAGGGGCAGGACAGCAACCTGGGTCCTGTGCACCATCCTCCCACACACAGCTAGCGGCACACAGGTTTCCTCAGCACTCTGGTTCTAGACCTACCCAAAATCATCCTCTCTAACACCACAGCTGGGCCACACACTTTCCACACACGGTATGAAAATTATTGTTCCTGCTCCATGCAAAGCCAGTTTGACATCCACCAGCTCACTCAGGTAAACAGTGAATTCTCTGCAATTCAGAACATTTGTTCGGCATCTTTCAAACAAAGACCAGGCTGAAGTTACAGATCTGATTCAAAGTCACTGTGTGGAATTCTCTGGATTCTGGGTGTGACAATTCCTTCTGAACACTGTGATCTCTTCCAGGCATGAAGATTCCTCCTGGGTGTGTAATAGTCCTTTCTGGGCACAATGATCTCCCTTCTAGCCTTAAACTCAGCTCAGTTCCACAGCCTGACCTGCCCACACATCCTGCAGAATAGCTCTCCTCTCCTCTCCTCTCCTCTCCTCTCCTCTCTCCAACCTGATGCACCTTGATGCTACGAAACACCTCCTTCAACACTTCCAGCCTGCTCCAAACGTGTGCTGCCTGCAGAGAACAGCTCGGCCGCAGTTAGATCAGCCTCAAACCTGCAACTTGGCAAACAAGCACAACCAAACTCTGANCCCTCCCCCCCCCCCCTGCCCCCCCCTCCCCTCTCCAACCTGATGCACCTTGATGCTACGAAACCCCTCCTTCAACACTTCCAGCCTGCTCCAAACGTGTGCTGCCTGCAGAGAACAGCTCGGCCGCAGTTAGATCAGCCTCAAACCTGCAACTTGGCAAACAAGCACAACCAAACTCTGAGCTGCAAAGGAGGACCCAGCACTAGAGCCCCTTTTTGCAAGGCAGAAGGAACAAGAGTCCAAAAGTGGGGACAGCCCATGGCTGAGGTCGTCCGCCCACGCTCCTGTGTACGCTCCCCACGCGTCTCCCAGCCAGGCTCCTCGTGGAGAGCGCTGTGCCAGAGCACGTGAGTGCTCCTCAACCTCCATCTGCACCCTGTGGGAAGACTTACAGGAAATAACTCTTCCACAAGTTTCTTCCCGTGTCACGCACAAAGGGAAGGAGGTGCCGGAGACAAACGGCAGGAAAGCCCGACCCGCTTCCTCTCCCCACTCTTGTTCCCTTTCCCGGCATTCCGTGGGCGGCACACGGCTCTGTGCTGCGCTGGGCTGTGCTGGTGCACAGTAAAAGCAGCAGCAGCAATATGCAGCGTAATGAAGCAGGGAGCGGCGATGGCCCCCAGAGGACTCGTTTACTCCACAAATCTCCCTTCCACTCACTTTTTGCTAAGAATTTTAACACCAAACTTAATTGTGAAGTCGCGTATTGATTGGAAAATGCAAATGGCAATTTAAATGTAATCTAAGCTCCCAGCATGATCCCAGCTCCCAAGGAGGAGGAGTCACCCGCCTTGGGCCCTGCTGGAGTGCACGGCCCGAGCAGAGCCAGGCCAGGGGCCAGGGGACCCCCGGGTTGCCAGCATGCTCCATGCAGACTTCCCACAAAGACCTGGTAGATGTGCAATTAGGAGCTCATTCCTGGTAACAAACAGCTGGGGAAGCTTTGTATCCCGGCCTAATTAACCCACTTCTCGGAGACAAGCGTCCAGCTATGAGGGAACTCTTCCAGCCTTGCAGGACCATCACCAAAAGGACACTGTGGCAAGGGGTCCCAAGTCCCTGGCACAGAGCAGCCCTGGCACAGGCACCAGCTGTCTCTGCAGCCTGGAGGGCGCGCAGGTGCTGTCCAGGTCTCACACCCACTGTCTCACCAGCTCCCACGGGGGAGCTCCTCCTTTTCCAGATGTGCGTTAAGGGAGACAGATCAGGTCACCCAGAGGTACCGTGCTGGAGAAGGCGGTGACGAGTGACAACCAAGCACCCTTGTAGCAACACATGTCCCTTCTCAGCCGAGTCACCTCACCAAGTTTCTCATTTCTGCAGCACCCAGCCCAGCCTCCTGCTTCTTGGCTCCATGTGAACACCAGGCCTCACATGCTGAGGAGGGCTGCCAGCGCTTCCCAAAGCTTGTTCTGTCCTCACAGAGAGCAAGAAGGGACCGTGGATCACAGTGATGGCAGCTGGGGGGAGCCTGCTACCCCACAGCATTCGCTGCCTTCAGCCTACAGTGGGTAATGAAAGCACAGACCAGCCTCGTTCTTCCAAGCAGAGGAGCCCAACCGCTCCCAAGGTGACCTGTCAGCAGCCCCAGCATTGAACACACCAGCCCAGCAGTGCCCACACCAAGGGAGGCAAACAGTCCAATGCTGGCCACAAACCCAGGCAGGAGATCCTGCACATTTGCCACTCACAGCCCCAAACGCACCAGCTTCTCTGTTCTTACGGAAGGGCAGGACCACTGGGGGCTCTAAGAGGGAAACCAACTCAAGGCCCCAGTCCCTCACTGTCCTGCAGAGACAGCAAGCAATGAGTCCTCCACCACCTTCCAGAAGGAGCAGCTCCATACCAGAGACCAGAGCAACCATCCCATCCCAAATCTTTGTGATACAAAGCTACACCTCCTGGGAGTCTTTGCTCCTCTCCCCACTGGTGGTACCAAGCCATCACTCCCTGTGGCATAGTGCCACAGCAGGAATGTGCCAAACTGCAGTGCTAGCCTCACTCTGAACCCCTGACAATCCCTTCCCCACAACCACATGTGGATATCTGCTGGCACAAGCTAGCGTCCACCTGTCCAACACCCCTTCCCTCCATGTATGTTCCTGTAAAAACACTGCCAGGATCTCTGATCTCTGTGAAATCACCTCTGGCAACTCTGGCTACAGGAGGTGCCAGTCCTGAACCCACCATGGACGTGGATCTCCCATGGGAACTCTTCGCTCCAGGCTCTCCCTGTGAGCTGCTGCTGTGTGAACTAGGCCCTCCACTTAATCCTGAATCAGGCAGCAGTTTGGCATCTCCTCCTCCTTGCAAAGCTCAGAAAGGATGTGTAGGTTGTGTTTGCAGACCTGGGCCTCTGTTGGTCCCAGTTCTCCCCATTTCACACAGGAAGAGCACAGCCCTGCCTACAGCACGGAATGATTTAATTCCACTAAACCACCACAGCCTCTGGCAGACCAGGCAAGGCCAGGCCCTGTCAGTTGCACAGTGCAGGTAAAGCAATCATCCTGCCTTGCCAAGTGGAGGGAGATCCTGGAAAAAGGAACCCAAAGGTCCAGACAAAAAACACTGTCAGGGAGGGAAGGAGGGGTTGGGGGGGAAGTCTCCCAGGACCAGCCCTCTGGCAGGCAGCAGCAGGTTCTGGGGAACCAGGTCAGGTCTCACTTGAGGGCTCCGGCTGCTCTACTCTCAGCCTCACCCACTTCACCACAGAACAGCCACCCACCTCTTCCCCTGCTGCCCGGGTTGGGCTGACCCCAAACCAGAGCATACGGACACTGCCACTGCAAACCAACGGCCCACTGCAATCAACCCACCCCACGCCAAAGACCCCCTGCACACCAACATGTCCTGTGCTGCAGAGAGCAGCGCGTGCCCTGGCTGCAGCTGGGCTGCCTCTTCTTGCTGGGGCTGTGCCAAACTTGGGCACCTCGGGAGCAGAGCCCCCATGTGTGAGATCCCACAGCCCCCACCCTGGCATTGCTTCTGTCACCGCTCCCTCTGGCCCCAGAGCCGATCCTCCCAACGCTGCCTTCCCAACACTGCCTCACTCCACTCCTCAGCCAGCCTGGCCTCACTGAGTCCTTCCCCATGGGATCTCAGTATGGCTAGTACCAGGCAGCCAGGACCTGATGGGGATGTGGACTCTGCTCTCCTCCTCACAACCCAGTGCTCGTGCAATGTGGAGACACAACCGGCCCGCGCAGTGCAGCTCAGCCCTGGCAGCACTGGGGGGCACGTGGGGCAGAGAGGCCAGCAGGGACTGTGCGGGAAAAATGGATCCACAACGGGGGCACAACACACAAGGCAGGAGCACAACCAGGCACTGCCAAGCAGCATATGGATCAGTCTTTCCAGTAATGCAAGGAAATCCTGGTGGAAACACCATGCGGTCAATCCACACCACTTGGCTCGCTTGGACATTACCCGTTGCTGCTTGCCAGTGACGGACACAGGGGCAAGCAACACTCTGGGCTGGTTCCAGGCAGTTCAAGCTTCCCTGGGAGCCAGGAGGAGGAGCAGAACACACTGCTGCCGGAGGAAGCAGTGCCTCCCTTAGATTACTGACAGCTCACAGTGTGGGCACAGTGCTCACAGCTTTTTGCAGTAGCCCATGAAGAGGGGAATCCCCTTCCTGTCCTGCCCAGAGCAGAAGCAGGAGTGGAGAGGAACAGGAGAGGAGAGGAGAGAAGCAGGAAAGGAGCAGACAGAGGCTGCGGCAGGGGCTGCAGCGGGCGCGGGACATGGATGCCATCTGCTGGAACCGCTCTGCAGCCGCCACTGCAGCCCCACCAGCGCCCTGCCACAGCCCCCACCAGCCACCCACTGCAGCTGTCCCCCACTGCAGCCACCCCGGCAGCCCCACCCCGTGCCCCTGACCCACACACGGCACAGCATCCACAGCAGCACCCCCAGCACCATGCTCGCTGCCGGACCTGGTGGGTGCGCAGCCCCCCAGGGCAGAGGGGCGCCTGCCAGCCCCCAGTGGTCCCGTGCCACGTCCTGAGCAAAGGCACCCCAGCCCACACTCCCTGGACCCTGCTCTCACAGCGGGGTGAAGGGGGAGCATCAAACCTGCTTCATGGGAATGGCCCGCCCGCTGCCAATACTGTCCGCTTTACACTCCGGCACCTTCTTGTCGCGCTCCGGATCCGCACCCTTCCGAGACTGGAAGAGAAGAGACACAGGCGCATTAGAGGTGGGCACAGGAGACCAAAACGCATGGTCCCCTGTCCCCAGCAGGCTCCAGACCAGACCACTCTCCCCCAGGCCAGCTCTTCCAGCGCACAGAGCGGCCAGGCCCTCACGTGGCCCCTCTAGGGACACTCGGACACTCCAGCCCAGCCCCCCAGCAAGCTCTCCTCTCCCCCCACTGCAAGCAGAGCTGTCCTCCTCCTGGCAGAGCGGGGCTATCCGGGCCCCCCCTCCCGTGGGGCACACAGGACATGGTGACAGACAGAAATGGCATGGGATGCAGGTGGAGCATGGATGGAAGCAGGAGAGGCTCAGGCAGTGAAGGAACTCACACCTCTACTAATCCAACAGATTTATTCTGGTAACACACTTGCACCATACAAAGTAGCACAGGTCACCGGGCAGAGATACCAGCCCCTTACAAAAGAGCATGGACAATAAATATCTACCACACCTAGAGCGGCGAGAGCGGGACCCACCGGCGCCCGAGGGCCACGGGGAGAGCAAACTCTGATAAATACAATATGAAATTTACAGTCTGTTGAGCAGAACTCATTCAAAGTGCTTAGGACAGAGGGAAATACCAAGTCATACACGGCATGGAGCACAACCAATACATTCAGAATCACAACAATGGCAGGAGGCAGCAGCAGCGTCTCTCTGGAGCGTCCTACACACCCCCTCAGTCCAGGAGGGCCCCGTGTGCTTTGGATCAGAAAGGGATACGAGCCCCGCGCGCCCGGGACACCGATTCACCGGCTTTTGGGCCCAGAACCAAACAAAGAGATTGAAAGAGAAGAGAACTAAAGAAACACAGATGGCTGCTCGGCTGCGAGGAGAAGAGGAGAAGGAGCAGGAGTCCATGCAGGCTGCAGAGGTGCAGGAGGGAGGAAGGAGCGGAGCGCTAGCGGCAGGTGCTGCAGCGGCTCCCGCAGGCAGCAGCAAAGCGTCTTTTGGCCCATCCAGCTCCATGCGCGGCTGTCGCCCGGTCCCGGTGGGTCTGCAGGTCTTCCTGTCCCAGGAGGGTCGTCCGCCCGGCATCCCCGAGAAAGGGCAGTGCCTAGACAGCATCCAGCAGGCCCAGAAATGTCCCAGCTTAAAGTGCAGGCGCAGGCCGTCTCAGCGCTTCCTAGACTTTACATTGGGGGGATTTAAAAGGCTCCTGCGTGTCTCCGAGGGGGGGACCCATGCTGGCTGGAGGGCGGGCGAGCCTCTAATCTTAGATCAATCCCAGTGCCCATCCCTTATCCGGCCCTGGAGAGGCAATGAAAAGTGAGAGAATTTGTACAGAGGTGCCGTGTGTAACCACCTGGATCTTCTAATTTGGAAGGAGTTGGAAAGGCCTTTTTGTTGATGAAAAGTTGGAAACAGTGGCACATATCTGCAAATATCGAAAGAATAAAGAGTTTGGCAAGTTATACTCAGAACACGGACACGAGTCTGTCAGTGATGGGTGCCAGCGGACAGCACGGACAGGCCACGGAGTGGGTGCCGGCGGCAGCAGCAGTCAGGGCTGGGGCTGGGGGCTGGGAGTGGGTGGGTGCCTCGAGGCACGGGTGAGCACAGAATTTGTCTCCACCTGGAGCTCTGGGGCACACGGACCCCCCTGGGGGGGCACAATCCAATGGGGAGTGGGAGGGGAGCAGGAGAGGAGCGAGAGCAGGAGACAGGAGGAGAAGGAGAGTAGAAGAGAGGAGGGGAAGAAGAGTAGGAAAGGAAAGGAGAAGGAGGAGGACAAGGAAGAGGAGGAGGAGAAGGGGGAGGAAGAGGGGGAAAGGAGGAGGAGAGAAGCAAAGGATTCGGGCATAGCTCGGGACTGGGGCTGCAGTGGCTCCCAGAGCTGGGCTGAGCACTGCACCTTGGAGAGGCCTGTGCCCACCTGGGGACCCCACATGGACGAAGGCTGCTGGCTACACCTGCACTGCCTGCCTGGGAAAAGCTAGTGGCAGAAAACAGCCTGCCCCTTCCTTCCCTTCCCTGCCCTTCCTGGTCCTGCCCCACTGCGGGAGGTGTCAGGAGCTGCTGCTGCTGCCACGACCAGATGGGTGAAGACGTCAAACGTGAGCCACGGACGTGCACCAGCACACGAGCAAGCAGGTGAGGTGAGCCCCAGCCCCACGGCAAGTGAGCGCGCGCCAGCCGAGCACGGGTGAGCCCGCGGCAGTGAGCAAGCGTGAGCCCAGGATGAGTGAGCACGTGAGAGCCCTACACGCACGATGACGTCCACAGCGAACAAGCGTAAGCCCCGCAGCAAGCCACCCTCCTCCTCCCCCAGGCGTGTGCCCACCCCGAGGGAGCGAGCATGGGGCTCCAGAGAGCGTGAACATGAGCCAGCGGCGAGTCCAGACGCATCGGCGCGCAGCGAGCGGGATGGGCGGTGGCACAGCGTGAGCGCCCGCACACACCGGGGCACGGCAGCAAGCACGAGCGAGAGAACGGCCGTGGGGAGGGGCGAGCGTCCGCCAGCACTGCGTGCAAATGGGAGGCACGGCCACAGCAACGGGAGAGCTACGGGGCATCCGCAGAGGGGGTGAGCACGTGGAGGGGCAGGCAGTGAGGGAGCAACCATGCGCTGGGAGCGGAGCCTGCTGCGCCGGGCAGTGCGCTGGCATGACGGGGTGGGGAGCACAGCCCACCCACCCGCAGCAGATGGATGGGGTGAGCATGGGCAGCGGCGTGCACAGAGAGCTGGGGGTGCATGGGATGCAACAGGGGGGAATGCACAGAGTATTTGGGAGGTCAGCGCAGAAGCTTCCAGGATGTCAGAAGCCAAGGGAGATGAGCACATTCCCAGCACAAGGAGTGGGGAACCTGGGATGCCAATGGTGCGGTGAGAGGAATGGGGCATGGGACACTGAATTTGTGTGGTCTGGGCTCAGAGCAATAGCGGCTGGTCACAAGAGTGACACGGTGCAACAGGTACAAGGGCTTTGTGGCAGCCGGTTCCACAGACAGCAGACACAGTGTGCTGAGCAATGGTGGCTGGAAAGCACATTGAGATGGGAAGAGGAGCGAGGCCGGAGCCTGCACACGTACACAGGGAACAGAGGCTACACCTACACTAGACATGGGACTCGGACACGTGTGTGCTTACAGCGAGGGGACACTCATGGTTGTGCTCAGAGCAAGGGTGAGTGTGAGGGCAGGATTGTGCACACTGCGTGGACGGCGTGTGCATGGTGTGAGAGCGTGCGGAGAGGCAGGCTGCAAGGCAACCAGCACAGCTGAGGGCTGCAAATGTACCTTGCTCCACCTGGGGCCCACAGCTTCGCTGCCTCCCCACTGACTCCCCTCCCTCCACACCCACAGCAGCTCCCACGTGCGCTGCTCAAGTCACACGGACACAGGGTTTGGTACAAGAGTGAGTGGGGCCCCACGCCAGGTGCTGTGCTGAGCTCTGCACAGCACCACTGGGCACAGCATCACTGGCATCAAACAGGAGGCCCAGTGACCTGGGGCTCTGTGCCACGCTCAGGGGATGTGGCCCCAAGGAGAAGATGAGCAGAGTCACTGGTGCTGTGCACGCACAGCCGCTCCCTGTAACAAGCAGGAGCTCACACGCACTACACCTTGTGCACCTTTGCGCACTCCTACGTGTGCGAGGAACGTCCTGCTCCCAGATGCTCCCCCACGCACGCACACTGCCTGAAGCAGCTCGCAGCACCGCGGTCCCTGCACACGCAGAAGGTCCCTCCCACACACACGCACACTCCTGCATCCCCGGCCCTCCTGCCAGCATGGCACGGGCTGCTGTGCTGGAGCCCACGGGGTCAGGCTGCCGTGACCCACTCCCTTCCCCTCTCGTCTCCTGAAACCTCCCCCCCCAGAGCTCCTGGGCTCCCTGTGCCGCTTACCGTGAAGATGTTGGAGCGCCGCTTGGACTGCTTGCGGATGGGGGTGGGGGTGTTGGAGGCAGCGATGGTCTCAATCCGCAGCTCCCGCTGGCTGATGCTTGGGGTGGAGGGCACGGAAGAGGAGTAGTCGCTGAAGGCTCCTCCACCGTTGGTGGCCTGGAGGAGGAGAGAGATGATCAAAGAGGTCAGAGACAGGCTGCCTGGGGACACAACTGCAGGAACACCACCTGCCCACATGGCCTCATGCCAGGGCAGGGAGAGTTGTGCAGGACTGGGACAGGGTGACATCAAAAAAATCATGGAATCGTTTGGGTTGGAAGGGACCTTAAAGACCATTTAGCTCCAGCACCGTGCCATGGGCAGGGACAACTTCCACTAGACGAGGTTGCTCCAAGACCCATTCAACCCAGCTTTGAACACTTCCAGGGATGAAGAGCTCACAACCTCTCTGAGCAACCCACAGAGACATCCCATGCTCCTGCCCAACAGAGGGGCTTGGGAAGCCTTTCCTCTTTTTTCCCTCTAGTTTTTTCACCAGTAAAATGTTCAAGTTCTGAAATCAAAGAGAAGGGCAGCAAATGGCCAGAGAAACCCAGCTGAAGGCCTTCCAAACACAGGTGCGGAACAAGGCCTGGGGCAGCAGGGTCCCACACCGCCGTGCCCAGCAGAAGGGCACAGCCAGGGCACCTCCACCTGCCCCCGGAACACAGGACCAGGGTCACTCTCCTTGGGCATTCATTCCCTTGCTCTCCACTGAGCCCATCAGACATGAGGCTGCCAGGCAACCCAGAGCCTGCCTAGCTCCAAGTCCCAGTCACCCATTCCCTGTCCCATGAGGACAGCCATGATGCCAGTGGGAATGTGTGTGCCCAGGACTCCAACCTTCACCTTTCCAGTGTCCTGGTGCACGAAGTGCCACACCCCAAGCTCAAGCTCTGTGTGAAACCCGTGTCTGCTGCTGATTTGGAGGTCTATCTGAGCAGACCCCGAGGCTGGCACACACCTCCCATGACTGCAGACCACCGTAGCCATGACTGCAGTGGCCTATGCCTGGGAACACATGAGGCTTCACTAACACCTCGCTGGACTTCATGGCAAGGGGAAGATCCAGCTGTGCAGCCATGCACCCATGTCACAAACACTTCTCCAGACAAGGCTGCTCACTCCCACCTTGCCCACGCCAGCAATGTGGGCAGCCACAGGACAGGGGCTTATGGACATCCCAGAAACAACACCTGCATGGAAGCAGTTCAGATCTGCAGCCCAGGACATCTCACTATGGCACAGCACGTGGCAGCCCGAGGTCTCTGCACGTCTGGAAAAGTATATTCAGAAACACATGGAAGAGCTGCCCCTAGATGGGCAAGTGAGTCCCAGCACCCCAGAAGGGGCTGCTTACCTCCTCCCAGCTCCATGCCCACAGAGTGGTGGCATCAACAGCCCAGGGACTTCCTCCATCCCACCTACACTGAGCAGGAGTGGAGCCCTAGCAGGTGATGATCTGCTGGAGGGGCTCTGTGAGAGACCCCCCCCCATCCCCAGTGGGATCAGAGCCTTATTCTGAGACAAGCAGTTCAGGAATGCTGGAAGTGTGAAAGGGTCTGCACAGGCAGAGCAACAACCATGACCCACAGCCAGGTCTCAGAGAGATGCAACCTTCACCCAAGCCATGGATCCCTTCATCTTTGACAAGACAAATGGGAGAAGACACACAATGAGAACTTAAGAGAGGAAAAAGCCACCCAAGCAGCACTTCAGCTTCCTCCTTGCAGAGGCAGAGCAAGGACAGAATTCCGTGCTGTGAGCAGGTGGGTGGCTCAGACCATCCCAGCCTGTCTGGAAACAAATGTTTCTGGAGTCCTGAAACACAGAATGAGAGGGAACCTGGTCTTCTTGAGCTTTTCCACAAGTAGAAGAGGCTGGGAACTCTGTCCAGAGAAGGGAATGTCACCAGGGAGCTTCTCTGCAGCCTGAGAAACCCTGCACTAGACAAGAAGGTTCTGCTGCTGAGTCCCAGGGAAGGGGGGACCACCAGGGGCATAGAGGGGGGACACAACACGTCACCTGCCAGTGACTCTGGAACCTTCAACAGAGAGCTCCTACGAACCCTGGCTCCAACACCCAACACAGGAGCTCCGCAGGTGCTGTGATGAGCCAAGAGCTGCAGAGAGTCAGGGCCACCGAGTGCACACATGCACAGTCTGTGGTTAACTGACTCAACAGTGTGAACTAGGTCAAAGAAAGTGAAATATTCCAGGTGCTAGGAAGAGGAGGAGGATGCAGCAGCACAGACAACTTGCCACATGCAACAGTGAGCTGGGCATGGCTGCCCAGAGCCCCATGCCCCTCCAAGATCAGCTCCTGACTCCATGCTTGGCATGTCTTGGTGACCTCGGCAGCATGTTCATGATGCTGTGACAGCAGGGAGGAACCAGTTCAGAAGAGGCTGCAGAGTCTGAGCTCCTGCCAGAGCAGCTGGAACAAACCCTGTGGATGCAGGTGATGGACACTAAAGCTTCAAAGAAGAAATTCTGCTACACCCTGATTTATATTTTACTTACTCCCTGCAGTCTTGTGTGTCATTTCTGTCTGGCCAGAATAACTTGCCTTAGCCTGTAAGTCTGCCTGGTCTAGGAGCCAAGGTTACTGTCCTTGAGTGAAAAAGGACACTGGCCTTTGAGGCTCCCATGTCTCACAGACAGCCAAACTTCAGGAAAGGCTCTGAGGCTGGAGGGTGGCTCACACCAGGCTATGAATGCAAACTCCCACAAGCTTGGGGGCAGAGGAGAAATTCCCTCAAAGACAGAGAGTGGCTCAGACAGGCAATCCTGAGCCACTGCCGCTCCACTGGAGCAGGGAGCTCCAGCACTTCTGTGGGATCCAGGGACAAAGGACAAATCTCAGGGATTTGTTAGGGAGAGAACCCTAACAAGATGACAGGTCTGGGCACATACCACGCGTCTGCTACTGGCAGATACTTTGCTGACGGACCTGAACAACCACCTGTGGTCACCACTGGAATCTGAGAATGCAGCAGGTGCTGGAAACTTGGTAAAATACCTATGGGACAAATCCTTCCCATGAGTGTGTAAGGGGTGGAAGAGCATCAACAGGGCCACAGGGTGCGTGGGAAGGGAAGAACGCAGCTGGAGTTCAGGGGCAGTAATTCCTGGCATAACAAGGCCTGAGACTGAACAAGTAGCTTAGGAAGGGCCCTGAATGGAAGAGCACAGACAAACAGTAAACACCAACCCGGCACCTGCGGGAAGAGGGGAGAAGTCAGAGGAGCATATGGACCACGGAATGTGGGCACCATGAGCCGAGGGGGCAACGGGACACAGGCGTTCACGAGGAAATGCCAAGGCCAATGCTGCAGCTCCTGAACTCTGTCAGAACATGCTGCAGCAGGCCAGTGAGCACTGTTACCAGCTCAGGTGAGCTGCCCTTGGGGCTTCATTTCACTTGCAAATTTTGATTTTCCACCTCCTTCATCTGATCTCTCACTGAAGTCTGGATGAAGGCCCTCCCAATGCCCCCAGAGAGGCCATGCAGGAAGGCAGACCGAGGCCATGGAAGCAAAGCCATGACACCAAGCAGCCCTGAGCACAGCAGGGATGGCAGTGGCTCCTGAGGCCCAGGAGGGCACCCAGTTCCCTCCACCAGCCTGTCAGGTACCTGCATGGGGTACCTGCATTACATCCTGCCAGCTGCTGGGAACCAGTTCCCTGGCAGAAAGACAAGCTGCCCCATCCCACAGCAAACACAACAGTGACTCACCCACAGCCTGGGGAGCTCCCAAAGGCATCCCAGAGGCCCTGAAGAAAGACTGAGAACGGGGCAGCAAAAGTGAGGAAATCAGGTAGAACAACTCTACAGCTATTGCAAGCACCCACTGGCCCAAGAAACTCCCATGCCCTCCCTGCAGGCAAAGGCCAGGAGCTGCCAGGAGGGAGCAGGGGGGAGTCAGGGCCAAGAGAGGAGTGGGATTCCCAAACCCACCCAACCTGCTCGCCCAGCAACAGGTGTGGTCAAGATACAGAGAAGAGAGCCCAAGGCAGCAGGCAGGAGCTTCCCCTGGGGCTGCAGGGTTCTGGGGAATACAAGGTGCCTGCTCCAGCAGGTGCTGACCCACACCCCTCAAGACACTGGGAAGGCCAAAGAGACAGATCTGTGTCCCCAAGGGAGAGCAGGACTCCAGGGCTGGCTCTGGCTCCTGCCCTACCAGAGAACCAGGCTGATGCTGAGCATTGGGACCTGCCAAGCACATCTAGTGACTCATGAGAGCTGGTGGAAAACCCTGACCAGGGCTGACCTGCTCCTACAGCTCCCTTCCCCTCCCCACGGATGGAGCAATGTCCTCCAGGCTCCAGGCACCACTGCAGAATAAGAAAAAAATCCCAAACTCCCAAAGGCAGAAATGAAACCAGGGCCCTTGGCTGGTTCCCAAGAGGATCATCCACTGTGCAAGGACACCAGGATACGTCCGCAGCATCGCTGTCCCAGGAGAAGGGAATTCTCTGGACAGATGGGTAACAAAATCACCAGGGTCCTCTGGAGTTCCTCCTCTCCCAGTAACCACACTGGACTGGTCCAACTGACAGACCAGACAAGCAATGGAAATTTCCAAAAAAGTCAGTTTGGCTCAGCCAATAGCGTCAAGCTACTTCCAGAAGAGTTGTGCCCAGGACAAGAGAAGGGGCAGGGCTGGCTCCCAGCTCCTACCTACCATAGGAAGCCCTTTGTCAGGGAACCCTCATTCCCATTCCAAGAAAAGTGCCTTCTCCACTGGCAGCTCCAGAGGAGCTCCAGCTGTCCCTGCAGTACGGGCCAGACCAGGCCCAGGGCAGTACTGCCAATCCCAGTTGCAGGTGCTCCTCCTGCCCCCAAATGCCAATCCTGCTGTTCCAGGGATTCCTCCTGACACCAAATGCCAGTCCCACTGCTCCAGGGACTCCTCCTACCCTCAAATGCCAGTCCCACTGCTCCAGGGACTCCTCCTGCCCTCCCAGGCAGTACTGGAAGGGAAAGGGATCCTTCTGTCCGAAGTGTGTCTCACCTGTGCACACTGATACCTGCAGCACAAGGCAAACAAAAGCTCCTAATTGTGCTTTTTGTCAGGCTTCTCTCCACCTCATCTCCACGTTAAGTCCTGTGCTCCCAAACCCTTCCTTGAGAGCCTTTTTCTTGTTTTCCCTGTGCCAGTTACTGCTCTTTGATTTGCAAAAGCAAGTGAGAAACCCTGGTGAGAGCCCCAGGTCCTCAGGTATGACAGAGCTCGGCTCTGCTCCATGAACACCTTGTCACTCCTCCATTGGTCCTTCCTGGCAGGGCGAGCCTGTCCACCCCCTCCCAGAGCTGTCCCACCATGTATCGCTGTGCCAGGAGCAGGGGGCACCTGGGCATTGCTCCCCAATACCCAGCTGGGCATTGTGCCCTGCTCTGCCCAGCCCCCTGTCAGAACCATCAGTTGTGCGTGAATTTGTTTCCTAAAGCCAGTGGGATTTTCCCTGAGCACAGTGGGGAGCGGCTCCAGAATCGCACTTCCAAGCTCATGCAAGAACAGGGAACTACTTCAGGCATTTTAGGACCACTCACCATTGCTTAACACTCTATTTTTAGGAGAAGTCTCTTTAGTAATGGGGGAGAGACGTGCAAACACCAGGGCAAAGATCGCTGCACGGGCCACCGGCACAGAGAGGATTTGTGGTGGGGCCACACAAGACCCCAGGAACACAAATTGGCTTTGATCACCCTTGTGGGGCCCAGGTTTGCTGAGGGCAGGAGGGACACAGCATCGGACAGGCACAGAGCAGGTCTGGGGAGGGGGCACAGGGAGGACACTCAGGAAGACAAGGCTACAACCAGGCCATCAAGCCACAATCCCTGTGAGCTGCATGCTGCGTTACTTCCCTTCACAGCTCTGCTTCCCACCACAGCTCCCTACGTCCCTCCAGCCAAGCCAGGAGCACAGCAAGGTACAGAGAGCAAAGGTCTGTCCCCGAGCAGGCAGCCAGCATTCACCTCTACACAGACGTCGTCTGCAAGCCGTGCTGAGAGGTGCTCTGTGGGAAGGAAAGGAGAGGAAAGCAGGGACGGCTCTGAGCAAACACCTCACAAAGCTCATGACATGCAGTTAGAAAATTCTTCCAAAATTTCCTTCCCCATGGCCAGTCCTAAATCCACCCCTTTTGTTCCAGGGCTGCCTTTCCTTAAGGTGCTCTTTCCTATCACACCTGTCAGGTGTTTGACCTATCTCTGCACTCCTTCTCAGCTAAATCAGTCAAGTGTTTATTTTCCGCCTGTGTTGGGGTCCCTTCCCTCCCATACATTTTTGCTACTCCTTCAGGTTCCACGCACACTTACATGAGCAACTGGATTCAGACTGGGGGACCCTGAGGGTCTGGCAACCCCATCCCTCCTGCAGGGAACACGTTTTCAGCTTCACCATAAACACACTGCCCAGCACAGCCAATGCCAATGGCATGTATTTATTGGGACTCTTCTCATACTTTGGACACGGAAGAAAACCGTAAACAAGTGTCCAGCTCCCCTGAAGAATGCTGACCTTGGCCATCAGCCTCTTGCTTCCCATCCAGCACAGGTAGCCTTTCCTTCCCAACCAGGCTCATACACAATTGTACACAATTTGCTAATAAAACCCTCAAATTATGAGATACACTCAAAACTGTATTTCCCTGGGACCTTGTTCTCCACCTTGGATGTCTCCCACTGAACTTGTCCCCAGCTTTCTGGACACAAGCAAGCTCTGACAGAATCCAGCTTCGCAGCCCCCCCATCTTGCACATAGACTTCACCTGAACTTGCTGCTGTCCAGGTGACCTGGAGCACCAAGAAGCTGGCACAGGTCTCTGCAAAATCCTGCACCCACCTACATGCAATCCAGCTTTAGAAGCCTCTATAACCAAGTATAAAACTTCACAGAGGTATCTGAAAATTCCCCATGTAATGGTCCAGCTGGTGGCTGCAGATGTGGCTCAGGTCTGTGCAGGGACAGGCTCCCATGGTGGGGGATAAGGAGTCCTCCCAGTGCTGGGAGGTTCTGATACTCCGAGTTTCAAAGCCAATCCCCTTATGGACAACCCATCAGCTATACGTGCTGTCCCTCAGCCACAGGCAGATTTCCTGCAGTCCCTGTCACAGGTCCTGTGATTCCATATGCCAGTTGCTCCAGAGACGGAATCTGTTGGCTTGAGTGCCCTGGGGAGCAATGGAGCCCAGGACCTCCTTCTTCCTCACCAGTCACCTGCCCAGCATTTCTGTGGACACTGGGAATGCAGCAAAGCCTGAATGCAGTGGGGCAGCTGCCTGAAGGATCTCCTTTACCAGCTCCTCACCATGGAGCCTGTCCTGCTTTCTGACCTGTCTCTCCTGCCTCAGCTTTGCTCCACCATCACAGAACAAACACCTACGGCATCACCATTCTCCCAGCACCAAGACCTTTACCAACAGTACAGAGCCCTTCCTCCGGCAGAAGGGAGGGAACCTCCTTCCCTGTTTTGCTCCTTCAGCTCATCACTGAACTCACCCCTCAGAAGGCCCCTGATGCACGTGCATCTAGACCATCAGCTTCCCGAGTCTGGGGGAAGCAGGACCGTGAGCAGCTGTGCCTACCCAGCTGGGGCAGCCAGAGAATGACGCTCTCACAGACCCCGTGTGCTGCCCAAGAGCTCCCCACACAACGCTCACAGTTTTGCTGTGTGCCTGCCAAAGCATGACACAGGCTGGGGACCATGAGCCAGACCCAAAGGTTTGGACATGAAACTTGACCTCAGAGCAAGCATCAAACTGTCACAGAATCACAAAATTATGGAGTGCTTTGGGTTGGAAGGGATCTTTAAGTACATCTCATTCCACCCCCTGACATAGGCAGGGACACCTTCCACTAGACCAGGTTGCTCCAAGCACTGTCCAACCTGGCCTTGGACATTTCCAGGAATGGGGCAGCCACGGCTTCTCTGGGCTATGGAAGAAGCACCAGGGTGACACCACTCTGCTCTTTCCAGGAGCCAGCCCAGGGCAGCAGCACGAGCCTAAGGCTGAACTGTTGGGTACTGAGCTGAGGGTGTAGGGAGCACAAGAGGTCCCTGGCTTTCCCCGTTCCCATTCCCCACCTGGTTGATGTGGACAGAAGGAATGGAGGCTGCAGAGACAGATGAGTGGCTGGGTGAGTTGGGCAGGGACTTGCAGGGGCCGATGGATAGCTGGTGCTTCTTCCGGAGAGCCACCACCTTCTGAGCCACTGGAAAAGGGAGAAAGTGACAGGATCAGAGTCCAGAAAGCAGCTTCCACCACCCATAGATTTCCAGAGAGATTCAGGGAGACCCAGGCCCTTCCCCTCACTGATGCCAACACCTGGGTCCCAAACTGTGCCCTCCACCACCACCAGTGACAGGGAGGATTCAGCAGAACACCCAGCCGGCAATCCCACTGCCACACAGCCCAGCCACAGCACAGGCTGCCCGGCACTGCTCGGGCTGAGCCCCCAGAGGCCGCTTGCCCTCTTGGGTGTCACACAGAACAGCAACTTCACATGGACACCATGGAGAAACTACGAGCCCTGGGCTGCTGCCTTTTCTGGAAATAAACACCTTGAACAAAAGCACGACAGCAAATGAGCTGGGCTGCTGGGAATTCAGAAGAATACACTGTCATTCCTGCTTTTCTCTTGCACACTGGCCAGGTACCCCCACCATCACAGAAGGAAGAATCTTCCAGATGAATGCAACTGTAGGCACTGGGAACATACCATGCCCACCCCAGCATGCCTCATGCCATGCACCTGTGCAATAATGGAGCCATGTTCCTTTTCCAGGAGAAAAGATGTTGTACCACACCCATGGTGTGACTGAACCTGTTTGGAAAGGTCAGATGCCAACAGCAACTGCAGAGTCCTGGCACCTTTGCAGCCACGGTGCCACATCCCGCTCAGACACAGCCAAAAGTCCCCGGGGCCACCGCTGGGTTCTCACAAAGCTGGGAGCCTCTCCAGACTCCCAAGCTAAACATTAGTTCCAGAAACAGCAGGAACCCATCCTGCACCCAACAAACAAAACACATTAATCTGCTGCTTTCCTGCTCTCCCCAGCTCCTTCCTCCCTTCCAACCAGCTGCATCCAATGTTCTTTGTGGGAACATCTCCCGTCCCAATGCTGGCCGGGCACACTGTGAGCTCAGGCACCCCAGGGGCCAAGAAACATTCAGAAAAACCCTCAGCCATTGCTGCTGCAGGCAGGGAGCCTGGGAGAGGCTCTGCCCATCACTTATCCCATACCACTGCTGCTAATGAGGAATTAACCACGAGGCCAGTGAGACCACACAGGAGGGATAACATCTCCCCAGCCCTGAAGTGAGGCACCTTGAGGTGACCTTCACCTTTCTGCATGCTGGGCCCAGGCTCTTCTACTTCCTGAACATCGGTCAGACTTTTCTGGGATAATTTCTGCCATCCTTTACACCAGTCTTGGTGGCTGTTTGCTTATTCCGGTTTCTCTGGTTGCCACGCACAGCTCTGCCGCACAACCAGTGAGGTGTGCCCAGCCCACGGAGCCTGAGCAGCCCCGCTGTCCAATGTCACTGTGAGCACCAGCACCTGAGCATCGCTCAGTGTTTCAAAGCAACCCCAGCGCTCCGAGTCTGGACAGAGGAAGAGCATGCAAAGGTCCCTAGTGACCCAGCAAGGACTCTGCAGAGAACCCCTCACAGTGTCACCTTACAGACCTGCAAGGCCCTGCACAACCCTTGTGCACAAGCTCTTGGCCTCTCTGGTGACATGGTCCAGCCAAACTCTCCCTCAGATCCCTCCCCCATTGTCCCAGAAGACACGGTAATCAGTGCTGCCCATCACCCTGATGGCCAGGAAGGGTGTATCACCTGAGCAGGAGGGACATCTGCTGTTCCGCTCAGGCCACAGAAACCCAAACAACCCCTGGGCAGGGGATCCAGAGCCTCCCTGGGAGGCTGGAGCCTGGGCCTGCAGCCCCACGTTTGAGGGGGAGGATGGAGAGCAGCAATGCCACCAGAACCTCAGCTGTGCGTCCTGGGCCACAGAGCCGCTGGCTCTACGGCCCAGTGCTCAGGGCAGAGGAAAGGGAGGACCATGCACTTGGCATCTGCAGTAGAGGTGAAGCTCAGGAAGTCACCCACAGCACAGCTGCTGTTCCTCCTGTGCCCTCCAGGACAGGGGCTGGGTCATTCATCCTCCTCCTCAGGAAAATGCCGAGGTGATCATGGCCAAGGGGCTCTTGAGAACCTGTTCCCTGACATCTGCTTGGTACAGAAACATCCTTAAAATGAAGCTGAAGAACTGAAGGCCCCCTGCCACTGATGGCTCCTTGCAAACTGTCCTGGCATCTGCTGAACCCCAGATTTCTGCACACAGGAATTGTGAGGGCAATCCTGAGAAGAAAGTTCTTTAACCAGACCTCCACCGAGCCAAGAGAGCAGAAAGCACGTTCCATAGCAGCCCCCTCCTCAGCGGGGCTCTGCTGTGACGGGACCACCCCTCAGGGCAGGCTCGCCTCGGGGAGTCCTGAAGCTGAGCAGACACTGCAAGACACAGCCCAGCCTAGGGCACTGTCCCTGCTTGTGCCAGGGACACCTCCTGGCAATACCAAAGTCCCATCCTCTCACTGCCGCAGTTACTGTGACATCTGTGGACTTGGGAAGGCTGGAGAAGTGCAATTCCCACACAGCAAGCAGCGTCTCCAGGGGGAATTCTGCCAGGACACAGGAAACCAGCAAGGAGGAAGTGACCCCTGCTCTTCTGCCACGTGTCCTTCTCATGGTGACCTTCAGCAGCCTGACTGCCCAGACACAGCCTCGGCCACAACAGCCTCAATACCACCAGGTACACGCTGCAACGCGCTCAGCCCAGACACGGCGCAGCTCGACCACCCACAGCCCCGGCTAGACCGGACACCCAGGACCCGCTCTGAGGAACAGGGTCTCTGCTCCGCCTGCCTCAGCTTGGTGGTGCAACAGCCAGGCCCACCTAGTTCTGGGACAATCCCTGAGCAGTTGGTGAAGCTGGAGATGCCAGTTTCTCCGTCTTTGAGCATCCCCCACGCTCTGCAGCACCACGTGCATGTGTGGGAACAGCTGTCTGTGAATACTGAGGGGCAGGGTGGTCACTCCCTCAAGCTCTCATGCCAGCACGTGGACCTGCTCCCCAAAAAGGTCAGCGGCTGCTGGTTGTGATCCAGGACAGTGGCAGGGAAGTGCTCTCTGAGAACAGAGGTGCAGCACACACTGCACACTGCACGGGCAAGCAAGCAACCTCGGCACTGAAAGCAGCTCTTCCTGCTCCTGCTGTGGGAAGTGGACATCCTTGCCAGCCTGCCTGGGGGAGGTCTGCTGGGATCTGCGGTGAGCCACTTGTGTGGAAGAAGTCTGTATATAAAGACAAGGTCTGATGGCAACTGGATTACCGTGTGAGGCAAGGTCCTGACAGTCTGTGACTGCCAGACTCCGTAAGAGCTCAAAACAGCTGCACCAGGATCCACCAGATGCCAAGCCAGCTGTATCACGACCCACCAGTGCTCACTAGGAAGAATCACTCATGCACTCCAGAAACACCTCATCCCATCAGCTTCAGGCCTTTCCCCCTTGTCCTGTCACTAGAGGGAACACACAATCCCCTTTAGGGCAGGGTCACAGTTTATTTAAGTAGACTGCAAACTCCCAGGAGATGGTGCAGGTTCCCTGTGCCCCTCAGCACCACTGTGTTGCAGACCCCTCTCCAAGCCTAAGCAGGAATGCTCTCTCACATTGCTCCCGTGAGGAACAGCTGCCCCACCAAGCTGTTCAGGTGCTACTTCCTTACTCCAGCACCTCCAGGTCCCACTGTGACTCCTCCTCCCCTCCATACCAAGACCACCAAGCCCCTCTCTGTAGCCCCACAAGTCCTCAAAGGCTCACAGACTGCTGTGCTGCCCTGTGGGGATGCACCTGTACCCCACAGCCTCTCTGCTCTCGGGAACAAGCACGCACCCTCAGGGCAGCCCCTGCAGAGCAACAGCAGGTGCTGCCCAGCCCCATTCTGCGGCCCCTCACGCACACCCGTGTGCTACACACGTGGGGTTCTTACACCCCCTGTACACAGAGCACCAGATCTGTGTGTGTAAAGCAGAGGCACCGCACACGAGTGGGTGCCTGATGCCCCGGGCCCAGGGCAGCACAAACCCCTCCATGGGACCACTCTGCTGCCCTGTCCTGCCCGGACGCTGCAGTTACCGTCCTGGAAGACCCTCTCCACATTCAGGCCATAGGTAGCACAGGTCTCATAGTAAGTGCAGCGCTTCAAATCGTTGGAGAGCTTCCGTGCCCGGGAGTCGTCGATGACCCGGGGGTTGGTGGCACTGATTGCATCTGCAAACCAAAGGGAGAGGGGGTTGAAAGGCAAGGACCCTGTCCCATCTATCCACAGCTCCCATGACACTTCTGGCCTCCCTCCCTCTCTTCACACAGAGGAACCACCTCCATAGTACTGCTCCATAAATGCCCGTGATCATGAAGTCCCACATTTGTAGAAAAATGGATGAATCTCTCTAAATGAACCTGACTCAATTTCCCAAACCACCCAGCCACAGACATTTCAGCAGACAGAGGCAGAATGCCCTGGGAGGTGTGGGGAGCAAGGCCAGGCAGCCCCAGCTGCCAAGTAAAATGGATTTGTCAGCCTCCACCATTTTAGGGCTCCTGGCCAAGCCCTACATATTAAAGAATCCAAGGGAGAAATCCTCCTGGTTTAATGAGAAAGTCAACTCTGCTGGGATGCCCCCACAGCCAAGGCCTTGCTGGACAGCTCTAAAATACAGGTTCAATTTGTATCCCAGCCAGCCACCAAGTGCTTGCCTGTTTTGGAAAAAATTCCTTGCAAAGAGGATGCCAACACCTTGAAGACAAGCCAGGGACAAGTGGAAGCTGCAAACAAACCCTCTCAGGAGGGGTCAGAGAACTGGGACCTGCACTGTGAGGAAGCCCTCCTCAGGCTCTCCAGATGGCTGTGTGACTGTACCAAGGCTAGGACCTCACCTGGCTCTGTGACTGGGACAACAATGGCCACTGACCCCACCACTTGTCCTGCTCCTGCACCTCCACAGTGCATGCTGCCACCCCATCCCTGAACCGAGACCACTGAGTCCTAACGTTTATTCCACGATCTTTAAATATCCGAAGTTTAACAGCTTTGTTCTGCTTTTAATACAGGGTCTGGAGCAGAGTCCCTGTGACTCCCTCCCACTGTTCCTGCCCGTCTTCCTGGCCTCAGAGCTTCATCCTGGCCAGAAACAGGTCACAGTGCTGAGGAACTGTCCTGCCAGGACAGATTTTCCCCACATTCTTGTCCTGCTCCTGCTCTCTGCTGTCACATAGAAAACTCTTCAGCCCCAGGCTCCCTCCCACCTGTGCTGGCAGAGCTGGGGTAGGCAGCAGCAGGATCTCGTGCCATTTCCAAGAGCAAAGTGGCTCCATGGAGTGAGGCAGCTCTCTGTGGGGAGGCTGAAATGGTCTAAGCAGGAACTCCTTCCTCAGGGCCCTGGGCTGGGGCCTCAGCACTGTCCCCCAGCCCCACGCAGGGCTTACAGACCAGGATCCCCTGACGTACTCACAGGGCTGGCGCCCTGCGCTCTCGGGCCAGCAGGACACAGCCCGAAAGCCCCGGCCCCGTTCTCACCCTGTGTGCCCACCAGCACCATTGGCACCTCCGCTGTGTTCCGGTAGCTGCAGAGCCGCAGGTAGTAGTTGTAGACGGTCTGGAAGCTGATCTCATCCTCCAGGCTGAAGACAAACACCACTGCATCGACCCAGGCAGCGAACTGAGGAGACACAGCAGGATTACAGCCCAGACGAGCAGCTGGAGACCCAGGCCCGGAGCAGCCAGCACGGGCAGCCACGCACTGGGCTCAGCCAACACACCTCCCGCCAGTCCCTCCGACAGGATGGGTGGGAAGGGAGCACAGGAAGGACAGGTTCCTACCTGCAGTTCAGGGGGGCCCCCTTCGTCTCGAATCAGCAGCAAGTAGCTCTGACCGTCCACCACGATCTCCTTCTTAAACCGGCCACCTTGGGGGAGCAAAACGGCCAGTCAGCAAGGGGGGTGCAGGCAGGGGACACCCCAAATGAGGGCCAGGTGAGCTGCAGAGCCCCACGGCAGTGGTGGAGGAGGTGCAAGGACTGGGATCACCTTCAGCACAAGGGACAGGAGCAAGGACCCAGCCCATCCCCAGGCACCCTGGAAAGCAGACCTTACCCTCTGGAGACTCCTCCTGCACATAGGTGCCAGTCAGGTAGCGGTGCACCAGGGCTGACTTGCCGCTGGACAGGTTCCCCACAATGCCCTGGAACAGATGCACATGTCACCCGTGTGCCCAGCACGTGCCCCTGTACACGAAGCCACCCCCATGAGGTGACACCACCAGTGCCTGGGTACACACTGATGACAGGCCAAGGTGTCCCCAAGAGGACACAGGGATGGTGTGACCCAGCCCAGTACACAGTGGGAGGCCAGGGGACACTGACTGGGCTCAGCTGGGCAGACAGCAGCTGAGAGTGACTCTTGTCCTCTCACCAACAGGCACAGCCTTGTCAGAGCGACATCAGCTCTTCCCACAGCCCTTCTGCTCCTCAGGGAACACCTGTCCTCCCGAGTGAACTCAGAAGGAAGAAAACATCTTCTCACAGCCCATGCATCCCCAGTTTTGGGGTGCTGCAGCTCTGGACAGCAGCTGCCCATAGAAGGGGAGCAGAGAGCAGCCACACATTGGGTACAGGCCCCTCATGTGCTCACGCCTGAAGCACCAGCACCACGGCAGCACCACGTGCATCTCCCTGCAGAGCAGGTAGTGCCACCCACACGGAAACACCCAGCACCAAAGCTCAACCAAACTGAAGGATAAAGCTACTGAGCACCAAATTTAACTGAGTGGAAGCACACCTGACTACAGCATCCTCAGATTTGCTACAAAACGCAGGTGGGTGTCCCGGGATGGGTCAGTCAAGACTCCTCTGGACTCACTCCAACAGGTCAGGGTCTTTTGTTTTGCTGGGGGCCCCCAACATGGACTCAGAACTCCAGGTGGGAGTACTAAAGAAGGCCTCACAAAAGAAACTGTGGAGAGCCCTGGTCTGGGCAGGTAGCTCAGGGGCTCAGCACCAGGTTGCCCATGGCTCCTCTGCCAATGGAGAGGTTCCCGAGGCCACCCAGCAGCAAGGCTGGCACACCACACCAAAGATAAACACTCCATTGGCATTTAGCTCTAAAACTTGGACAGAGGCTGCAGTTACACTTCGTTTGCACATAGTCCAAATCCTGACCTGCATCTCACCAAAACCCTGCTGCTTTGCCACGTCCTCGAACTCAACTGGAGCTTCAAACCAGCCACAGAACTAACAATCCTGAGGAACACAGCCCCTGAGAGGCCGCAAACCAGAGCCAAACAAGGTGTGGAAGCACTGTGGGAACCTCTGTTCCATGATTTTTGGGAGAATGAGGGAATGCAGTCAGCACTGTGCTGGCACTGGCCAGTGCCACGTCCAGGGGACAAGTCCTGCCAGGAGGCGCCATCAGTGCACCTCTGCAGGAACCACTCAGTCACAGCCTCCTCTTAGCCTGCAGCACTGGGAGGGAGCTTTGGGAGAACACTGAGGGAGGGAAAACTGTTGAATGTATCTTAAATATATCAAAGTATTCAAAAACCTTGAAGAAAGCATCCTGAATATTTGGGAACACAAGCAGGGAGAGCAGCGAGACCTTCAACTCCTGTGAGAGAGACAGAGCATGCAGAATTGCTTGAAAATGGGAGTGAAGCCTGGGAACATTTCTCACTGGGGTCAGTGTTGGGGCCCTCATGACAAGAAAGACATTGAGGAGCTGGAGTATGTCCAGGAAAGAGAACAGAATTGGGGCAGGCTCTGGAGCCCCAGGGGTGGCTGAGGGAGCTGGGAAAGGGCTCAGCCTGGAGCAAAGGGGGCTCAGGGGGGACCTTGTGGCTCTGCACAGCTCAGACAGGAGGGGACAGCCGGGGGGGTCGGGCTCTGCTCCCAGGGAACAGGGACAGGAGGAGAGGGAACGGCCTCAGGCTGGGCCAGGGGAGGTTTAGGTGGGATATTGGGAATATTCCTCATGGAAAGGGAAGGCCCTGGCACAGGCTGTCCACATCAGGGGTGGAGCCCTCATCCCTGGGGGAATTTAAAAGCCGTGTGGATGTGGCACCTGGGGACACAGTCGGGGTGGCCTTGGCAGTGCTGGGGAAGCAGTTGGCCTTGATCTCCAAAGGCTTTTCCAACCCAAATGATTCTGTCACTCTAAACTTGGTTTCTGAAAGGCCTCCAGGCTTTTAGAAGAGCTGCGTTGGCCAGATGAAACCCCAGAGCAATAGAGATCCCCAGAGGTCATGCAAAACCTGGGAAAAGGGCTGTGCTACTTGAGGAAGAACTGAAAGCTTTGGGATGGTTTAGCCAGCAGCACAGCTTCACAGCCTTGCAGAGCCTCAGCACCAGGCAGCAACACCCAAACAGGGTGAGAATGTTTTTAAAAACGCACTTCACATGTAAACTAACAAATGAATATTCAAAGTTTGTCTTCATTCTCACTTAACTGCAGGTAAGAGACACTGTGGCAGGATGGTGCTGGAATGTTTTGCAAGAATAATTTTATTCTTCTGTTTCTTGGACTAATATTGAAAAAAGTTAATCTTGCAAAAGCTGAGGGGAGAAAGAGCCAAGTGCACACACCAGGAGCCTGCAAAGGGAGTTGAGGGCACAGGAGAGCACAGGAAGAGCAGAGGGAGGAACAGATCACTGAAGCACCCGCAGCACCCTGCCCACCCTGACACCACCTCCTGGCCACCCCAGAGCCCGCAACACTGACCCTGTCCCATTTGGAGGGGCTATGCCAGGGACCACAGGGTCAGGGACAGCCCCCTGACCACAGAGAGCAGACCCCACAGGGGGCTGGTGAAGCCTCGCAATGGCACGTCCTGTGAAACCCATCCTGCGCCGACAGACCTGGGGAGCCCCATTCCCTCAGTCTGGCAGAACAGAGGTGAGAGCCACGGCCCAGCACCCGTCCAGGGCAGGGACACCTTGGCAGAAGCAGGGAAGTGCCAGTGCAGAGCTGAGGGCAGTGAGGTCCCGACAAACAGTGACGCCTCCCACGCCAGGACGGCTGCTCTGGGGGTGGCCACCAGGGCCATGAACCTGAACCACCACCTGGGATCTGCACCCGCTTCTGCTGCACCAGCTTGAGCAGCAGCACCCAGGCAGGCATCACAGCTCTGCCAGGGCCAGCAGGGAGCCTGAGTGGCTTAAATGATGCCTTTTCACTTTCACACCCAACTGCTCTCCCGGATCAACAACCTCTGGCTCACCCCTACCAGCGTGAGCTGCTGAGAAGCTCCAGTCCTTCCCCGGCACAGCAGCAGCCCCAGCTCCTCTCTCCTTTCATAGGCTGAAGGCTCTGTGCATTTCCACATGGCCACATGAAAATGTGGAATTTTCTTGAGGATTTGGGGAAGCAGGGGTATCCCAGGCACAAGCCACAAGTACTCACCACCTTCAGCTCAGGCACCGAGCGACTCAGGGTCCATTCCTGGCTGTTCACAAACGAATCTGCAGACAGAGGGAAGAAATCATCAGGTCACCCTCGAGATCCCAGCAAGAATCCTGCTACACTCTCCCTGCTCCCTCCAGGCAGATTTATGACTCTTCACTCCCTTCTACCTCACCCAGAGACACGGAGCTGCACAAGGACCCAACAAGCAGCCGCAGCCCCAAATGGGGAGGAGCAGCCGAGCCAAGGGCAGTACGGCAGCAAAGAGGCCGGGCACCACTGGCTGGAACCCTCCCTTCTGCCCTAAAGGAGCACAAAAAGCTCTTCAGCATCCCCTGCCCTGAGGCACAGAGGACAAGGGAAGCACTAGGAACCAGACACCCTTTTGGGGAGCACTGACTGCACAAGACCCCAGAACGGAGAGCACATGCCAGTGCCTCGAGCCCTGCCCTCAGCGTGCTACAGGCTGTGCAGCGGCAGAGCTGACGGCAGGATATCAGCCACATTCCTGACTGAAAGCAAACACAATTAATTATTGCATATTATGGAACTGGCAGCATGCTGCAATAGGTTTACAGAGGCTGTGGCAATGCAGCATGGCTTGAGGAAACACCCCCATCCTGCCACAGAGCATCTGGAGGAGGAGCAGGACCCTGGAGGACACCTTGAGTACCAGAAGTAGCCAGCAGCCCCTCCTGACAAACCTGAGTCCCTCATCCACCCTGACGAGGTCAGGGCCTCCCTCCAACACCAGCTCCAGGGCAGGACCCACAGGAGCAGCACCTCCTGCACAGAAAGGATTTTTGGAGACCAGTAACCTGCGGGAGCTCTGCATCTTCAGGAGCCTGTAATAAACCTGCCAAATCTGTGGCCACAGACTATCGCAGGAATGGGAATCTCAGGTGGGATTCTCATCAGAAGGGAAGCAGCAAATCCACCAGACCCAAACGTGGGCAGCAAGCGAACACAGTGACCTGAGCACTGCCACTGCTCCAGGGTCACCCGAGGCCACAGGGAGGCCACAAGGAGCCCCAACCCGATCCCATCTGCTCCTGGTGCCTGCTCCAGCAGCTCCCAAACCACTCGCACAGGGAAGAATTCCTTCCCAAGATCCCATCTAACCCTGCCCTCTGGTAGTGGGAAGCCATTCCCTGTGTCCTGTCCCTCCATCCCTTGTCCCCAGTCCCTCTCCAGCTCTCCTGGAGCCCCTCCAGGCCCTGCCAGGGGCTCTGAGCTCTCCCTGGAGCCTTCTCTTCTCCAGGTGAGCACCCCCAGCTCGCCCAGCCTGGCTCCAGAGCAGAGGGGCTGCAGCCCTCAGAACATTTTTCTTGTGTTGGGGCCAGCACCTGCCCTCACCCCAGCTCAAGTTCCAGCCCTTTTAACTCCTTAGGGGAGGCTGGACACACCACAGCACCAGCCTTTCCTCCAGCTCCAGGCTAAAGCCTCATCTCACCTTTCTCACCTCACTGGGCAGCCCAAAGCCACGGGGAAGAGCCCACTCCTGTTCCCACTGCCAGAGGGCTGGCTGAGCTGCTCAGAGAGCACGAGGCATCAAACCATGACCCAGCACTGTGCCCTCGTCCCGGTTTTGTGCAGCCACCAGCACCCACAGGCCACGACACATTCATCCGTTGTGTTCGACAAAGGTGAGAACACAGTGCTCCTACCTGGAGCACCTACTGGTAAAAACTCCTACCTGGAGTTTACCTTCCACGGCTGATTTAGGAACACTCCTTTTCCAGGAGCTACAGACAAATAATCGCCAAGTCTGCTGCCGGAACATCAGGTTATTTATAGCCATCCTGAGGAATCGTTTCTCCGCAGTGTCATTCACCTGCCCTTTCCTTTTTTAGGCAGAGGTAATTTTTTTATTAAAACAATTCATCAGTCAGGAGGAAAACTATACACTCTCGAGCCCTTTCCAAAAGGTAACAGCGCACCTGTATTTCCAACTGCATCACTGGGTCTAAAAAAAGCTGTCACCTCCACTTGGGAGCCCTGCCACTCAGCCTCTTTGGCAGGTAATGGGGCAGATAAAGCACCATCCAGGCCTTCTCTGTCCCCAGCATTCCCTGATGGGAGCAGGCAGCACACACTCATGCTGTTTCACTACACACAGCAGGTTTTTGGCAGGCTCTGAGTGGAGCACAAGGCACACACCCTTGGTGACTGGCCTTGGGAAGGAAGAGAGGCAGAGAGAGCCCTGGAGAGGGCAGGCTGGGCTCTCTCTGAATCTGCTCACGGATGACCAGGACAAGCTGCCCCAACAGCTGCCTCCTGCACCAACTGTCCCAACAGATCCTTGCTTGGTTTTTAACCCAGGTTCAAGAGTTTGTTTGCAACGCTTTGATTTTTGACTTGTTGAGAACGCCTGAGTAAACCTTAACACAAATAAACACTGACAACACAAGGCCAGTGGGACTGTGCTCAGCCACACAGCACACCCAGCTCCTCACTCCCATCAGCACACCTTACCCAAATCCCAGGCCCAGCCCGCACATCCATCCATCCGCTCCAGCGTCTGCCAGGCCTCAACACCAGCCCAGGCCACCGACTGGTCCTGGTGACCCCAGCCAGCACCGACAGCCCAGGGTCTCAGTGCAGCCCGTGGGACCCAGCGCAGCCCACGGGACCTGGCACAGCACACAGGTGACAGCACAGCCCAGCACACTGCCTGCAGCCACACTGCCTCCACTCAGCACCTTGCCAGGGGGCGAGCACCACTTCACACGGTGCAGCCGGAGTCTCCATTCCTTTACAATTGCCTGGAAAAGTTACTGAGATGCACATCTTGAAGGGGCGTGGTCCCTCCGAGGTCCCTTCTGGAGCCAAGGTCACAGGTGTGAGGAGCAGAAGACCCCTGTGTTCCCCTGCCAGCCTGGGCCAGACCTGCACACACCAACCCTTCAACTGAGGAACACCTTGGTGAACAGACACACCTCTTGCTCAGGCGGACATCCCACCACGACTCTGAACGCCTGTCTGGAGCACCACTCTCGCACCACCCTCACCCTCTCTCCTGCCTCATTAGTGGAGCAGGAGGCAGACTCCTCCTGCACAGATTGATTAGGGATGAAGAGGGCAGTGCCTGGGGGGCAAAGAGGCCATGCATGTCCACACTCTGGAGCAAGCATGTGTCCTCTGCCTGCACCCTGAAGCGTGTGGGGAAGCATCCCACCTATCACCTGGACAAGGTACTCTAGGCCATCAAGACCTGACAGGACAAGAGGTAATGGCCTCAAGTTGCACCAGGGGAGGTTTAGGTTTGATATTGGGAAAATTTCTTCCCTGAATCAGCTGTCCAGCCCTGGCACTGGCTGCCCAGGGCAGTGGTGGGGTCACCATTCCTCGAGGGATTTAAAAGCCATGTGCATGTGGCACCTAGGGACACGGGTTGGTGGTGGCCTTGGCACGCTGAGGGCAATGGTTGGACTCGATGGTCTGAGAGGCCTTTTCCAGCTTCAATGATTCCGTGATTCTGTGACCATCAGCCAGTCTGGGAAGGTGTGAGGGTTTGGAGAACAATCCACTTCCACATGTCAGGCTGGGGTCCATGCCACAACGGCATGACTTACTGTCTGTCACTCTAAGGGTCCCCTGGTCCTTTTTACAGCCCCCGCACTGCCCCAGGACATGCCAATCACCCTTCTCTCACCACACAAGGGACACACATAACACATACACATCACCCCAACAGCTGGGGGACCCCGCAGCTGTGCGGATGAGCCATCCACAGACCCAAAGACATCTCTCACATC
Organism: Pardalotus punctatus; assembly: GCA_013400915.1. Classification (NCBI taxonomy): domain Eukaryota; kingdom Metazoa; phylum Chordata; class Aves; order Passeriformes; family Pardalotidae; genus Pardalotus; species Pardalotus punctatus. Next base: position 30,892 of record VZTX01000663.1, read on the forward strand.
ACCTGAGCCCTGGGTCCTGCAGCTGCCTCTGTCACCCAGGTCTCAGACACCTACCAGCATGGAGCAACCCTCCACCCCCCAGTTTCTTGCACTTGCTTCCCTCCTCCACATCAGCTCCCACAGCAGTGTGTGCAGGCAGGCACAGATTGCACCCACTGAGCTGCCAAAGGGCACCTCAAGAGCAGTTTCTCAACCAAAAGTAACTACAAACCTAGCAGCTCACTGCTGAAAACCTGTGACATGACCCCGATGTCAGCTCTGTCCATACAAGTGTTCATCCTTGGTTATCAAAACGCAGAATGTGGCAAGTCCCTGCACTCCCTGCTACGAATCCCGTCAGTGTGACGTTACATACCCCGTGTGTTGCCGTGGCTCTTACACGCCAGAGCAACAGGAAAGGTCCAAGTCTGCAGCAGCAGGAGACTGATTTGGAGCCCTCCTCGAACAGCACCATTCCCTCTGGGGCTGCCAGACCTTCCCCATTTCCTCCAGGCCTCCAGACCCTCCACACCCACCGTGTTGAGCCAGAGAGGTGTAGGTGTGCCCAGCTCTCGGGCACCGCTTCCTGCTGGAGCAGGCATAAGACCCCCATCATCTCCTGGCTGAAGCTGTAACCATGTGGAAGCACACAGCAAGCCACTGGCAACCTGACTGGGGCTGAGGCGTCACCCAAAATCCCAGCAGGCAGGGGAGCGGAGCACGTTCCCCACAGCACCTGGGCCCTGGTGCCAGCGCGTTCAACAGGGATTTCCTCCAGCAGGAGACACCTCCAGGGACTGACCTCCCACAGAGCTTCACTGCTGGACTGCACTGCCTGCAACTCCAAATGAAAATACACCCGGTCACTCTTCCTGCATCTTCTCTTTGTTATTTAATCACACAGAGGGGACCACACTGTCTGTGCCGCAGTTCAGCACCTTCCCCAGGTGTACCCAACCTCCAAAGCAGAAGCAGTGGGCTCAGGGAACCACTGTCACACCAAGAGCTTCAGCACAGCCCAACAGTGTCCTTGGCCCCATGACACAACCACACAAGAGATCAGTCCAGCCTGGCCTGGGAAAAGGAGATTCAGGCCAATTCTGTTACTCCCCAGAAGCTTCCGTTGATGGAAGTTCCCTGGCGTAGGCAGTTCTGCTGCAGAAGGCGGTTATTTGGGAGGTGGGGTGGGCAGTGCTCCTGCCATGCAGAAGAGCAGACAGGGACATAAAGCAGGCACTCTGTAGCTGATGTCCCTCAGTCAGTCGGACATCCTGGGCGCCCTCAGGACCTGCGGACCAGACCCCAGCTGTGGGACAGCAGTGTCGTGCACCGAGGAGGCAGCATCAGCACTCTCCACTGCAGAGCTCGGACACCGCGGCCCCCTGAAGACAGCTCACAGGGGGTTCAGCCACAGACCCACAGCTCCTGGCACCCACGTGCCACAGGGAAGCTAGGTGGAGAAAGGGGCCAGCCAGCCAAATTCAACTCCTCACCCCAAATGCTCCCTCCCTGGGATGATGCGCAGCAGGTGCATCTACCCCGTGCTCCAGAAGCAGCAGTGCCCGACACATCTGGTCTCCCCACACAGCAACTAATAATTAACCAACTCATTATCCAAGCCATGGTGGAACTCCTTTGTACACTGCAACCCCGGACACTAAACCCAGCCTTGAAACCAGGTCAGAGGCTGCACAAACATAGCAGAGGCCACACAAACCGACGCCACTCATGGCCACCACTGGCCACACAAACGGACCCACCGGAGCGAGCGCACAGATCAAAGGGAGGAGAAGCAGCATACCTGGGCACAGCCACCCTTCCCGGGCACAGCCACCATTCCTGTGCCAGGCTGATAAAGCCTCAGCCCTGCCAATGCTGGCAGGAGGGGGATTTCTCCAGGTCAAGGACCAGCACAGGCACAGCCAGTGCTCCAGTCAGCACTGAGCCAACACAGGAACCCGCTGCAGGACATGATCTTGGCTAAGATTATCTCAGCAGAGCTTTAAACACTCTGCAACAACAAAAGGAGACAATTCTGTGTCTCTCTGGGAAAGGGTACCCTTAGGAACTGCCACCCCTGCTTCGTTGCCACACCATGGGTGGCAGCAGCCAGTGTCACTGTGCTCTGAGGTCAGCACAGACTCTGGAAGATCCAGATGTTTCAACCTCTCAGCACCTGCTTCCCTCCAGTCCCCATCCAAACACTGTCAAAGACCCAGACCAAACCCTGCTGTGATGGTGGGACAGGGTCTGCTGGAAGGGAAAACCCAGAAGAGAGTGACGTGGAGAGACAGGTAACTCACAACCTCCCATCACAGCACTCCGTGGGGATCTACCTCGCCAGCCCAACGTGCCTGACCTCGGCTTCAGCTGTGCTACCCCACAAGCACTGGCAGATGAACAGTGAAGGCACACAGGTTGGAGCTCCCTCCCCCTAAGGCTGCCCAGGACTGCAATCAGACAGCTCTGCACCCACCGCACACCCTCTGACCTCATCCTGAGAACTTGGTCTTCCACAGTATTGTCCCAAAAACTCCCTCCCTGACACCTTCCAGAACTCCCACCCTTTCCCAAAGTGCAGATACCAGCCTGGCCTCAGCATCCAAGACATCTCTAACCCCACCATGACACCTCTGCCTCTCACCAACATTCCCAGCTCAACCAAGGCAAGTACCAACACGAAGTGATATTTATCATGACCTACCCAACTCACTATGCAAACTTCACCTGATCCATGAGAAAACAGGCTCTGTCTTCCCCCAGAAGCCTTCCCTTACATGCCCTGCACAGCAGTCCTCCTCACATGAGAGAAAAGGGAGGTACCTTAAAGAACCTCAAAAAGTAAGGCATCTCTCTGGGAGAGGGGACACGGCTGCGATCACAGAATCACGGAATATCCCACGCTGGAAGAGAGCCAGCACAAGGATTATTAAGTCCCACCCCTGGCCCTGCACAGGCACCCCAACAATCCCACCCTGCACCCGAGAGTATTGTCCAAATGCTCCCTGACCGCTGGCAGCCTTGGTGCTGTGACTATTCCCTGGGGAGCCTGTTCAGTGCCCAACCACCCTCTAGGGCGAAGAACCTTTTCCTGATACCAAACCTAACCCTCCCCTGACACAGCTCCATGCTGTTCCCTCAGGTGAGGAATGCATCCTGAGCCGTCAAGAGATGCTGTACCCATCACACAGTCCCTCCATGCACAGGGACAACTCCAATTCCAAAACAGTCCAATTTTCCCAAGACCATGCCTATTAGAGAGCCTCTCTGGAATGGCACCAGCCAACACCTGGATACCTAGAAACACTCTGAACCACTGACCACAATCGCCTGTGTCAGTCCAAGCTGGCTGGACTCTGTGCTGACTTTGCTCTCTAGTCCCAAGGGCTGTTGCCCTCCCTTGCCCGTTACACAAGGATCAGCCCTTTACATCTTTTTTGGATAACAAACCCTGAAATCCCCCATCATGTCTCTGTGCACTCAGTCCCAGCCAAACCCCTCCAGGGCTAGGAGCAGCAGTTGGAGCATCCCCCTGGCTCCTGTGGGTATGTCTGGATGCAGAGTGTGGTGCTGGGTGAGTATCACAGCATGCTGTAAACAAACTACTCCAGGTTCTGGAAACAGAGAGAGTGCTGGCTTGGCTCTCTGCCGGGACTCCTACATCCAGCTTTTCCAAGTGCTGATAACTGCAGCTGCAGCTGCACCCCCCAGGAGGGCAAGTTGGGGCTGCACCAGCAGCTTTCCCAGGGCAAGTAGGGCAGCGCCCACACAGAGCATCAAAGTTTGTGGGACATCAAGAGGGTGTTTGGAACACCACTGGCCCGCAGGACTGGAACAGGGATGGGGTAGAGACCTCCTGAGCAGCCCTGTCAGAGCAGCACTAAGGCTGTGCCACTCCAGCCCTGGCTCAGAGGCCCACAGTTCACACTGGAGTGAGCCACGGACCAACATTCCAGGCAGAGAGACAACAGGGAGACGGGACACAAGAGAGAACGAGCAGCAGCTACTCCAACGTGCAGACTTCACCACTGCCTCTTCACACCTCGCTGTCCCCAGGAGGACACAGGTCTGGTGGGTACAGAGGCTGTGCAGGTAGCAGGCAGGTAATGAACGGTGTTCTCAGTGCAACTAAACCCAGTGTGAGCTCTGCAGGGCCAGGAGCTCTGCAAGGAGCCACAGTGCCAGTGGCAGCCTGGAGAGGTCATTGCTGAGCCTCTGCCTCCAGCACGAGCCACGGTGGCAAACACTAAGCCCTGCAAGAAGCAATGGTCCTGCCTGAGCTGGCTGGACACCGGTGCAGGGACCCCAAACCCGCCATGCCATTCCGCAAGGAAGCCTCTGCAGGATCTCCCACAGACGGATCCAAAGGGAGCTCCTACCTGCCTCACGGAGGAGCCAGGTGAGAGGCGAGGACGCCAACCAAGTGCTCAACCTCAGCTGCTTCTCTGGGAATGTGGCCGCCAGGCTGGCTGCTGCTGGCACAGCTCCCACTGGAAGCAGCAAGCAGGAACAGGTCCCCTGCTGCAGGGGCAGGGCCCAGCCCTCCCTGCCCGCATACACCCACATTCCCCAGCCATGAGCGCAGCCTCCCCTCTCCTGGGAACCTCCCGCCACCCTGCCGGCACCGGCACACAGCCTGGGCTGCCCTGCCAGCACCGGAACCCCCAGAGCACAGCCGCATCCCAGGCCTTTGCCTTGTGGCACACAGGCACCCCCACATCCACTGGAGCCTCCAGAATCCTCCCCTGGAGCATAGCGAGCCTGAGGGACAGGGGGGGTGAGAAGATGGAGCCCCCGAGCTCCCTGGGCAGCTGCAGAGTTGCTCCCGTGCTGATCCCTGTGGCCCAGCCCTCCCGGGGAACATTTGGGCTTGATGCTGCTCTGGACAGCCACTACCTCAGGAGCAACCAGGTTGGTCGGGATCATGTGGGCTCCCTGGGGAGCCCGCCAGCCCTAAGACATCCCTCTGGCATGTGAGCCAAGCAGAGAACTGCCTCCACAACACCCAGATGCAGAGCAGAGCAATGGAACCCAGCGAGGCCCCCTGGGAGCAGGCGGAAGGGCCTGGCCCAGCCCCCAGCTCCATGCGTTCCATGCCTTAAAAAGCTGTGGATGCTGTTGTCACCTCCCGGCCCTGGGGCTCACCCGCAGCTCCTTCCACAGGGCGGGGAAGGGGACAGGGCACAGAGGCACAACCAGCACAGCCCCAGCTGAGGCCCCACAGAGCCCCGGCACCACCAACGTCACAGAGTCAATCACCGAGAGCTGCTTCAGCTGCCAGTGCCCACTGAATGCCCAACCCACGGGGGTCCTGTCCCCCTGTCCCATCACTGGCAAAGCCACACCTGCCCCACACCTGGTGAGGGTCCCTGTGCTCGTGAACACATGGCCTCCACTTGGCCCCGATGGGGGATCTCGGCAGGGACAGGCCTGGCTGAGCTCACCCAGATGACGCCTGGCACCAGGGAGCTGCTCACAAGAGAGGGGTTCAAGCTCGTTTCTGTGCTCCCCAAGCCCCTGTGCTGCTCCACGCCTTTGCTCTGGCAACCTCCCGAACAGTCCCACTTGCCTGGGAGTCCAACAGCACTCCTTTCCCCATTCTGCCGATGTTGTGGGGCAAAGGCAGAGATGCTCATCCCACCCCACCCTTGCTGGGACACCACCAGGGCAAGGAGAATACACGATACACGTGCTTGACTCCCAGGTGTGTGGCCAGCAAGGGAACCAGACCCCACAGCACGTCCTCCCAAGCAGCTACACCACGGCTGCTCCAGCACCATTAACGGTGGCAGTGCCCAGGGCACTGGGGTAGGACACAACCCTGTGAACACTCACAGGACCTCGCTGCGGCCCAGTGCAAACCCTGCAAAGCACCAGGACAGAACCAGGTGCCAGTGCACAGCCCAGGACCTCAGCTGGGACAGGCCACAGCCACCCACCCCTGCAGGCCCCCTAGGCACAGGGGGCTCTCGCCAGCCCAGCACTGCTCCTGTGCTTACTTACTCAGAGCCCGCAGAGCACCCCCACCTAGGAGGACAGGCTCAACACCGCCATGGGGATCCTTGGGGCACACGCTGCCGGTGCTGCCACGCTCTCGCCTTCGGAAGCGGCTTGTGAGGAGTTTCCAGAGTCCCCCCGTCTGCACGGGGTCACTGTTCAGCCGGCCCCCGACCCTGGTCAGCTCCGGGTAGAGCAGATCCCGCTTGCTGGGGCAGGTGTGCAGGGAGCTGGCATCACCCTCACTCTTGGTGCGGAGGCGTGTGGGGCGCAGGAGCCCCCCAGACTCCGAGCGCCGCAGCTCATGGCCCCGGCGCAGGCGGAAACTGAAGCTTTTCCGCAGGGAGCTGAAGTTCTTCCTGGGGCTGGAGCCGCTCCAGCCGCTGTTCCCAAAGAGGTTCCAGCGGCGGCTGCCCCACAGGGAGCCCCCTCGGAGGAAGCCGGGGCTCTCGGCGGGGTGTGACGGCCGGGCGCTGGGCAGGAAGGTCATGCTGCTGGGCCGCGGGCGCTGAGCCTCATCGGGGCCGTCGCCGTCGCCCTCGGGGCTCTGCCTGCGGGGCGATCGCAGCCGGAGCAGGTCCAGGAGGCCGCCGCGGGCGCGGGCGGGGGGCGGCG
>VZTX01000664.1:0-12209 GCA_013400915.1 Pardalotus punctatus
CTGGGATGGCATTGGGATGGCACCGAGATGTCACTGGGCTTTCTGGTGTGGCACTGGGATGTCACTGGGATGGCTGGTGTGGTACTGGGATGGCATTGGGATGGCTGATGTGGCACTGGGATGGCATTGGAATGGCACTGGGATGGCTGGTGTGGCACTGGGATGGCATTGGAATGGCATTGGGATGGCTGGTGTGGCACCAGGATGGCACTGGCATATCATTGGGATGGCTGGTGTGGCATTGGGATGGCACTGGGCTGGCTGGTGTTGGCACTGGGCACAGTCACTTGTCACTCTTGTGCAGACAGACCCCCAGCACCCTCCTGAGCTGCCCCAGAGCTGGACTGAGGAGGCTTTGGGGGCACGGCCCACACTGGCACCAAACCCAGGGGTGCGCCCTGCTGTCCCCACAGCTCCTCCCCCCAGGGGACAGGGTCCCCATGGGGTCAGGCCATCAGCACCCAGGCTGGGCACTGCCAGCCCCTCATCATCCCCAAGGATGTGCCAGCCCCATCCCAGCCCGGAGCGATGGGGGATGTGCGGGGTGGGCAGCCCGGCTCCAGTACCAGCGAGGGGGGCAGAGGTGGGAATGGAGGAGAGAGCTATAAATAAGTGTAAATACAGCAAGGAGGCACCTGGCCAGAGCTGTGAAGGTCACCAGAGTGTGTGCTAGCAGACAAGCAACACCCCAGCCCGGTGGCATTTGACAAAATGTCACTGTGAATGAGGGAAAGGTGGTGTCGGGTTGTGCCTTGGCCCCGCTGCCCCCTGACACCCCCGATATTTATAGGCTCAGAGCCCCACAGCGAAGGGCGAGCGGTCCCTGAGGTGGTGGGACCCTGCCTGCAGTCACAGCGAGTGACACAGCCCAGGGACTGGCAGCTCCCTCATCCCCTGCCCAGCTTTGGGGGAAGGCACACGGGAGCCTCCCGGGCTGCACAGAGCACGAGACAGCTCGCTGTCCTGCCAGGCATTCTGCCCTCTGCCCCCTGTTAATTTTTAATTCCCTTTTTTAACTTTCTACTAATCCATTTTAACGATTCAGCCCAGCCAGCAAGAGGCAAAATCTCATTTAAAGCCTGGACTAAGCAAACAGCAGCTCCTTTTTCCTCCTGAGCTACTCCAACCCAACTTCTGCTGGTCCATCTTGGTGCAGCACGTGGGAGCTGCTGGGCCCCACGCCGGGCACGCTGTGCCAACACAGCTTGGACTCAGAGGTTGCACTGAAAGGTTAGACCTGATCATCTCAGAAGTTTTTTCCAACCTAAATGATTCAGTGATTCTGTGACAACACCCTCCCAACACAGTGTGAGAGGTGCTGAGTGGGACAAGGGGGTTCTGAGTGGGAAAAGGGGTGCCCAGTGCCAGGCTCTGAGCCCCAGCCCCAGCCTGAGCACGGTCTCGCCCGCTGACTTTTGTCTTACATTAGAAGGGTGTAATTAAGATCAACCATGAGATGCCAGTAATGGGAAATATTAAACATTAACCGCAAACAATAAACATGAACTTGTCAGGATAACTTTGATATGGAGGAAAGATGGAAGAAATTGCACTGAACTGTCCTTGAGTCACAGGACAGCAAAAAGGAGCCTGAGATACTGGTAATAATGCCCTGGATAAACAACATTCTGCTGGAATACGTCAAACAAAGGTGTGTCGGGTTTAGGAAGAAGGGCAGCAAAGTATATCACAGGTTCCAGAGCTGCATGTTCTCACCCCACTCAGCTCATTTATTCAGGCTCCAAATTACAGAGTCCACGTCGGTTCTGCCTGAGCTCCAGGACCAGCCCAGGGCTGCAGGACCCACCGGGGAGACCCTGCAGCCCCCCCAGACCCTAAAGCACCCCCCACTGCTGCCAGGCACAGCGAGGGCAGGCGGTTGTGCCCCATTCAAGGAGCAGACAGGGCAGGGAACAGGCTGTTCCCAAGAGCCAGCTCCTCTCTCAACACCACCTCATGGAAACAGCCCTGTCCGGCCATGCTGTGCTCTGCCAGGGCTGGCAGGTGGTGCCAGCACACCTGGGCACTCACAGCGTGCTCAGAGCTGTGCCCCCCGAGTGTGACAGCTTCCCCCTGCACCCCTGGGGCCAAGCAGCAGCGCCCCAGGGCAACCAACCCTGCCAGCAGCCAGCCTGGCAAATGCCATCCAGCACCCCCAAATAGCCATGGGCCAGTGGCTACTGCCAGCCCTGTCCCTGTCACCAGCTCCCTGTCACCACTCGATGGCATCAGCCAGGCAGGGCACGGGCCTGGGCTTGAACAGTGGTAGGGTTTCCTAAGAAATTTCTAATCTCCCCCAGTCCAAAGGCAGAACAGACAGCGGCTGGCACGTGCTGAGCTGGGCAGAAAGAACAGCGGGGACCGAGATGTCCCATCAGCTCCGAGCTCTCCAGCCCTGCCATGTGGCTCCCTGGCCGTGGGGACAGGCAGGGCAGGAGCAGGGCAGGAGCAGGGCAGGGCAGGGCTCCTCCAGCACCACTTCACCTCCTTCCCGCTGCCTCTGCGTGTGAAGCAGCACAGCCTGTGTGGGGAAGGACAGGGCAAGAGGTGGCACTGGCCCTGCAACCCCAGAGGATGCCCAGTGGGACTGGGAGCAGCGGGGAGCGTGGTCAAGGCCAGCAGGGCACTGAGACACTGAAATTCTTGGGATTGCTTCCACTCACACACAGCTGGAGGTGGCAGGAGAGGCGGTGGCTCCGGACAGGATGGGAGCCACAGGAGCCAGGCTGGCAGCACAGGGGCCAGGCTGTGCCCTGGCAGGGACAGTCCTGACTCACTGAGGAGCTGACTGTTAGCCAGCTCTGCGGGTCACAAGAACTCCCCAGCACGGCAACTCCCTCCTTTTCTAAGGAAAACATGAGGGGGTGATTATTTTCAGATCTTCCTCTTCGGATGTCCCTGCAGCCCGCAGCCACATGACTGCTGTGGGCACAGGGACGCCAGGAAGGAGGAGCAGCCCTGTCCCTGCCCACCAGCTCCCTCGGAGGTTTGGTGCCCAGCTCAGGCTGACAGGACCCCACGAGGTCCCTTCTGTGCAGAGGACATTGCAAACATCCCCCCATGGCACAGCCTGTCACACCCACACCAGCTCAGCTCCGTGGGCACCGCTCACCCTGGCACTGCCAGTTCTTCATCTCTCTCCGCTGGCTCCAAGAGCAAATCCCTGCCTGGAAGAACCAGCTGTCCCTCCAGCTCCCCACACCACCACGTCAGACCTGTGGTGGCACTCGGGGGCAGGCAGAGCCCCTGCCCATGGGGACATCACCACCTTGTGCCACACTGGGTGGTGGCTGCACCATCAAGCCCAGGCACAGCCTTGGCACCTTCCAAGCTCCCAAAAGCTCCCCTCAGCTTTCTAGGAGCCTGCAGTCCTGGCAGTCCCTGAACTACCTCAGCCTGGCTCTGCCCAGCTCGGCGAGGGCTGGGATCCCCAGCACACGCTGGCACTCGGTGCCAGCCCTGGCTGTGAAACGGAGCTGAGGTTACACCCGGCCCGAGCCCTGCACGGATCCTGCCCCTTTACACCTGACTGGTGAGAGAACCTGCTGCCTGTCACCACCCCAGCCCGGTGTCACCCCCGTGCCAGGGCTGTCACCAGCACCTGCAGGATGCCCTTCACCTCCCCACGCCACAGGCACCTTTCCACACCTCGCTGATGCTCTGGTGAGGAGCAGGGACCGCCCGGGCAGCCTGGCCCCTGCTGGGAGCACTCCCAGTCCTGCCAGGGAGGTGCCAAGCACATCTCCTGCCTGCCTTCCTGCTGCAGCTCTGCTTCTGAGGCTCCCAGAGGTGTTCAGAGCTCCCTGCCACGGAGACACCGCGCTGCTGGCACTGCTGGGAGCTGCTCGTGCCACCGGCAGCCTCTCAGTGCTAATCAGGCCGAGGAGGAGACGGGGAAGGTTCAGGCTGGGGTTAAGAAGACACAAGGAGGATCTTCCCGCATTAGCCTGGCCTCCCGGCGGGTGCAGCCCCAGCACGCTCCAGGGACAGCCCTGCCCTGCTGGGGGTCAGGCCACCACCACCGAACCCTCCCTGTGATCCTCCAGGACCCTTTCTCCTGCTGGACACGGGCTGTGCTGGCCCTCCTGCCAGGGGGGACTGAGGGAGTCCCTGCCGTGCCCAGCTCCCGTGTGAAAATGAAGTTTTCAGCTGGATGCACGAGGTCACAGAGGATGAAAACCGCTGTGCAAAGGGCAAAAGCACTCAGATCTGTCCTCCCCCTCCTGCCCAGCCTGTCCACGCGTGTCCATGCCCATATCCCAGTGCAGGTGGAAGCCCCAGCCTGGCCAGGCGGGTGGGCACCGCTGCCCACCCCTCACTGCTGCAGGGAACGGGCAGCTCCTGCTCCTGCCCTGCACAACGCCAGGCACCCCGCACTGCCCTGTCCCCATCACCTGGGGACAGCAAGACCTGGGTGTCCCCACCTCTCCTCCTGAATCAGGGGCTCCCTCTCCTACCCCATCCTAATATACCAAATAAATCCTTGCCCATTTTCTGCACAGCACCTGGAGGTGTCCTGCCCAGAGGGGACTGTCACCACCCAGCGTGGTCACATCATGCCTCTGCCCAAAAAGCCAGTGATGCGGGGGAATGAGACTGCTCAATGTTTTCCAGGTGGGCATCAGGGAGTCACCAGGATAAAGTGATTAATTATCAGTATTGATACCATCCCAGTTCTGCGGGAAAACCGAGGCTGGCGAGGGTGAGAGGAGAGCAGGTCCCCGCAGGTCTGGGGATGCACGGACACGCTCACAGGTGGATGGAGGAGGTGAGAACCCTGAGCAGCACCTCTAGGGCAGCCGGGCAGGCGCTTCCAGCAGCACAACCTGTTTGCTCTGGGGATTTCCTGGGGCTGCACAAGGCTTTGCTGTGTCCGGGTCCGCACCCGGGCACTGTCAGGTGTCCCAGCCAGGCCACCTGCCCCCAGGGCTGGGCTCTGTTCCCGCTTTTTGGCTCTGCAGGAAGCATTTCTGGGAGCCACAGCCTGGAGCTGGTGCTGCCAACCTGCTTTCCTCGGGCTTCCTACTCTGCAAACAACTGACTCACCCTGGAAAGAAACTGCTCCAAGATCTCCAGATAGAAAAATCCCTATGAGGGCAAGAAGTTCCTTCAGGAGCACATGCAAACCCACATACACAAAGCTTTGTGCTATTTCACATTCTCTCCTGTGAGGGACCACACCTTTTCCCTCCCCAAAACCCCAGACAGGCTCCAACAGGGCATGAGAGGAGGGGTCTGGCCGCTCCCTGCAGCAGCAGCTCAGGGCTGGGGCCCCTCTCCTCCTCCCAAACCAGTTGGGGTGAAGCCCACAAGCACGAGTTCTTACACTTCAATCAGATCCTTTAACTGCTCCCTGGGCTGTGCCGGCTCCCTTGCGACCCTGCCCTGAGCTTGCCTGCTCCCAAGCCTTGCCCCCCTATTTTTGACCCTAGCTAATCCAGGGATCAGCAGAAAGCCAGAGACCCCCGGGCAGGCTGGCATGAAATGCAGAGCTGAGCTCTGGATGTGACAGGAGCTGGTGTGACCCAGCAGCCACTCTGGGTTGGAAGCATCAGAGCCAAGGGTCCGCTCTGCTGTGGGGGCAGCCACCTCTGCCCTGGCAGTGCCACATCCCAGCTGGGGTTGAGGCTCTTCACCCCTGGCATGGTGTGCCCCCTTCATGCACTCTGTATGTGCCCCCTTCATTCATTCTGCACGGCCCCAGTGCCTGGCAGAGCTCCCCAGTCATGTGAGCAGCTCCAGTTCCCAGCCCGGCACCTCGCTCTTATCCACCCGCTCTTATCCACCCCTCTGCCTCTGCTGCCTCCCTGGCAGGGGCTGCCATGCGGGAGCGTGGCCAGGTGTCCTTGTCAGAGCCTCCAGTGTCACCTTGGAGGGGCCCTGCAGGGACCCAGGGCTGTGCTCAGGGTGGCACCGCGGGGACCCCGCAGGGCTGAGCCCGCAGCTCGGGCTGGAGCTGGGCGAGCGCTGCCAGCCCTGCAGCTCCCAGCCTGGCAGCGGGACACGGAGAGCAGGGTGGGCACGGCAGCAGAGCAGGCAGCCCCTCAGCCTGCCCATCCAGCCCCAGCCCCAGCCCTGGTGCCACTGCGTGTGCCCAGCCCCGGTGCCACTGCGTGTGCCCAGCCCCAGCCCCGGTGCCACCGTGTGTGCCCAGCTTCAGCCCCGGTGCCCCCGTGTGTGCCCAGCCCCGGTGCCACTGCGTGTGCCCAGCCCCGGTGCCACCGCGTGTGCCCAGCCCTGGTGCCCCGGTGCCACCGTGTGGGCCCAGCCCCGGTGCCACCGCGTGTGCCCGGCCCCGGTGTCACTGCGTGTGCCCAGCCCCAGTGCCACCGTGTGTGCCCAGCCCTGGTGCCCCGGTGCCACCGCGTGTGCCCAGCCCCGGTGCCACCGCGTGTGCCCAGCCCCAGCCCAGCCGGGCTCGGTTATGCAAACCACAACGGGAGCCGTTTCAACTAGTTGGCCTCCTGCCTGGCAGTCAGGTGCCTTCTCCTTCTCCTCCTCCTCCCAAACGGCTGCCAGGCCCCTGGGCAGCTGCCCAGGCTCTGTGGGTGCCTCTGTCCCCACTCGGAACACGCCACGCCTGCAGTGGGTGAGGGGCTGTCCCTCGCTGGGGTGGGGGGCAGGCAGGGGGCTCGCTGACCCCCAGCACCATGAGCTGCTCTCCCCCAGCTCAGCTGTGAACCAGCTCTGCCAGTGGGGTGTCCTTGGGGTGTCCTCAAGTGTCCCAGAGCTGCCAAGGCACAGCCGGCACCACGGGCGGGCACAGGGAAGGCTGTGCAGGCACCGCGCCCTTCACAGAATCACGGAATGGTTTGGGTTGGGAGCACCTTACAGAAAACACAGTTCCACCCCTGCCATGGCAGGGACACCTCCCACTGTCCCAGGGTGCTCCAAGCCCTGTCCAGCCTGGCCTTGGGCACTGCCAGGGATCCAGGGGCAGCCCCAGCTCCCACTGTGCCCGTTTGGGAGCACAGAGCTGGGGCTGTGCCAGCCCCGGGGTGCAGCAGTGGGATGGGGCTGTTTGCCCCGTTGCTGGGGAGTTTTACCCGGAATTGTGCCCACGCTGGCATTTCCCATCCCTGGGAGGTGCAGGAACCCAAGCAAGACTTCCTGTGGGAGGAAGGATGCAGGAAAAGAAGTCCTGGTGCTGTGAGCCTCAAGAGAGGGCTGCTCACCATGTCTGTCACCAGCTACCTCTGCCACACACAGCCCATGGCAATGGCTCAGTGCTTGGCTTTGCCTGGAGAAACTCTCCCCAGGCTCGCAGGAGCCAGCAGTGGACAGCATGCGTTCCCAACAGCCTCTGACATTGCGAAATACGGGAAAAAACTCAGATCCGAGCACCAGGAATCTTCATGCAAATCTCCTCATTCCCAAGCCAGTGCCAGCCTCACACTCTGGGATGCCAGGAGAGTCAGCCTGGCTCTGCACAGGGCTCTCCAGCCTTTGCACAACACTCCAGCCTCTCCTTGAATTTCAACACGGATTACCAGGAACTGGCACCACCTGAGCCGGCGCACGCCCGGCAGCCCCAGCTCGGTCAGGGATCTGTTCCCTCCCCACCAGCAGCTGCTCCTGGCAGCTGCAGTGCCACAGCCAGGACAGCCAGGCTGCTGACAGCGTTTGGGGACCACATGGATCAGCAGCTCCATGGGGAGAGAGCTCTGCTGGATGCCCAGCAGCAGCGCTGGCACAGGAGCTGACACCGGGCTGGGGTGGCACAAGGGATGGCTCCATCCCCGGTGTCTTTACTACAAATTTCTGTGCAGCAAAACAAGGCCTTTGCCAAACGAAACGGGCCCCAAGCCAGCTCCTTCCAAGGCTCCCTGGAATGCTCAGCTCTGTCATCCCTTGGTGGCTGCTGAGATTTTGTGCGGGTATCAGTTTTTCTGTTTGGGATGCTTTTCCAGCTAGATGTCTTTGATGAGCTTTTCTGCAAAGGTGGCATGGAGCTGGAGGAGCAGGGAAACCTGCCTGTGGTGAATGGTAAAACCCTCTGGCAACGCCATGACGCTGCTCCAGACACTGTGTCTAAATATAGACTCCTCATTTATTATCCTGCAGCTGCTGGGTTGGTGTGAGAGGAGCCGGGGGCTGCTCTGATGCTCCCCTCACCCACGGCTGCGACTGCCTGGACACATCCAGAGGCTCACACTGGCCCAAACAGGGTGCAAAGCATAAAATAATCCACAAATCTTTTCCCTGGGTGTCTCCTGAGAAATAAGACTGGGTCCAAATCCCCCATTCTGCAACCCATAAGGGTTTAAATGTGCTGGCATCACATTTAAAGCGGGTCCTGCCTGTGTAGGAAGGGGGTCCCCCTGCTCCTTATGAGTGAAGGAATGGTACCCAGGATTCTGGAAAAAGATGGGTGGCTTTTCTGCTGCCAAAATCCAGGGATCTTCCTCACCCAAAGCAGCCACAGATGGAGCAGAGAGGCAGGAGGGGCAGGGAGCCATGGGTACCATCGATCCCCAGGCCTCCATCCCTTCCCTCTGGGATGTGCAACAGAGATAAATCCTGGTGTGACCCCAACACTTGGCAAATGCTCCCGTGCCTGCAGTGCCAGGGAGACAGCAAGTGCAGCCAGGTTGAGCACTGGCACCCGTGGCTGCCTTGGGTGAGGAAGCATCCCTGCTTTTTGGTGGCAGGGAAAGCACAGGAAAGGCACCCACCCTCTGGCACGAGGCCTGGGTGCCACGGCCGCTCTCCGCAGCCCCCATCAGCACAGCTGGGTGCAAAAGGGCTGCCCTGCACGGCCAGGCAGCCGGGCTGGGCTGTGGCTGCCCGGGGCTCGCAGCAGCCGTCCCCCCACTGCTGGCACCGAGTCCCGCTGAGACGGGGCCAAGCGGGACGGGAACTCCAGGCATCCACGCTGCCTGCCGGGGCTCCCGGCCGGTTCACGCTGGGACACCCCGCTCCCTGGGTGGCCAGGGCCCTGCTGGCCACCTGCCCCAGCACCACCACAGCCCTGGCCAAAGGGAACAGCCCCCAGCCCCCCAGCCGTCCCCCCACGGCCACCCCGCCGGCCAAGCGTGAGGCTGGAAGTGCCAGGGGAGGGTTAAGGCATTAATCACCCCTGCTGGACCCACAGCACCCATGGGAGCACCAGGCCTGCACCCCACACTGCTACTGGGACCACTCAAGGGTCTCACAAGCTGTGGGGTCTGTTGCCTCATCCCACCAGCAGCAGACGTTCCTTGGGGACAACTGGATGGGGTGGTGGCAGCGGCAGGGGCAGCCTGGTGCCCGCTGTGCCTGTGCCACCGGCTCGGGAGGGGACTGGGAACCTGCCCGGCCCTCCTGCTCACACCCAGCCACCCTCACACACCCTGCACACCCACCCTCTCCCACCCGGGCACTGGGAGGGTGCAACACAGCACCCTGAGCATCCCCCAGGCAGGGACAGAGGTGACAGTCCCTGCTCTGAGCATCCCAGCCCCTGCTGGAAGCCGAGCCTGGTGGCTGCAGAAGCAGCCGATGTCCAGGGACACAAGGGATGCCACACCCCAGGCTGCTGTCCCATAGAGGGACAGGCAGGACAAGGCACGGGACTCATGAAAAAGCCACTTGGAATGACGGGTCCTTGCCCCCCCAGAGTGTCCCCACTGCCGTGGGGGCTGCAGAGGCTGTTTCTGCCAGTGACCCACAGCACCAAAAACCTCCCTGTGCCTTTTGGGGCCGCTCCCCCTTCTCCCTTTTTCAGGCACCGTCCTATGCACAGACTCAGCAACCCAAAAAATCCCCAGACGCGACCCCTGGGTGCCTCCTCCTCCTCCCTGTGCTGACATCTGCTGAAGCAGCACAGAGGGGACACAGGGACGCCCTGCTTCTGCCTCCCCCCTCGGCCCCAGAGGCCTTTCCCCTGCTTTCCCCCGGTTCACGACGGGCATAACCCCTTGGGCAGCGGCTGGTATTTGGGTAAGAGGCCACGGAGAGCTGGGATGCAGAGCCAGGAGCACGTGCTGCTGCTGTCCTGACACACAGAGGGCCGTGCCTGTGCCTGGCCATCCATCAGCACAGGCTCCAGCAACTCTCCCACGGCCGCCAGCAACACCCCCGGGACCCCCGAGCCCAGATGTGAGGGGTGACAGGCGGGGGAAGAGCTCAGTGGGGAGCCTGGCCTGCAGGGCTTCCCACTGCTTTTTCCCCCTCCAGGATGGCTGCTGTCCGGCTGGAAGGAGCCCTGTGCCCATCCTTGATGGGATACTCTGCCACGAGGCTCCTTCCCTGCTCTGCCACCCTTCTCACCCTCCTTTGGCTACCAGGACCCTCTCCCACCTTTCCTGCGGGAGGATTCTCCCAATTCCCACCAAGGGATCTGCAGGTATGAAGCGCTCACTCCGTGCCCTCGCTGCCCGCGAGCCGCTGGCATCCACCTTGGCAGACACCCAGCGCTGTCCTGGAGAAACCTGGGCAAAAATCTCACCCTGGGACTGCTGAGCCCAGCCCCGGGCAGCCCCTGGCCCTGACCATTGCCCCTGACCAGGGGCTCGGGTCCCATGGGAGGAGGCAGCGCCTGGGCAGCCGGAGCAGGGGACATCCAAAGAAGGAAAAGAGTTGGACGGATGGAGGAGCCGGCCGGGCTCCCTGGCCAGCCAGCCCATACTGTAAAAGGAGTGGGAGCAGCGAGTGCACAGCTCTGGCTCCAGCGGTTTTAAGATGGCTGTGAAGCTGAGAGGGGAAGGAGGAGAAGGAGGAGAAGGAGAAGAAGGAGGAGGATAAAAATAAAAAATATAACCCTCCCAGCACTGCGCTGCAGCCAGCAGCACCGAGGGGAGACGAATGGCAGCTTTCCAGAGGCTCCACTTAACAGGGGATGGATAGGGGACCACTCAACTCCCAGCCAGTAAAATCCAACTGGTGATGCTTTGGGGCCTGGCAGGGCCAAGATGGGAGATGTTGTCCTCAGACAGGCTGTGGGAAGGAGAAGAAGGAGAAAGAGGAGGAGGAGGAGAAGGAGGCACATGGCAGATAAAGGAGGTGACCCACCATGGGACAGGACACTCAGCAGGACCGCAAAGACCCCTTGAGCATGGACTCTCTGGGAAGGTGCCCTCCCACTCCTGCACCCCACTGGGGGCTCGGCACACCGGAGGGACAGGAAAGGGGCACCCCTGGGTGCCACCCCTTGCTGGCTGCTCAGCAGGGAGCAGCAGAGCCAAGTGACTGCTCAGCTTCCCTCCTCTTGTCCCTGCGGACACGCACGTGAATATTCACGTTTTTCCTGCTTACTCTTTTCCTTTAAAAACATCGGGCTTGGCTTTCCCAGTGCTTTTCTGCAGGATTCATCAGAGCTGCAGCGACTGGAGGAGCAAAGGTATTGGGCACTTAACAACTTCCCTTCTCCAAAGTTTTAATTGGTCATTGACGTCAAGTGATTATTGAGAATTATTAATTAAGAAAGCATTTAAGAGCCTGGCTTTTGTTGAGGTTTTGCCATTACAATTAGTTTATCGGCCAACAGGAGAAACATCAGCCTTTGCAGTCACTTGGAGCGCAGCAAAGTGCCCATAATTAATTTCCCTTTCCGCAGCAAGTGCCTTGCTCTGACCTGCCTCGGGGACTCGCCTTTCTCCAGGTGTGCCAACCACAACAGCCCTGGAAACACCCAGCCACAGGGACATCAGGATGGGAACACCATGTCCCCTCCAGCCCCTCGCAGGCAGCTACGCAGGGATAGCGGCTCTTTTCGGGAAAGCATCCTGGCCACACGCCCTGATCCCGGGGAGGAGGCCACCCTGCCTTTGAAAGAGATTTTCTTTTTATCTCCTTCCTGCCCTGGGGAAGCAGCTGGCTCGCAGGTGCTTGGCACTGAGAGGATGTATTTTGGCAGCCCAACGCTTTCTAAGAGTTCCCCCAAGCCCCTCACACACCGGCAGCACCCACCACAGACAGCAGCAGGATGCTGGCGGGGTGAGCTGAGGCTGGAGAGGCAGGAAAACCCCATGGGATGCCTCCAGGCCTTGAGCACTGCCTGATTCTGCCTCAGCCTGTGCCCAGCCTCAGGCTGGTCCCTCCGGCAGCAATTCCTGCTTCTCTATCTCTGCTGGGGCATCAGCAGCTACTCCTTCCCTGGGGGATCTGGGGTGCTGGTGCATAGGGGAGGCTGGCAGGGGTGCTGAGGGGCTGGCAGGCTGCAGAGTGGCCATCAGCACAGCCCAGCCCTTCCAGAGCAGGGTGCAAGGTGCAGGGTGCAGGGATGGAGA
>VZTX01000670.1:0-12130 GCA_013400915.1 Pardalotus punctatus
TCCCGCGGGGCCCGCGGCGGGAGCGGGTCCCGGAGCCGGGCGGAGCCGCCCTCTGCGCGAGGCCTGCGCCGCCAGGCTGCGACACAGGCCTGAGCCGGGCTCGCTGCTGCGGCCGCGGCTTTGCAGGCACTCGTTCGTCATTAGGGCCCGCGGTATCCCGCGAGTTGCGTCTGAAGGATCTGAGCAGGGCTCCATCTGCTGCAAGGCCCCATAGCCCGTACCGGTCCGGTGCCGCGGTTGGGGCAAAGCCACGTTTAAATGCCTTGTCATAAATATGTTTAAATGTCACGTATAAAATACATCTCCTGGGCTGGGAGGAGGCCGTGGTTAATGCCAGTCGGATAAAAACTGGAGCCAGGCTGGAGCGTGAGGGTGAAGGACCACCTGCAACAACGTTGTCAGCGGTCAGTCAGTCCCTGCTGGGAGAAAACGAGCATTTCCCACTCGGTTTCCATCGACATGTAATCACTGAAGGTCGAACAGTGACCCTGACAAGACTACCTTACGTAGGAGTCGTGGTCTTCTTTTTGCATATTGAAAATAGGCATTATGCTCTGTCATGAATTTCAGGAACTCCTTCAGTGAATTACTCCCTAGATTCTGTTCCAGGTAGTGGCTGGCCAGCTTAGTGAATATATATATATGTACGTGTGTGTGTGTGTATTTAATATAGATATATTTTATATAGTTATGTGCGCACATAGGGGTATGTATATAGATACAGGTATTAAAAATAAGGGATGCCCTCCTATTTTCTAATCCCCTTTTTTTATTTCCTTCTTTACTACAAGGGAAAAAAAAAAAGAAGCAGATTCAGACTGGATTTCTGATATTTCAAAAGGCCAAGTGTATGGAAGTCTGATAAAAGACCCATCAGACCTTTGTCCTTGCATACCCCTGACTTTGTCAGGGTGGGTAGGTAGGGTATGTTCTCTTCATTTTGATGCTACGGAGATACCTTCACTCATATGTGTCAAGATTACTTACACAACAGCCTTCAGCTGAGGAGCAAGAACTGTCCAGAAAAGGATGTATTTCAGTTTCAAGCATAGATGGGAAAAGGTTTTTAAAGCTTCAGTTAGGACAACTGAAGCTTTACAAGTCCTAAATCTAAAAGGGTTTAGATCTGTCTGTGAGTACATTCAGAAATCCAGGAAAACTGATTTGGTTTGTGCTGTTTCACCACAAATTAACCTCTACCTTTTGTCCAAAAACACCAGTGCTGGCCAGTCATTACTAAAAAACCTGCCACCTTCATTTGCAGAATTTTGTGGAGAAGCATTTACTGCTAATGAAAATATGCAGGCATGGACTCCAGCTTCTTGCAAAGGCAGGTGGCACCACAGGGCTCTCTCCTTAGGGCTGATACACTGTTGCAGAAATGTGAACTAATATTATTTGTTCTGAATATACTGATTGTTCTCAACTATCTAGAGCAGGGAATTTATATGGTTCTGAAAATGAAAATTATTTTCCTTCCTTCTGCACCAGGACTCCTTTGCATTGGTAAGAGAGAAATAAAAAACCTCCCAATCCTCCCAACTTACATATCCAGGTGCTAGTACATTATCCCACTACTGGACATAGTCTTAGGTTGAAGCAGAAGAATGATCCCAGCCCCCTGCTGCAGCTCCCTTGTGCTGAAAGAGGCTGGCCACCCCGACAGCCTGAATGCCCATAACCAGGGAGAATGAGATATCCCCTCTCAGCAGTAGATAGATAATAGGCCAGCTTACCTGTAGCAAGCCTGCATCCTTGGAAACACTGACAGCTACAGGAAGAATGCCTGTCTGATCTACTGTCCTGGTTTCCACTGGGATAGAGTTAATTTTCTTCCTAGTAGCTGGTACAGGACTGTGTTTTGGATTCTGTAAATAATAATGCTGATAACACACTGATGTTTTGGTTGTTGCTGAGCAGTGTTTACACTAAGTCAAGGGCTTTTCAGCTTCTCACCACACCCTGCCAGCGAGGAGGCTGTGGGACACAGCCAGGGCAGCTGACCCCAGTTGATATTCCATACCATAAGAGGTTGTGCCTAGTATATAAACTGAGGGGGAAAACTGGCCAGAGGCCACTGCTCAAAAACTATGTGAGCATCCGTCAGTTGGTGCTGAACAATTGCCCACTGTGCATCACTTACTTTCATCTCTTTTTTTAAGCATGTGCGCAAAACAAGATCACATCACCAAGCATAATGTGGGATTCAAAATCAGAAGTTACTCAGTTTTTTTAAACTACAATACATAAACATTTATAAAATAACAGTATCTCTAAATTCTTTAGTTTGAATAAAAATAGAGTGCTACTGCATTTCTCATATACCTAGCTTTCACATGCTTTGGATTTTGTAATTGACAGGATTTTAATGCTTTTGGTTGGAATTAAACAGTAGTCTTTGTCAGCTGTCTATAAACAGTGGCATGTTTGTCATTCAGGTGATGCTGTGATTTGAGCCAGTACACAGTGATACAGTTAATTTCCCAAACTGAAGTTGTTGCCATAGCTCCACTGTAGGACAGCGCAGATCAAACAAAAGACTTTTTCATGGATGCTAGTTCAATCCTGACATTCATCTCTGGCCATAACAAGAATGCATCTGTTTCCCACAGCACAGCATAATAAACATATTTAAATGCTACAAGGAAAAAAAAAAAAACAGTGGGGGGAGCAAGGGATGGGCTTTGCTTTGGGAAGGAAAAATAACCCAGCAAGATCTGGGACTTTCTCTGCTAAAGGCTTTATCACAGCAGATTACTTTGAGCTGATCGTTAACCTCCCTTAGGACAATCATACAAGAACAATTTGACCTTTGTTCAATTGTCTTTTAAGAACAAGAAGTGTGAATTCTGCTGGTGCTTCAGAGCCAACAAGATTCCCTCAAGACAAGTGTGATAGCTGCAGAGGAAAGTGCAAGACAAGCACAGTAATGAAGATGGTAGGCAGCCAAAAACACAGTACAGAAGAAGAAGCTCAGGAAACTCACAGATTTCAACAAAAGGTGACAAAGATGTATTTTCTGTCTTTTCTTCTCAGAGCTCTAATTTAAATAAGTTATTAATAGTAAATACTGTAAACGCATTGCAAGCGTTCCAAGATAAATATAAACATTAGTTTACATTAACATAGGAATGTACAAATGGAGTATAGTATCAAAACTAAGTTAAATGACAAAATAATTGCTCTATTGAGGATTTTTTTTGTCTTCCTTTTGATGACTAGAGAGTGTTTGATCTGCTGCAGGAGCAGTAGGACAAAAAGTTAAAACTGAGATTCAGACGTTACACATTAAGCTTATGGTTGGTAATGGTTTTGATGATGGAAAAAAATCTGTTGAAACTAAGAGCGGTGGTATAAAAACAATGCCAGTAAATAGTGAATGACAGCAAGATGGCAAATTCACCTGTACTATGTCTACCTCAAAATGCTTAAACATTATTATATTGTTGTTAAGTACAGACTGTCTTTGTAGAGAATTGTGTGTGTGTGCATGCTGCTCAAGATACAAGCGTATATGTTCTATGTGTATGTTTCCTACAAACATGGAGTATTTAATTATAGTACTTTTAATCCTTACATTGGTCTGAATTAATGGACATTATCACTAAATTAAAGGTTTTCCATCTAATTTCATCCTGCTCTGCCCACTTCTGCAGCTGCTTACTAAACTGTGCTATTCATATGACATTTCAACCTGAATTATTTAACTGTTTGGGGGACTAAACTCCTAAAGAAGCACAGTTTTCATAAATTAAAAATAAAAGAAATCTCAAATTATTACTTTACAAGATATCTTTGCTTTCAAAACTCTTCACATATAGTTAACTGACGGAAGTATGAAAAATAGATGCTTCTTTTGTTTATCAAGTGATAATGCAGACATTTCTGTTAAAGGGTAAATTCCTTGCTTACTGGGTCTCTAAATGTCTTTTGTTCACTGCACAGCTCTTTTTATTTCCTGCCTGAGTTACCTGCTAACATCAGGATGAACAGAATAAAGTTGTTATTAGGATGTTAAGGCTCTGAAATAAAAATATGAAATAGAAAAAAGAACACACACTAAATTTCCATTATGACAGAAAAAAGTCTATGGAATGAACATTCAGAGATACTTCTTTTCTTTCTTAAACAAACACAATTCAAGTCTGATTGCAGTTAAATTACAGTAAATCCTAGTAACTGGACCAGAATTGTTGGAATGATGTTAACTGGAACAGAGAGCAGAATCTCATCACCTGCTTGCCTAATACAATACTCCTATTCAAGCCTAGAATAAAAGCACAAAATATTATAATATAGATTAAATAGGGAAGACAAGTGAGAGCAAACTCACAGAAAATGAGCCCTCACATAATTATAATGTCTAAGAATTAAGTTTGATGCCAATGGTATTCAAGAGCATACAGTTATTGCCACAGCATGAAAGTCTCTGTTTTAACTACTTTCAGCGCTCTCTCTTCACAATTGCACAAAAATTAACAATTCATGTATAAGCAGAATATTACTGCAGAGGCCGTTACATTTCAAGATCTGGCTGAAGATCAAATGTGCTTCCATGGGTGAATACTCTCAGTGTTCACTGTTTCAAATCCCTTTGGCAGAAAGGGGGACAGCATCATGAGATGCTGCAAAGTCTCATTGTAATCCTGAGAGCTCTGTTGCTGGACTGGTGCTGGGGAAAGCTGTGCTCACACTGTGGGGAAACAACAAGGGCCAAGTGCTCCCTGCAATATGGGAGCCTGGCAGGACAGCTGGGGCCTTTTTCCCAGCCTGAGGACTGTGAGCAGGGCAGCCTGGAGATGGGAGTCAGGATCAGCCAGGACCAGTTCATGGTGATGAGACTGGTCTCAAAACAAACCACAAACATGACTCAGCATCAGGTCCAGTGATGGCAATCTGGGTAAAATGCAGCCCAGTGGTCACCGGCCAAGTTATAGAATGGTCTGGGTTTGAAGGAACCTTAAAGGTCATGTAGTTCCAGCCCTTGTATCACAGGCAGGGACAACTTCCACTAAACCAGACTGTTCAAAGCCCCATCCAGTCTGGCCTTGAACACTTCCACTTGGGAATCACTGAACAAGTCCATTGGACAAGGCAGGTTTAAAGTCAGGCTGGGGAGCCAGGGGCATGGCTGGGGCTGAGTTGGATGGAGACCAGCACTCCTACAGCTCGGCTCCAGCAAGGACAAACAGCACAGGCCAGAACTCAGAGCCCACAAGCAGAGGGCAGGGGCACAGCCTTGGCAGCAGCTCCCATTCCCCACAAACAAAGTGTGTCCTCACACCTGAAAGCTCAGAAGGGGTAAAGGGATTTAGCTGGTGTGGGTTGCTAGTGGATAACTTCATGGACACTCAGCCAGGTCAGGGACAATGGTTTGGGAAGGGGCCACAGCAGATGGAACTAGAGGGTGGCAGAAACCATATAGATGAGCCCCAAGGGGCAGCCAGGTGGGCTCTGGGAAGAGGTTCACTCAGGAGCTGGGGCTGGACAGGGGACCAGTACAATGGTGACACCAAAGCCCAGTCAGGCTGATGGCACAGGAGGAATTGCAGGAAGAAGATCCCACACAGCTGTGGGCCAGGCCCCACTGTGCTCAACTCAGGAAGGCCTGATGTAGCTGTCAGGGTACAGCAAGGGGCAGCTGCTCCATTAGGACAAGGAGACAATGACAATATATGGCTGGTGGGGTGGCAGAGGGAACTTGACACCCAAAGCTACATCCCACAGACCCAGGCAGGGTGAGCTGGCAGGCCCAGCTGAGAGTCCAGGCCATCATACAAGATTTTGGACCTGCCTCATCACCACAGGCAAGGTAAACACACAAGTCATGTCAGGTCTGGTGATGGTGTCTCCTGGTGTGTCGCTGTTCCACTGGTATCTGATCTTGCTTTCCAACATGAGCAAGTCACAAATTTTTCATTCCTTTCAAGTCCAGCTTTTGATTCTTCCTGTGGACACTAGCAGGAAAGTAACTGTGAGCATGAGAGAAAAGGTCTTTCCAGCTAGGTTTGGTACTTGATCTGACCTAGTTAAGGCAAAATGGAAGAAGCTGTTACAGGAAGAGGCATTCAGATAACGATTAGTAAAAGCTAAACTAGCTCCCAAACAGTCATTTTACAGTGCATAAAGTAGGTGTTTTGGTTTAAATAAAGTGTGTGTCTTTACCCAGATTATTAAACTCTCCAGTTACTAAGTTTTTGGTACCCAAAATATTAATGTGGACCCCTAACAATCACTCAAATGCAGTTTACAGTATGATTTTTTTATGTTTCACTAGACAGGTTTGCATTTGGAATAGTATGGAAAAGTTGTGAAGGCACTTGCATGAAACATTGACAAATGGAAAGATAAAGGTTGAGAGGAACAGTGGACAGAAAAAAGTATTAGAGACTTGTAATCCTGGAAAAGAGAGCGTGACAGAATACTGATGATCAGTCCAAGAAGTTTGAAATTGAGCTGGCAGAAAAGGAAGGCACCAGAGAGATTGAAAATGGATTGAAGTGAGTGCAATACAAATATGCTCAAGAAAGGTAGTCTTAGCTTTGTGTGGATTTAAGGAGATTGGAGTGCTTATCTGGAAAGCCAGAAGAAGAGAAAAAGGGATAGGAGGGATAACAACACAGTTTAAATGTAAATAGTGAAGAGATTTTTCTTTAATTATATTTTATCTGTAACAATAAGAAGGAGGGCAGAGAATATGAATCATTTAGACAACGTTTATACTAAGATATATAAAGTAGAGAGATCTGTAGCATTCAGCATTGTATTTCTTGGTAGCAGTAAAGTTGCAGCTGTAGCCCTGTGCTTGCACACTCTATAAGAAGTCTACAGAGAACCCAAAATAGAGCAGGGAGGACCATGAAAAGATTAAAATATGTGACCTGTGAGAAATTATTGCAGCTGGGGTAGTCTAGTCTAGAAAAGTCATGACACATGTGACAAAAATACCTGTCTGCCTGCTGACTGAGAGCTTCCTACTCCAAATCCACAAACTATTGTTTCAAAATCTTAACCACAGTAGTCATAAAAAAGCAAAGGAGAGTAAGTCCATTGTTTGTATCCAGTAGAAAAAGCAAACACTGGCATTAGTTTGCAGCAATGGAGGTTCAGCTTAGACATTCAGAAAAACTTTCTGGTAAGAGTGAACAGCGTTAAGAGTGGATTAAATAGGTAATTTGGGTTCTGGGAAGGGAAGGACCAACAGAGGTTAGCTAATGTAAGTGCTTTCTAATCTCTGAGCATCTGTCAGGAAAGTCTTGCTGCTGAAAATCCCTCAAACTTCCCTAACAACATTTACTCAATAAGTTAAAGCTTGACTATTAAAATTAGCAAGGATAGTCTAATTACAGGACAGACGGACTTAACATTTCCCATGCTAAGTGACCATCCCTCTGACTCTGGAAGAATGAAGTGAAGACAGATACCCTCTTGGTCAAAACCAACCATGATTTCTCACCATTTTCTTTTGAAGTGCTTATAAAAGTAGTTCATGAAAGAGCAAAAACACAAAGAACCTGCCCCAAAGTGGGTAACCCCACTCACACAAAATGGTGCTACAAGCAGAGATGAATGGCATCACCAAGGCCACTGTTTTCAAGAATTTGTGTATTTCAGATGATTTATGTGTAAACCATATCAGAATTAACATGACATTTTCAGTTAAACTCTTACATAAAGACTGACTAATTTGATTCTATACAAATATCCTGAGAACATAGATTTTATTAAACATCACATCTTCACTACAGAATTGTGGAAAGAATCAGGTAAAAAATCACACTGTAGCAAATCCCATGTTTTCACCTTTCATAATTTATGGACTGTCATTGCATAGAGAAAAACTTTGTGGATTTAATCTGCATACATTTTATAAGACTATTTCATAAATAGTAAATAGTTTTGATTTATTCTGACAAAAAGAGGATAGTTTATAAGCACTGTGTGTTCCACTGGAATGATGAACTTAATCTTAAAAATTAATTAAAGCTACTGTATCAGCCAACATTACACGGAAGCAGCAAAGTGATTGGTGTTGGAGGCAATGAAAACCTATAGGGTGTAGTTTAATTCATACCTTTCATTCTCTACCTTTTTTTCTCACCTACACAGGAGGGAAAAAATATCTACCATTGTGGGGTTTTAATCTCAGTGTAAAAATATGTGGTATAACTAATTGTTCATCTCAGCAATAAGGTATCTTTTTCTGCTATTTTTACTATTAATTGCAGCATGTCTAGAATTAGCATGACATTGATAGATACATAGAGACATAAGTACAGGGATTCATGCATACATAGATACATGCATAGAAACACAGTATTTAAACAAATCTGCTCCAAACATAAACCATTCCTTCATCTTACAAAGTCTTGTAGTTGACCTTATGAAGTCTTGCAGTTAAAACCTTCAGTATCCAAAATATATCCATTGAAGCAAAATTCATTGATAGCACACTCTCAAATATTCAATAATTTATTCTAATATGTTTTCTTGTAGGTATTTGGTTTTGAAGTCAAATGCTATTTAACCAGACTGTTTTTTTCAGAGTTTCCTGATGACTTTTGAACAGAAATTATGTGAGGGTCTGCTTCTCTTCATTAGGACTGAATAATAGGTCAGAAGACTTTTGCAGCCTCTCTCAGGCAAAGCCCATTTTAAATGCAACTTCTGGTGTGCTAACAGGTGCTTGAGATCCATGAAGCTCAGAGAAGGATCATACTTTCAGTTTGAGAATTGAGAGGATTTACATGTAACATCTAAACATATTTTTTTATCTTTTTCATACTTTGAGAATTAATTGTTGCAGTTTGAGAACTGAAGTGCTGTATAAAAAAACCCAAACTACTATGTATCGGGTGGAACCTTCCTAACAACTGAGGTTTTTCCCTGTTTGGTGCCTATTCAATCCAGACCTTTAAATTAGTGGTAGGAGGATTGGGATAATGGTTTCCTGGCTCGTTTGCCTGTAATTTATATACCCTGGGACAAGATTTTTATGCATCAGGTGTCTATTCAACCCAAGCAGCTGTTGCAAGGAGCTCAGTCATTGAAGTCCACGGTGATGTGTCCCTGTTACTTGTGAGGAAATGTCAGGAGGCTGCCCAGGAGACCATGAGCAGCCTGGCACAGGATATTGGTTACAGAAATAAATCAGATGCATGAACCTCCCCACCCATGACTTGCTCCACTGTTCTTTTAAAAGCTGGCTGACTTGTAAGGATTCACAGAAGACCATCTGTTGAGCTTCTCCAATCAAACCTAATTTGTATTTATTTATTTTAGAGAGTAAAGAAGACACACTCCAGCCTTTTGAAAGCTCCTTTAGCCCCAGGAAGAAAATGTAGTTTAGGATACCTTATTCAAGATATCCAATATCTTGACTAAGATTATCAGACAAATTCCATTTGGACAGACATGACAGACCCTACATCCTTCTTTCTGCCATGATTTCAACTTCCTCTCTCTTGTAATGAGGTACACATTCTTTCTTTCATGCTCTTCAAACAGAAGGACAGAATACATAAAGTATTTATCAGAGGTGGAAATGAAATAAGCAGCATGAAAAGTATTCCACTTCCACTTTGAAATTCTGGCCCAGCTTAGGTGATAACACTACAACAAGAGAGATATCATTCTGTAATGTTACATTTATATGTAAAAACTTACCTGTAGAGAAGATGAATCAAAATGCACCTGGAGTCAAATAGCACACTCTCAGCATGAAAGCAAAGATGAAATTCGGCCTTTCATACTCAAAAGAAATAGAAGGCAAGGGAATTTACATTTCCAGTATATTGGTGATCATCCAACTTCAAGAAAGTCCACTTCCCTTTCATCTCTATTCCCATGCACCTGCCTGGCCAGGGAGGGCTGGACACTGACCCTGGATATGTCCATAGTTGGTGCTACTCCTTCAGGACACCAGCAGTGGTCTCTGAAGAGCTGGCACATGTGGTTGGGTTTATGAAAGGGCTGCCTGCTACCTCTGGCTGCTCCAGTGCTAGCACTGCTCATCCATGCTGTCCAAATATTCTTCTAACAGCATAACACTCCTGCAAATATTTTTCCTAAGAAAATGAGCTACAAATTTCAGGCCGAGTGCTGCACTAATCATGCTTTAATCATTTCCCTTGAGTATGCTTTCCATAATATGTGAGTAGTTCTTGCAGAATCACTGATAAAGGAACTTAGTTATAAGGAACAGATTCAGCTGTGACATTCACAGTTTGGCTACCTGTTTTTCTTGCTTAATTGCCTCTTTTGACATGTATTTTCCTTTTTTCTTGACTGCTGTCTCATTCTTTCTTTTCAGATTCTCTTTTCTTTCTACTTCCTTTCTGATCTCCTCTTATTTACATACCACCCCTTTCCCTTTCACATAGCCTGTACATTTTTTGTATTACACTTGGTTTTCTTTGAAGATGTGCAAAAGATAAAGACATTTGAAATTCAGCTCTCAAGGGGAAAGACCCTGAGGCACAATTCTCTTGTAACTCCTCATGGGTCTGGATGGCCTTAGATGCTCGTGTCCTTTGATGAAATCTGATTATTAAAAACAACGCTGACAGTGCCCACTGAAGAGATAGTATTACTGCAATCCACTTTTTTGATTCTGTCAATGTTAACAATAGCCAACGGAGCCTCTCTGTTCTAAAAAGTTTTGGCTTTATAATACCTTGGTCATATTCTCATGGTATTTAAGAATAAGAAAGGTGGTAATTTCACTTCAGAAGTGTAGAAGCTACAATTGTGTGTGTTGAAGCAGCTGTATAGCACAACTGAAGATGTACTTGTGGGTCCTGGGGAGGTGTCAGCCAGGTTCCATGCAAAAGGCCTGGGAACTCTGAATTTGCCTATGAGAGAAGCATTTCACTGCATTTAGAGAGAGCTGAAGGAGTTACAGCCATGTCCTTGTATCCATCTCTTGGCAGCACAGAACGACGCTTTTGCCAAAACTGTTATAATACCTTTCACTAAAAAGCAATTTAGTTTCTTTAGCACCAAGAATTTGGTACTCCCAGCACCATGCTCCTCCCCGGGGAGGGGAGCTGGCGGCCGCTCTCGAGCATCCCGGCGGTGCGGGCGCTCGGCAAGCGCTGCCCCGGGACAGCGGCGCGGCAGGCGGGAGCTGTCCGGTCAGCACCGGCCCGCCGTCGGCTGGTTCTGAACCAGCCAAACCTCGCCCGGGTCGCCGGGAGGGAGGCCAAAGCCGCCCGGCCCGGCTGTGCAGCCGCGCCCGGGATAGGGGCAGATACGCCGGTGCGGCTTCTGATGCGGCCTTGCCTCCCGAGCCCCCGCCCCGCTCCGGCACTGACCGCGCCTGCCGTGCTCGGGACACGGCTCGGGGTTTGAGCCAGCAATGCTCTGGGGTCAAGAGGCCCAGTGGGATCTGGGGTGCATTAGAAGGAGCATTGCCAGCTCGAGGGAGGTGATCCTGCCCCTCCACTCAGCCCTGGTGAGATGAGTCTATCTGTAGTGCCGTGTCCAGTGTGGGCTCCTCAGTACAAGAGAGACATGGAGATCCTGGAGTGGGTCCAGTGGATGGCAACAAATATGATTAAGGAACCGGAGCATCCCTCTAACAAGGAAAAGCTGAGGGAGCTGGGCCTGTTCAGCCTCTACAAGAGACGACTGAGAGGGGACCTCATCGATGTGTATAAACATCTAAAGAGGGGATGCCAAGAGGATGGAGCATTTCGGAGGCTCTTCTCGGAGTTGCCAAGCTTAGGACAAGAGACAACGGGCAGATGCACAGGAAGTTCCACGTGAACGTGAGGAAGAACTTCTTTCCTGTGCAGGTGACCGCTCACTGGCACAGATTGCCCAGAGAAGTTGTGCAGTCTCCCTCACTGGAGATGTTCAAGAACCTTCTGGACGCAGTCCTGTGCCACGTGCTCTGGGATGGTCCTGCTGGAGCAGAGAGTTGGAGCCGGTGACCCCCGCGGTCCCTTCCAGCCTGGCCCATTCCGGGGTCCTGTGACTCGCGGGGGTGGGGCCCGCCCGCGGAGCCGCCGTGGGCAGCGCGCGGTGGCGCGGCGGGACGGCAGCCAACCAGGAGGCTGCATGCAAATCTTCTGCCCCGCCCCTCGCGCGCGGAGCGGGGCGGGGCCCGCCGGTTGCCTTGGCGACG